>VZRQ01005703.1:52712-66010 GCA_013397975.1 Machaerirhynchus nigripectus
TAAATATATATTTAAATTATGTCTATATATAACTAATATTTAATATATTCATTTATACTCATATTTATATCATACACATATTTTATTTATATTTCTATATAATAGATAATATATTAATATATATTGAAATCGTTTCATATTTATATATTATATTTTATATATTCATTTCTATTCATATTTAGATGCATATTGCTTTGAATTTATATATCACTACATCCCTGATACTGATCACTGCCCAGCCCACTCCCAGTACCCCCAGTGCCAGGAATCTTCTGAGGAACACAGGCAGGAAGAAACAAGGTGAGTGGGAATTGCTCTTTTTGTCCTCTCATGGTGTCCAAAACCTCCCAGGTGCCGAAGGACACACGGATTCATCTTGACAGGCTGTCTCATGGGAAAAGGTGTTGAGTAAGAGGGGTTGCCAAAGTCAGATTTTGAAACAAATAATTGGAAAAACGGATTTATTGCGATTTCTCTCCGGCCAATAGCAGTTACTAGCTTGACAGAATAAATTTGTGTGTGTGTGGGAGGGAGTAAAGGCCACACACACATGGATCTGCTCCACGGGATGGGAATGATCCAGGCACGCTCCCCACTCCCAGCCCCTGTAGGAGCCTTTGCTCAGGAAGGCTCGTGCAGGACCAACAGTCTCCAAAATGCTCAAAAACACCAAAGTAATTGAAATAATCTCCTGTTAACACTGGAAAAAATCCCAGAGGGAAGGGAATTCTCTGATTGCTGCCAGAGGAAAATAACAGGAAAGCAACAGATTTTCGAGTAAGAAGTTCAGGAAGCCATCATGAAAACCGGGAATATTTTGAAGGAAATTACCTCTGTGCTTGGCATTCCTGTAATATTTGCCATAGCAGGACATGCAGCTTTTCTGGGAGCTGTTGTTCCAGATGTTCCAGCAGCTGGAGGCTGGGCTGTTGTCACTGCAATGAGCTTTCAGAGGAGATTTTTCCTCCTACCAAGCATCTTTTTCTCCCTTCTCTGGGGTCCATAAATCACATTTTAAGGAAGAAAAGGTTGTGACTGCCAAAGCAGTTGAGTTCCATGCACAAGTCCTGCAGCAGCCAAAGGAGGGATGAGCCAAATGAAAGCTGTCCCGGGTGCCCAAGGTGGAATCTCTGGAATTCCAGAACTTGCCACTCTAAAGATTCCCTTGTCATCCCAAGGGAAAGGAAATGTCAAAAGAAATCTACAGGTTATAGGCATGGATAGAAGAAAAATGGAGATTTAACATGGATAACATATCTGGGCAAAAAAGCAAACCCAGTATTCTCTCCCTATCCATACCCTGGAATTTTAATTATTTCTTTTATCCATTGTTTTAGCTCATTCTGGGATCTCCAAGGTGATGTGAAGAAAAGAGGAATTCCTGCTCCCCTGTGTGTCCTCAGGGTCAGAACCTGCGGCCTAAAATGGCTTTGGTTTGTTTTGCTCTCTTCTGTTGAGGTATTCCAAGGGCAAGAAAGGATATTCAGTATTCAATAAAGGATATTCCACGGGAATAAAGGATAATTTTCCATTAAAAAGCTGAGCAGAAAGGGGTAAAAAGCATGGGAAAGGGCTGGAATTAAAATATTATAAGAATCAAGGCATTTCCATCAAATACAGCCAATTCCAGAGCCTTGGACTCACTGGCATTATTCAGGCAAGATTCCTTCCCTGCAAACATGTTCAGGATGAAAATAAAACTGAGCAGCAATTCAGGAAATTC
This sequence comes from Machaerirhynchus nigripectus, assembly GCA_013397975.1. Taxonomy (NCBI): domain Eukaryota; kingdom Metazoa; phylum Chordata; class Aves; order Passeriformes; family Dicruridae; genus Machaerirhynchus; species Machaerirhynchus nigripectus. The sequence goes on from VZRQ01005703.1 coordinate 54,436, forward strand.
TCTTTCTTCACTAGAATTAGGACCTCCAATATTTCCCCATTTAAATCCATAATAATTCAATAATTTAATAAAGAAAGAAAGAAACCCAGAGGTTAATACTGCTTATATTTAAGAAGCAAGGGCTAATAATGCCCTGTTACAGGGAGAAGCCAATTCCTGCTGGCAATTTCCCTAAAGATTCTGCTGTTTGTGGGTTTTTTCCTTGGAGCAGGTTACAAATATTGTGTTTGGGGCCCAAGGAAGCCTGGTTGGAATTCTAAGGGGGAACAACCATGAAAATACCAGTGAAAAGCAAAATAATTCTAATACAAGGAAATGCGAAGTAAAGCTCAAGGCACAGAATTCATAAAGTAGAGGCTATGAGTGTTACATCTGGTTTTAATTAATATATTCCTAACGAAAAGCACAAAAAGGTCTTTAATTAAGGAAATGGGCTCTCAAACACGTTGGAAATTCTGGGGAGAAAAAAGGGAATTTCAGAGAAGGGGACTTCAAGCAGCAAGAAGTAAATCCTTGGCTAAAAATTACTGGTTTATTCAAATATATCAGTTTTGTTTTCTTCTTGGACCATCAGTACCTCTCAGCTTTCAGAGGCCGCTTCTCTTAATCCAATCAGATCCACAGAGAGTGATTCATGTGGTTTATCACTCCCCAAATTAATTCGGATTAAAAATGACTTTTGGAGATTGATTTGTGCCGTTCTGCTGAGCTTAAGCTTCCTTTTTATCTACTTAGAGGAACCTTACTACAAATCTGGAGCAAGGCAGCTCATGAACCTCTTCTGGAAGGCTTTTATACTCAAATGAATGTATTTAAGAGGATGCTGCTGGCAGCAAGCCCAATGACCTTAGAGAGATGGGAGAAGCTCCACAGGATTGGCGTTGGCACATCCCAGCTCTTTGGATGATGAGAGACGTCTTTATCCAATATTTTACTGGTCTGTTTGTCTCTAAACCAATTTGTGTGGAAGATTATGGACTCAGGATCAGTTTTCTTCTCTCCCTATTTTTATTATTTGTGAAATTTTGTTCAGGCCAGAGTGGAGCACGACTGAAGCAACTGAAGCCAAGCATCTGAATGTTCAGCAGTGTATTTGTGATGAACTGATCCAAAACTGATATACTCTATCAACTACTCCATTAATAATTAAAGACAGTCCTTAATTATAACCATAAGTTATTATGTGCTGTTAAAGAAGAACTAATCGAGGAGGTTCTGGGGTGTTTTTCAAAGTTGTAGTTTTGCACTGGGTCATTTGAAAGACTGGGAGAGTTGGGGTTGTTCAGCCTGGACAAGAGAAGCCCTGGGAAGACTTTAGAGCCCCTTCCAGAGCCTAAAGGGGCTCCAGGAGAGCTGGAGAGGGACTGGGGACAAGGGCTGGAGGGACAGGACGCAGGGAATGGCTTCCCACTGCCAGAGGGCAGGGCTGGATGGGATATTGGAAGGAATTGTTCCCTGGGAGGGGGGGCAGGCCCTGGCACAGGGTGCCCGGAGCAGCTGTGGCTGCCCCTGGATCCCTGGCAGTGCCTAAGGCCAGGCTGGACACTGGGGCTTGGAGCAGCCTGGGACAGTGGAAGGTGTCCCTGCCCATGGCAGGGGTGGCACAGGGTGGGCTTTAACATCCCTTCCAACCCAAGCCATCCCGGGATTCTCTGATTCCAATATCCCACGTTTGAGGCTCATCAAGGCTGTTGTCAGTGCCAGGAATAATGAGAATATACTGGGAAAATCGCTTTCTTCTCAGAATTACTCAGATGATGTGAAAGAAAGTGAGCAACTCTTAATGAATGCAGAAGATGAAAGCAAATGCATTAAAAACTCCTCCTAAGAACCCGAATTTCCCCCTGGAATCCAAACCTGAATAATTTCTACAGTGCAAGCTCTGCGTGTACTTTATTAATGTTCTCCTAAATTTCAACTTAGAAAGCTGCTCATTTCATTCTACTCCTCAAGAACAGACATTCATTTGATTAATTATTCTTAAACCAGGCTGGAATGGGGATTGTGTTTAACTAACAGAGCAATTACTTTTGCTTTCTAAAGGCCAGGAAAAAAGGTAACGAGCACTGACTGCTGCGAATGCTCGGTGCTACAATAAATTCCAGCCCGATCCTCTGCAACAAGAGCACTTCTTAATTATTTCTAATTTTACTTTCACTAAACACACAGTTATGTCTAATGCCATCCACTAATACCAACTCCTAGCTCAGGCCTCGTTCCACTTTGTGCCAGCAGAATCAGGGAGGATTGGAACAGAAGGAACTTGAAGACATAAAACTGTCATTTCTTTTGGTCCTCCTTTGTGGTCTGCTCTCCTGCTCTGAGTCAAACGTTTCTAAAGGGCAAAACCAGATTCCCTTCTTCACCCCCAAAATTTCCCTTAGCTCTTTTCCACCCATTTCTTATCCCCCTGATTGACACACAAATTCCTGTGCCCCAAAAACCCTCTCGGAAAACCAGGGAGGATTTTCACGGCCTGCTGACGTTTCGTGTGATGACGCCAATCATCATTTGACATTTGTGCCTCGTGTTTCATTTGCTTTCAGACACAAACCCCTCCTTTCCCTAGATGACCTCACCTTCCAGAATTTTGTACCTACTTCGGTCCCTTTCTCCTGTTACCTGCTCTCTGCAGTTCCCTGGGAGGAGGAAGGAGCCAGGCAGGGATTGGTCAAGAGGCAGGAGGACAGGAAACGGCCTCGAGTTGTTCCAGAGCAGGTTTGGATTGGAAAATTGGGAGAATTTCTTCATGGAAAGGGTGGTTAAGCATTGACCAGGGCGGTGTTGGAGTCACCATCCCTGGAATTGTCCCAAAATGTGTGGAAGTGGCACCTGGGGACATTATCAGTGGTGACCACGGTGGTGCTGGTGGATGGTTGGACTTGATGGTCTTAAAGGTCTTTTTCAAACTTAAAGGTTCCGTGGTTCTTCAGCAGTTCTGAAGTTGATGGATTTGACACAATTTTTGGATTCTCCACCATTTTTTGGCTTCCTAATTTTGATGAAGTAGAAGCTTCCCAATTCCCCACTGCTCGGCCATTTCTGAGCTTATTTTGGGAATGACTGCCACGAAAGCAACCAAAAAAACCCAAGTAGGGACAAGTTTAATAAAGCTCTGAAATTCTTTTTTTCATTCCTGGTGCTCTAAACACATCATTTATTGGTCCTATTGAAAACAAAGAGCTTTTATTCTTGGCTATTAACGTCTGATGCTGATTGTAGTCTGTATATTACATTTCCATTAATTTTCTCTCTCTTTTTTAAAAAAAAAACCTATGGATGAGTTATTTTATTTATTTATTTTATTCCCACTTTCCTCCCAGCACAGACCTGAAATTGCTATTTTTTTTCCCTTTTAAAGCCTAAACAAGCTACTGCCAAAAATAGGAAAAAAATTCAGGTGAAAACTGATGTTGAACATACAAGAAATGTTTAAATATTAACAGATCTAAAATGAGAGCCACAAACTGGCATGAGAAACAAGCATCTAAAATTGAGTAGAAATAAAACCTGGGTTTTAACTCAAAATCACCCTTATGTCAACATCAACCCTCAAGCAGCTTTAGAAGACACAAATTTCAAAGTCTCCTGTAAAAAAACAAACCAGGGAGTACAAATTTTCCCTCTGCAAGTGGAGCTTATTTCAAAAACTTCAGCCTTACCTTCACTTTAAGCACAGAAGAAAACATTCTGGCATCTTCAGACACCCCTCCAATGTACATTTTTTTGGTAAACACAGGCACGTGGTCATTTTCATCCTTCACCTCAATAAAGACCTTGGCTGTATTACCTAAAAAGAGGGAAGGAAAAGAGAAAATAGAGTATTTTATAATAATTTGTAGCATCTACTGGCACTGATGCATTTACAGACCAAGGAGATAATGTACAATGAGAGTAGGGATAAAAATGTAAGTAACAGTCCATTAGACGTCATAAAATGCTAAAATCGAATAATCCCAGAGTTCCTGAGGCTGGAAAAGCCCTCCCAGCCCATGGAGCCCACCCTGTGCCCGATCCCCACCTTGTCCCCAGCCCAGAGCTCTGAGTGCCACCTCCAGGCCTCCCTTGGACACCTCCANTAGACAAGAAATAGGGATCCATATCACACCTTGGTTCCACAGATTTTGGTCCCATTAAATCCCCACAGGTGTCACCAAGAGGTAATGAAGAGGTGTCACAAAGAGCTCATTAAGAGCAGCTCTGAACCTTGCTTTTTCTATTTTAATTATTCCTACTGCCATGCAAATACTTAAGAGCTGATTCAGTCCTCATGTCTGTAAACTCATAAATGGTCACACAAAGCCCTGTCTCAGCAGCCTCAATGCTTAATTAATTTTCCTGTGTTAACTGAAAGCATCCCTAAGCTTGTCCCCCTCCCAAACCTGGCCTGACCCAGGAGAACTCCACAAGTGTTGCCTCCCCTGAGAGGTTCAACACAAAACACCAGAGGTTCAATGCAAAACCCTGCTGTTAATTTGGTTTTATTAAACGGTTCCTGCTCCAGCCCACTGAGCAATAAACATCTCTATCCTTCTGCAAGGGAAAAAACATCCAGCAAAAACCATGGAGCTGGTGCCAGACTGATTCCACTGTGCAGTAATCTCCACCAACATCTGCTTCCCTCTTTCAGAATCGTATCATCCAGAAAGATTGCTGGAAATGATGATATCCAGTTCATTAAAACCACATTTGCAAGTGATAAATTGCCTCCTTTCCGAGCTGGTTTTCCCAGCTCCTTTCAGTGCCAGGATAATTTCAGTGTTGCACAGGTGCCACTGAGTTACTGATCTGAGTTACTTGAGGCTTGCAGGCTCTTTATAAAAGGCTCAGGAGCTGGATCTTTAGGGGAGGAAAAAATTAACCCCCAGACTATTTCTGACATGGCCAAAGTCATAATCTGCCTATCTGATGGTCCAACTGATGGGAAACAAATGATGGCTTCATGAATGGAACTGAAATCTGAAAAACCCCCAAATATTTAAAATGCTGTCCCTGAGGCAGCAGAGGGTCCTGGGGGTGCTGGGGGACACCGAGCTGTCCCTGAGGCAGCAGAGGGTCCTGGGGGGGCTGGGGGACACCGAGCGGTCCCTGAGGCAGCAGAGGGTCCTGGGGGTGCTGGGGGACACCGAGCTGTCCCTGAGGCAGCAGAGGGTCCTGGGGGTGCTGGGGGACACCGAGCTGTCCCTGAGGCAGCAGAGGGTCCTGGGGGTGCTGGGGGACACCGAGCTGTCCCTGAGGCAGCAGAGGGTCCTGGGGGTGCTGGGGGACACCGAGCTGTCCCTGAGGCAGCAGAGGGTCCTGGGGGTGCTGGGGGACACCGAGCTGTCCCTGAGGCAGCAGAGGGTCCTGGGGGTGCTGGGGGACACCGAGCTGTCCCTGAGGCAGCAGAGGGTCCTGGGGGTGCTGGGGGACACCGAGCTGTCCCTGAGGCAGCAGAGGGTCCTGGGGGTGCTGGGGGACACCGAGCTGTCCCTGAGGCAGCAGAGGGTCCTGGGGGTGCTGGGGGACACCGAGCTGTCCCTGAGGCAGCAGAGGGTCCTGGGGGTGCTGGGGGACACCGAGCTGTCCCTGAGGCAGCAGAGGGTCCTGGGGGTGCTGGGGGACACCGAGCTGTCCCTGAGGCAGCAGAGGGTCCTGGGGGTGCTGGGGGACACCGAGCTGTCCCTGAGGCAGCAGAGGGTCCTGGGGGTGCTGGGGGACACCGAGCTGTCCCTGAGGCAGCAGAGGGTCCTGGGGGTGCTGGGGGACACCGAGCTGTCCCTGAGGCAGCAGAGGGTCCTGGGGGTGCTGGGGGACACCGAGCTGTCCCTGAGGCAGCAGAGGGTCCTGGGGGTGCTGGGGGACACCGAGCTGTCCCTGAGGCAGCAGAGGGTCCTGGGGGTGCTGGGGGACACCGAGCTGTCCCTGAGGCAGCAGAGGGTCCTGGGGGTGCTGGGGGACACCGAGCTGTCCCTGAGGCAGCAGAGGGTCCTGGGGCCGAGGAGGCCAATGGGATCCTGGGGGCAGCAGGAAGAGCATTCCCAGCAGGGCAGGGAGGGATCCTGCCCCTCTGGCCAGCCCTGGGGGCACCTCTGCAGTGCCGTGCCCAGCTCTGGGCTCCTCAGCACAGCAGGGCCAGGGAGCTGCTGGAGCGGGGCCGGCGGAGGCTGCGGGGCTGAGGAAGGGCCTGGAGCATCTCGGTGCCCAGGAAAGGCTGAGGGAGCTGGGGCTGTGCAGCCTCGAGAGGAGCCCCGGCCGAGAGGGGCCCTCAGGCCTGGGTGTCCCTGGCTGCAGGGAGGGCTCCGAGCAGGGCCCGGGCTCTGCTCCGGGGGCCCAGCCATGGCACCAGAGCCACGGGCAGGGCCCGATGCCAGCAATTCCCCTGCACAGGAGGCACAGCTTCTGCCCTGGGCAGTGCCCAGCCCTGAACAGATTGTCCCCAGAGCCTGTGGGGTCTCCTCCCTGGGGCTGTCCCAGAGCTGTGTGCACACAGTGCTGTGCCCTGTGCTCTGGGATGGCCCTGCTGGGGCACGGAGGTGCCACCAGGTGCCCGCTGTGCTCCCTGCAGCCCGAGCCATCCTGTGGGGTTCTTCATATGAACATAAGGGGGAAAAAAGAAAGGGAAGAAAAGAAAGGAAATCACATGAATTGTCAATTCTCTGTCTTCTTAAACCAGATCCTTGATGTTTCTGGCTGCAGTACCAAACTACGGTAGGAAAATGAGATTCCCAGGCAGACTTTCCCAGTGCAGCTCCATCCTTTAGGGAAGAAGGTGGCATTAAAAGCAGGATTATCTGTGGAGGTGACCTTGTCCTGCTGAGCCTATAACCAGTGCTATCACTGCCCGCCACTGGTCTGGCACTGGGGGGAAGATCCTGATTTTATCTGTGCAGGTGGGATCAGGTGTTGGCTCACCTGCACTGGCTCTCTCTAATTCAAATTAACCATCATTTGCATAATGCTCACTGTTGTGGTGCCAGGCCAGTTTGGGTGACGTGGCTGAGCCTTGTGCAAAGTTTGCCTTGCAATTTTCTCAGCTCCCCATTTCTTTAATTTGCTGGCAGTTCTCTGAGCTGCCGAAACGCCAATTTGTTTAGCAAAGGGTGGATGCTTGGAGAATGGACAAATGGAAGTTATTAGATTAAGGACAAAGCAAATTAAACATCCTGCATAACGTTAGCACCGTCACCACTGAACATCTACCTGCACTTCAGCTTCCTGCCTGATTCTGGACACAGTCCTTCGTTCTGGCAGATGGAGTGGAATGTGGCATCTGTGAGCTCCTCCCTGTCCCAGCCTTTGGATCCAATTCCTACAGCTGGCTGCAGGAAAGGGCTCCCTGCCAGCTGCAGAGGCTGCCATACCCTCACATCGGAGTTCTCACTAAAACCCCTCAGCAGCAGCTGTGCCGTGTGGGAAGGTCGTGCCACATCCNTAGCCTATATAGTTATTATTATAACTATAATAATAGTGCTATCACTGCCTGCCACCGGTCTGGCACTGAGAGGAAGATCCTGATTTTATCTGTGCNTTGCTGTACCCTCACATCAGAGTTCTCACTGAAACCCCTCAGCAGCAGCTGTGCTGTGTGGGAAGGTCGTGCCACATCCACTCCCACGGGGATTTTCCCAATCCCTCTGCTTGATTCAGGAATATCCCCTGCACAGGGGCTCTGGTGCTCCTAAATCCACCACTCCTGCACCTCCAGCACCCAGCCCGATGGAAAAGGCCACCAATGAAGCACAGTCTTAGAGAGTCTGGTTTAGACTCTGCCATTAGACTCCTTTTCCCTTCGTATTCCAAATTTTTAACTGCTTTTCTGAACACTCTTTGGGTGTGGCTCAAACCCTCTTTGTTAGGACAGTGGTCATCACAGGCCGTCAGTATTCACACTCATCTTCCAGAGGGGAAATTTATACCCCCACGTGTGTAAAACCTTCCATCTTTGGTGTTCTAGGTCTGGAATCCAGCTCCAGTTAATTCTTTTCTCCAGGAGGATTCCAGGAGTTGAAAGCAGGATTTACTCGTCTGTGGTACTTTTTGTGAGACCTCACAGAATCCAAATAGAATTCTTATTACTGTGACTGAGCTACCTAAAGAGCTGGCCAGGTGAAAGAACAAAAAGCACCTTTCCCTGGACAAAGCAGCACAGGCTGCCAAGGTGGCCAAAAAGAGCAAAGAAAATTGATTTCAGTGCTACCTCGGTCTCCTGCAAGATCCCTTTTTCCTGCTCTCTTCCAGCCCGCCAGAGATGAGCTGCAGTGCACAGAAAATACAGAAGTGCAGCTGCTTCTAAGTCATTCTCAGCTTCTAAGAACTAGCTAAATAACCATGGCCAAGACTTTTGGATCTTTCATCTTCTGTGGTTTGCTTAAGGGGAGTGAAAACACCCTGAAAGCTGCTCTAAAGCAAAGCTGAGGGACCTCTGAAACACCTAAAAACAAGGAGACCCCGAATAAGTAACACAGAAAACAAACCCAGCAGAAACTCCCGGGTCACTAGTGAGTACTAACATCTCATTCCCTGAAATTTTTCCCAAATACCCGTGTTGAAAGCTCTTCTCCAGTCTCCCCATCTAGAAATGTGCCAGATCCATGCGAGCCTGTAGCTCCTTGCCAGGCTGCAGAAACGAAGCTGAACTGAAGCCATGAGTTTTGGACACTGGGACAGCACCAACGACGCTTTGAGTGCTCCCAGGTGAGTTTTACCCGGTGCTTTCACCAGCAGCACTGCACTGGCCTTCTGCAACATTCCAACCCAGCCACGGATCCAGCTGCTCTTCATGCATGGATAATTCTGACATAAACCCCTGCATCTCCAAAAGCAGTTCTGGAGGAGGCAACGGCAGGTTTCAAAGAACCTTTCCAAAGTTCATTTGAATCCAGCTGGGTGGGAGAGTTGTAATTTGCTTTGCTCCTGCCTTACAAGTGCGTGGAGCAGGCTTTGTGCTTTGGCAGGTGAGCCGAGCTGAACTGCAGCTGGGCTCCATCTCACATTCCTGCATTTGGCAGAACCAAGTAGGAATCAGCACTGAATATTTTTCGGTGGCATTTAGATCTAAACGAGCCCATAAGGCCTGAAGAAGCTCATCATGTGCTGTCACTGCTCAGAGAGTGCAAAAAGAAGCAAACAAAAATGTGTTTGGACCAGCACCGATCCAAGGTCTGATTTAAATCCATATAAAACCTCTTTTTCTAACAAATAATGACCCGAGTGGGAGCTCAGGTTTTGTGCAGCCTCTCTAAAATGCACTGCTTTGCTGCCCAAAGAAACTGGAGTTTGTCCCAAGCTCCCCCAGAGCTGTGAGGCAGCGGGATGAGCTCTCCAGGCTCTGCTTGCATTGAGTCCATCTGTCACACCTCCCGGATTTGGGAGCTGCCGGAGCAGCCAACTCGTACAGCACCACCAGCACCAACTTTTGCAACTAAAACCATAAGGCTGCTTTACTGATACACCGACACCACAGGGACACAGATTTCGTGCTCGGGTTTAACGGAGTAGAACCATCATTCCCATTTACCACGGAGCAGCTGCAGAATGCTAGTTGTAAAACTCCCAACTCCACTTTATTCCCAAGGGGGTTTTTCGGGTTTAGGAAACCAAAAGCTGAAGGAGACAGAACTGTTGCCTTACCCCCAGCCCCCAGAGCACAGCCCTGCTCACAGCTGGGAATAGAGCCCTGGGGGTGCCAAAGGGGACAAACAGTTCTACCTGACTGGATAAAACATGGAAGTAATCAGTGGGAGGTGATTTTGCTTTAAAATCTTCTGACAGCAAGACAAAAACCATGTCCAACAAGGTTCTGTCATGGAATCATCCAGGTTGCAAAAGACTTCCAAGAACAGGGAATACGTCCTGTGACCAATCCCCATCTTGTCACCCAGTAAATTAATTCCTCTTGAATACAGGAAAAGCCACCACGTGGTTCTGTCATTATCTTTACATCTCTAGGAATGTAGAATAATGAAATCATGGAATGATTTCGGTTGGAAGGGCCCTTCAAGATCATCCTACCCCCTGCCATGGGCAGGGACACCTCCCACTGTCCCAGGCTGCTCCAAGCCCCGTCCNCCCCCTCCCTTCTTGCCTCAAAGAGCATCAAATCCAAGTCCTGGCCCTGCACAGGACATCCCCAAGAATCCCAGCCTGTGCCTGAGAGCGTTGTCCAAACTCTGTTAATATTGTAGGTTCTTCAGGGCTCAGCATCACCAGAATCCTCAAGGAGAACTCCAGGCTTTTTAGCTCATCCACATCACCAAGCCCAACTCTCCTTCCATTCCAGCCAAGTAAAACAACACAGCAATTTCCAACCACAAAGTTTCAGTTAAAGTAACTCCTTTAATAAGTTTGACTCCACTGAAAGCAAAAATGTGACTTTGCATGATTTAGCATCTTTATTAAACCCCCAGTTTAAGTCACCAGTTTGATGTTCTCACTCTCCAAAGGACGTCTCAATTTCCTTTCTCTCCTCACGTAGTTATTCAATTATTGCCACGCTATCAGCTGGCACCATCACTGAACACAAGCTCAGTTACGCTCCATGCACCTTCGCTTTTCCCCTGCACAGATGCAAACTCCCACTCCTATTTCTCTGTCATTACTTCCTATAACACCATCACTGAAAACAATTTGGTACCAAGCTTCTGAGCTTTGCAAACTTCAGCCCTGTGTGGTGGCTGAGCAGTTTGTCAGGGCTCTGTTATTTACAGAATCCCAGGATCCCTGAGGCTGGAAAAGCCCTCCCAGCCCATGGAGCCCACCCTGTGCCTGATGCCCACCTTGTCCCCAGCCCAGAGCTCTGAGTGCCACCTCCAGGCCTCCCTTGGACACCTCCAGGCATGGGGACTCCAAACCTCCCTGGGCAGCCCCTGCCAAGGCCTGAGCACCCTTTCCATGCAGAAATTCCTGCTGCTGTCCAGCCTGAGCCTCCCCTGGCCCAGCCTGAGGCCGTTTCCCCTTGTCCTGTCCCTGTTCCCTGGGAGCAGAGCCCGACCCCCCCGGCTGCCCCCTCCTGTCAGGGAGCTGTGCAGAGCCACAAGGGCCCCCCTGAGCCTCCTTTTCTCCAGGCTGAGCCCCTTTCCCAGCTCCCTCAGCCACTCCTGGGGCTCCAGCCCCTTCCCCAGCTCCGTTCCCTGCCCTGGACACACTCAATGTGTATCTCAAAGTGAGGGGCCCAGAAATCCCTGGAGCTCCGGAGTACGTCACTGACAAATTCCAGAACAAATTCCACCAGTTCAGGGGTACCCAAGACCAGAACTGGCAGCAGGTCATTGCCTCCAGGTGTCCCAGCTCTGTGTTAATTCAGTGTCACACAATCCTGGGGCTGTGCATTCCGAGTCACCCAGCTCCAAAGTGGTTCTTCAGCTCAACCTCAGCAGAGCCCACAGTGATGTGCTAGTTGTGCCCCATCTCCTCCCACTACAGCTCACCAATTCAGTGCCCTGAAACTCGGAAGTAGCTTTTAACCTGATTAAAATTCCTCAAGAAGGAACGAAGTGCAAAGAAAATGGAAAGGAATTCATTGTATAAATGCAGGAATCAAACCCAGAGGTCAAGGGATCTCCATTACAAAGCCATAAGTGATTCAGCTGGCCAG
>VZRQ01005703.1:73176-105175 GCA_013397975.1 Machaerirhynchus nigripectus
TACCAATTTCATTCCCATCCTTTAATTCCAGGGACTGGGAACAACAGGAGCAATGCATCAGCTGGAGTAAAACACCCAGCTCATCCCTCCAGAGCATGTCTCTGGATTGTGGAGAAGTAAAGCAGCAAAAGACGAGCATCCAGCTTCCCATATCCTGCTCTTTATCCTGTGCTTCCAGCTCTAATAACCTTTCCTAGGGAATAAATTCCGTATTTTCCAATGTTTGAACAACTAAGGTGGAAAATGGCGCTTTTTTTCCGACATATCATTTGAAGGTGTTTCAGGGCACAGGCAAAGGTGGGTTTATGCCATAATTTTGCATTACTGGATGATAAAACCTGGAATTTTTGTGGGATGAGGAGAGCAGGAGAATCCAGCCCAAAGCACCCAGAAAAGGACTGGAAAACCCCCATGGGAGAGGAAGGGAAGGGAATTTCTGTGAGCTCAACACCACTGGGGGGCAGGGAGGGTGAGGGGATTGGTGTGTCACTGTCACTGGATGGGGTTGGTGTGTTCCTGCCTCCCAGCCCATTGCTGATTCCATGGAACCAGAGCTGTTAAGGTTGGAAAAACCTCCAAGATCATCACGTCCAACCATCAACCAGCACCACCCTTCTCACCACTAACCCTGTGCCCAGGCNCCCCTGGCCCAGCCTGAGGCCGTTTCCCCTTGTCCTGTCCCTGTTCCCTGGGAGCAGAGCCCGACCCCCCCGGCTGCCCCCTCCTGTCAGGGAGCTGTGCAGAGCCACAAGGGCCCCCCTGAGCCTCCTTTTCTCCAGGCTGAGCCCCTTTCCCAGCTCCCTCAGCCGCTCCTGGGGCTCCAGCCCCTTCCCCAGCTCCATTCCCTTCCCTGGAACTGCTTTGAAATATTTGAAATATTTTCAGTGAAATGGTTCCTTTCTGAGTTTCTGAACTCAACACTTCTCCAATCTGTGATTTCTGATTCCTCCCCAAGACTCACATGCATCCCATCCCTGGATGTAAGAAGGTCCCTTGCAATAAATGATAATCCACCTGCATCCCATAAATCTTCAGGATAAACCACAATTAACACCCACTTTAATCCCCATCCCACCTCAGCCTTATCCAGAGTTTGAATCTTTCCTTCTCCACACAACCCCCCTTTGACCAGGACAATTTTCACCTATTCCCAGACCATTGTTTCATCCATTTCCATGGCATTTTTTTCCATAACTATCACAGCAATGTGGCATTTTGGCCGTTGGATTCACTTCAGCTTTTCCACAGGAATAATAAATGCTATCTTGGGAGCATCCAGGGTGGGATGGAGACCAGGAGACACCCCACTGACTTCTTTCAGTATGAAACCATGAAACGGGTTTGTCCCTCAGGAAATAAACAAAGTAACCACAAAGAAGAACAGGATTAAAATACAGGCATTATCTGTGCACAAAAATACTGAAATTAAATGCAAATTTTAAAAATTCCTTGAATTTGCTGTATCTTAATTATCTGTACCTTGATCAGAGTGGGAAAGGGAGACTGAGCACGTCTCAAATACATTGCAGGGCACAACTAGTGGAAGTCTCCAAGTGAAATTTTAACTTTTCCTCTCTACTTTTCTGCTTCTTCCTTTTCCCTGTGCTAAACACCTCACTCCCAGCCCTTTTTCAATTTGCCTCATAGCCAATATGCTTTAAATTCACCATGAAACTTGTCTATCTCCAAAAGCATGAACACGAGATTTAATAAAAAATTAAATTTCAAGCCAGCAAACCCAATAATAATTTGGAAAATTGGTTTAGACTGAAGCTTAATAGTGGGATGTGTATGGACTCCATATGAGCCACTTCAGTCAACTTGACTTTGTGAACGTTATACTTTATACCTGCTTCTATAGAATATTATAATAAAAAATACTTTTATAAATTTATATTTTACTTGATGGACATCCATAAAAACCCCGCAGAAATTAAGTCTTGGTGTTGTTTAATTACATTGCTCACCTCAACCTGATTCACACTGAGGGGATTTTTATTCTTAGGGTGGTGAGAGTGTCAGAGCAGCTGTGGCTGCCCCTGGATCCCTGGCAATGCCCAAGACCAGGTTGGACACTGGGGCTTGGAGCAACCTGGGACAGTGGAAGGTGTCCCTGCCCACGGCAGGGCTGGGAATGGATGGGCTTTGAGGTCCCTTCCAACCCAGACCACTCTGGAATTCCAAAATCCCCATGGCAGCTCTTTTAATCCTTTCACCAGCACATTAAAACTACCCTGGCTTCCTGCCCTTGCTCCAAAAGAGATAGACCTGGAGACATTTTAGAGCAATTAATCCATCATTTTATCAAGTTTTTGCTTTCCCAGTAACTACCTGAACATCTTGTTCCAGACAATGATATTTTTTTTTTTCTGGAAAAGAATATTTTCATCTTAATTAGATGTATTTATCAAGCAGTTTATCTTCAGGGTGTCAAATATTCCTTCCTGGCCTTGATATCCTGCCTTTCCGTCTCAATTCCCAAACTGGCTGGAGGCACTCTGACCTTCCCCTGGTATTTATCTCCAAAATAAATGACAAGGGAGTCTGGACATGTCTCCAGTTATCCTGTCTGAACCTACTGTTTTTTACCCCAAATGTCAGGTTTTGCTCTCCTGATCTCTCTGTGTTCATCTTACCCCTCCAGTCTTCCCAAATTAAACCTGAGGGCATGAAGGAATATTCCTGTCAGGATTCTGCAGAAGCCAGGAAAAAACAGGGGGGAAAGATTCCCACCAAGCACAAGGTAGGGCACAGTCACAGCCCTGGACCGGTCAGACTGACAGGATAAATTCCAAGGATAACACATTGCTGGAAGCCAACAGGGTTTAATACTAAAATAATGGATAATTTCAATTCCATGTCCACTCCTCCAGAGAGATTTATTCCTACATTTCATTGGCACGGTGTTGGGAGCTCTGACCCTCAGCCTCTCCAAGCACAGATTCGCTGCCTGGATCTGGCTCCCTGTGCTTTCCTCTTCCCCAGGAAACATCTCAGCACAACACTGCATTGAAAAATAATTCCTAAAATTCCGGTCTCCCTTTCATTTTGTATAAAGAAGTACAGGATCTTAATAAAATGCAATGCAGCACTACTAACACAAGGAAAAGTAAGGGGAAAAGGATCTTTTTCCTATAATCATCTAGTAGCTCACTCCCTAATTTTTCCACGGCAAATCCTGCTTCAGTACCTGCTGGAGAAATAATTTAATTTAACTTTATGACCACATTTGCTATTTTTTACTACAAACCAAGTAAAATACCAGCAGAACGCCACTCTGAACCAGTGATTCCAAGAGGAAAATCACACACATTTTCCCGAATCCAAGCCGCCACTGATGTGAGATGCAAATTCCAAAAGTATGCTGGAAGCTCCATCTTAAGTGTGAGGAGAGCATCAACTGCTTTTATCCCCACATCTCAAAAATGCTGCAACTAAAAGGTTGCCAGTGTTCTTTCCTCAATAAAATGTCAACTCCATCCTGGGGAAGGTGGGAAAAGCAGTGGCAGGACCTGGATATGCTGGGAAAAGGATGATCCAGGTGGATGCTCCAAATCTACCAGCATTAAACAAAACATTTTGAGGGACAAAACAGTTTTGAGGGACCAAAATAACCCCCTGTGGACTCTGTGACAAGAAGAGGGAAATGATTCCTGAGGGGGAAAACACGATCCATAACAGGGGGAAATCCCAGGGAGCTCTGCTAGGAGGGGAAAAGGGAAACTTCAGCAAACAGAGGTTTAAAGAACTGCAGCTCAGGAGCAGCCCAATGGAAAAGCATCTAAGGCAGAATTGATATCCTGGCAGTGCCCAAGGCCAGGTTGGACACTGGGGCTGGGAGCAGCCTGGGACAGTGGGAGGTGTCCCTGCCATGGCAGGGGTGGCACTGGATGGGCTTTAAGGTCCCTCCCAGCCCAAACCATTCTGGGATGCTCTGTTTGTTCAAGGCCTCGGCCATTCACAGATATTGAGAACCATGGAATATCCCGAGCTGGAAAGGACCAATCCTTCCAATTCCTGAGCTCCGGTCCAGGGTGCTGTGGATGCTTTTCCCAGCTTCCTGAGGGAAGCGCCAAATGAGAGATTCCAGCCATGGAGTGCCACCCCTACCCTCACTGTCGCTGCGCAGGGTTCCCCATCCCTGCTTCCCAAAGAGGAAAACTGTCCGAGTGAACAGCAGGAAACCAGAGAACTGGGGGAAATCTCTTGGAATAACTGACTCCTGATACAGCTCCACCGTTTTGTTCTGTGAAACCCTTTTTCTTGGATGGTGTTTGCCTCCAATATGGAAGGATTTAATGGGGTGGAAAACTTTACAAGGTCTCTTCCACAGAGGGAGAGTGAGAGCCACATGTCCTCAAATCTCCCTTTTTAGGAAGAACACATTTCCACAGCAGTGCTGCTGCTGCTGCTGGGAGAGAAATAAAATTAAATAAAATTCCACACTACATCGAGTTACAGACTGGATTTCACAGCTTCCCATATTTCCCCATAAAACTTCCGATTGCTGGGCAACTGGACACGTCTTTTCCAACAGGTTGGGGAGTCATAACGCAACACTAACAGAAGCTGTAAGTTTGCAAAATTCCCCTTTTTTCCAGCTCTGGAATGGCTGAACACCTGGTTAATGTGCCCACAGGCAATAATTAGGAAGCAATGACGCTGCTCCCGGTTCCCATTCCATTCCCTGCTCCAGCAGCTCTCTGCTACCAGCAATGACCTTCCCCTTGCAGAGGATGTGGAATTTATTAATTAACACAACACCAAAAAGACCCCAAATCCCTTTCAACTTTTACTGTTTTAAATTGAGGATGTGCTCGTAAAGAGGACAGGCTTGCTAAAAATACCTCTTTATATTCATCTGAGGTTCCAGTCACATCTGCTCTCCACTGTTTCGCAGCACTACTAATTAATATCTGTTAATTAAGAAATGAAAGTGCTGCTGTAAGTCGTTGGGAGGTAATGGAAACTTCTGGATTAATTCCTTGATCCAGAGGTGATCTGGGTGAAGTCAGGAGAAAGGAAAGAAGAGCTTGAGAAAGAGGCTCTTTAGAGCAGATTTGATTTTCCAGAAAAACTGATTAATTTGGTTTATATGGTTTTAACCATTTTTTTGGTTGTCCAGAGAAGCTGTGGCTGCCCATGGAAGTGTCCATGGGATGCTGGACAGGGCTTGGAACAACCTGGGAGAGTGGAACGTGTCCCCGCCCATGGCAGGGGATGGAATGAGATGAACTTTAAGGCTTTAAGGTCCCTTCCAACCCAAACTACTCTGGAATCCCGTGGTTCTCTTGCCAAAGATTGTTTCGCTGGCACGGAGCGGGATGAGGTCAAAGCCAGAATTAAAAACTCCAACACACTGCGTGAACTGTTGCGGCCTGTTTGGGGCAGGGATGTGCAAAGCCTCCCTGTCCCCACCACCCCGCTGTGCCCCCGCTCCCACACGGGCTGGAGGCACTGCAAGTGTCCACGTCTTCCATCAGTTCTCTGGAAAACCAGCGGAATCCGAGTGACAGCCAGCATCCCGCGGGAGATGCGGTGACAAGAGCAGCGCCAGCCGTGCCCTTCCCCGGCACCGAAGGTCAGCTGGGCTCCGAGGTGGCCCAGCCATCTCCAATTAAATGCCCACAACGCTCCAGCACTTGGATTCTTTGGGATTTTTGCCTCTTTTCTCCACACTCTGAGTGTTTGTGGAACGATGCTTGGCTTGGAAAACCCCTTTGGTTGTCAGGCACTGCTGCCATCAGCTCTTCCAGAGTCATCCTTAATGTCCATGGCAAGGACAGACAAGGACCCACACTGCTAATGCAGCTCAGCTCCGCGGCTCCGCAGGGAAGATCCAGCTGGAGCACTGGGACCATGCAGGGCTGGGCGGAGTCATTAGGGTTGGAAAAGACACCTGTTTTGATCGTGTCCCACTGGGACCCCAGCACTGCCCTGTTCCCCACTATCCCCCTCCCCAAGTGCCACATCCACACCTGTTTTGAGTTCTTCCAGGGATGGGGACTCCACCCTTGCCCTGGGCAGCCCCTGCCAAGGCCTGAGCACCCTTTCCATGGAGAAATTCCTGCTGCTGTCCAACCTGAGCCTTCCCTGGCTCAGCTTGAGGCCACTTCCTCTCATCCTGTCCCTGTTCCCTGGGAGCAGAGCCCAACTCCAGCCCCAGCTCCAACCTTTTCCCAGAGAGTTGTAGAGAGTGAGAAGGTGCCTCTGCTGCTGCTCTGCTTCTGAGAGGGAGTGAATGCTGGGATGAGGAACATCCCAAATCCTGCCTGGCCTCTCTTGCCAGTCCCCTCCAGAAGAGCCAAGGACGCAGCAAATCCCCTGTGATGGACTTCAGGGGGGATCTCTCGCAGTGATTAGGAAGGAACTGTATTTCATCCCTTGCTTATCACAAATCAACTGCTCCACGCTGTATTTGCTGGATCTCAGAGCCCTCAGCTGCCCTTGCCTGTTTGATATGGACAGCACAGCAGCGTTTAGAAGTCTCCAGAATAATTTACAGTCCAAACAAAGAAGGTGGGGGGAAAAGAGACCAATTAGTTTGCCCCAAATAATGCAATAATGCAGGGGGAGACCAGTGAGTAATTGCCAATCTCTGCCTTCATCCATTAAACTGCTGTCTGCTCTGGAAGTCACTTTAAGACACGGATAAAGATCAATCAGAGCCTCCCTGGGTATGAAGAGGGCTCCAAGCACTGCTGGTGTTCCTCTGGCAGAGCTGCCAGGCTCCGCAGCTCAGCTCAAGGCACAGTGGCACTTTCATCTCCCTTTCTGCTCATGCCATCTGCTCTCTCTCTCTGTATTTTGTATTTATTTTTGCTTTTGTAGCACAGGCTGCAGCTTTATTCTGTAAAACTGCTCAACTGTGACCTTTCCCTACATACACAGGAAGGAAGTTTGTAAACCAGCTCGAGAACAGCGCTGGAATCATCCAGATTATGATAATTAGACAAGCAAAGATCAATACTAATCCACTCTAAAGCCACTAATTCTCAATCCTTCTGAAATCCAAGCATCCACATCCAGCAGTTTTTCATTTTGCAAGGGGCACCATTGCTCTGTGCTGCCTTTTACCCTAAAGATATCCCGTGTCACTGGGAAATGAGGTCCTGTGGCACCTGCCTGTTCCAGCTTGCATCACTGCCAACAAACCAAACACAAAGCACAGTTTGCAGAGTGTGGCAATCCCTGAAAACCTCAGCAATCAACACTAGTCCTGCTCCCAAATATTTGAGAGTCTCAGAGCTGAATCAGAAAGTTCTGGGCTTGTTTTCATTTCATTTTTGACATTGAATAAAATAAATACCTGCCTGTGCTGTCCCTAAAAGGTTTTAAGAGCTTCTTTAAACAGTGTGCAAAGAATTTCCCAGGAAGGGAGCTGTGCTTTGGCAAGGGAAACCAGGCTGTCCAGATAATCCTGAAGAGTTCACAGGGACACAAAGACAACCCGGGTTATTCAGGTGTCATCAAAGGGTATTATGGGCTACAAGCCACTTTTTACTGCAAGAGCTCTTCACTGTAATGAAATAACACTCCCAGCTCCTGGGATAAAACTGGAGCTAAAGGCAGGCTCAGGAGTCCCAGAATCCCAGAGAGGTTTGGGTTAGAAGGGACCTCAAAGCCCACCCAGTGCCACCCCTGCCATGGGCAGGGACACCTCCCACTGTCCCAGGCTGCTCCAAGCCCCAGTGTCCAGCCTGGCCTTGGGCACTGCCAGGGATCCAGAGGCAGCCACGGCTGCTCTGGGCACCCTGTGCCAGGGCCTGCCCACCCTCCCAGGGAACAATTCCTGCCCAATATCCCATCTAGCCCTGCCCTCTGGCACTCTGAAGACCTTCCCCCTTGTCCTGTCCCTCCAGTTCCTGCTGCAGGGTCCCTCTCCAGTTTCCCTGTGTCCCTTCAGACCCTGGAAGGAGCTGTGAGGTCTCCACACAACCTTCTCCTCTCCAGGCTGAGCAGCCCCAGCTCTCCCAGCCTGGCTCCATAGGGGAGGTGCTCCAGTCCCCTCAGCAGCTTCTGGGCCCTCTCTGGACTTGCTCCACAGCAAGTTTGCTCCAACAGACACCTGCCTGCCCTGATCTGAAATTCCAGTCACAGACGGACGTATTTTTATTTGCTACATGACCCAAATAATGCAGCAAACACTGCACACCTCTGGAGATACCTAAGAAATCGGAGAGAGCAGCAGGAACAATTCTTCTCAGGAAAAATCCTTCGGCAAAGGATTATTATTAAATGCAAAGTTTATCATTTTGAAAGTTTATCATTATCAGATTTCACATTTGTTTCAAGTTAAATACAACATTAGGGGAGGAGTGGCAGCACTTTGCTATTTTTCACTTTAAGTGAAAAACATGCTAATACTCCAATCATGAGGACAGATAGAGTGAAGATCGTGAATTTTTGTCTAAACTCCTTTAAATAGCTGAGCAAGCCCATCCTTTAGGGCCTCCTGAAGACAACTCATGTTCAATTTCTGCATTCTGATTCCCTGCTCTCCTCGGGTTTGGAAATATCTGTACAAACCCCACTACATTCTGCTACTGATTATGTCACCACAGGGGCATAGAGAGAACACACTGCAACTTCTTGATATCTTGAAGCTGCTTGCCCTGATCTTATCACTTCCTATTGTTGTACAGATGTCAAATTCATGAACAAGTTCTCTGTTACAAAATTTACCAAACTAGGCAGCCCGTGCCCCACTTTTTGATTTGCTTTTGATCAATTTTAAGACACTGAGGTTGATGATACTGAATTGTCAGAGGGTAAATCAGAGGGTATCATGTCTCTGTGGTGATAATAAGCATCACCTGCACTTCTGACATCGAAAAGGTCGAGTCTGATTCTCTCATCCTCACACAAATGGTGTAAAGGATCAAAAAATGCCTCCCACAAATGGTGTAGAAGGTCAAAACACACTCCAGGAAACTTAACCGAGAGCCCTGGTGATCCGAGTCCCAACTCCAAGGTGTGACATTTATTTTTCCCAATGACTGATATTTTCAACAACTTCAGAGGGGAAAATTTCAAGCAAACCTTCCCTCACCACCATTGTCAGCCCAGATGTTCCCAACTGGAGACCACCTGCTCAGACAGTAAAAGTCCACCACAACGGAGCATTTTGGTAGCTCTGTTTCAGACTAGCATACAAACTGGACTCGATTTTGACTTTGAAAACACCAGTTTTAGGGTGAAAGAATGAACTCTTTACCTGTACTCGTCCTGTGTGAAGCGTGGGATGACTGAGGGCTGCAGCACCGCAATTTCCACCGTGGTGGTGTTGAACTTCACGGGGTCCCCGTCATCGTAGGCAATGACCACCAGCTACAAACAACACAGAAAATCAGCCTCTGACTACACAAAAGAACATTTTTCATCCTGACTTCCAGCAGTTCTGGTATTTGCAGGGTCAAAACAATCAGATGAGGTTTTCTTTTGCTGCAGAAGTCACACGGTGTGCCAGAACAAAACACGGAGGGTAAAGGTGGCAGCCATCCACAGGTTGAATCCTCTGCTGGAAGATTTACAGAAACACTGTGAACTGGAGGAATTTCTTGCTGGAAAGGGTTGTGAAACACTGGAATGTGCTGCTCAGGGAGCTTTGGAGTCCCCATCCCTGGAGATGTCCAAGAAAGAGCTGGATGTGGCACTCAGTGCCGTGGCGGGGATCGGTCACAGGTTGGACTTGATGATCCTGGAGGGCTTTTCCAACCTCAGTGATTCTGGGATTCTGTAACTCTCAACGAAACAAACAGGAAAAGCCCTGGGTGAGAATTATCTGCTGCTGACATTAATATCTAGAACCAAGGGCTCCTGGCAAAACAAAAAAAATTAACATTACTTCCCACCCCTCTCCAAAAAGTCCTCTGTAGAAAAGAGATGCTCTAAGCTCAAACATGGCCAAGACCAAATTACCTTCTCCTAAATGACGTCTGTTATAAATATTTTGATTTTTAAGAATCTTTTCTCATGTCTATTTGCTGATTTAATCCGTGATTTGGTGCTGGCACAAGCAGGTTCATTTGTTTTTAGCTTTCACGTGAAATCTGCTTGCAAAAGGACGTGACTCCAGCCCACTGAAGAAGGAGCAATGGGCAAATTTCCAGTTTTCTCCCTAAATTTTTCCTTATTTCTGGAGGCTGCTACATGAGGCAGGTCTGCACCTCATTCTACCAGAGCATTTTCAACTCATTTATTCCACAATAACCTTTTTTTCCAGCCAATGTATCAGGGAGGTCACCAGTGCAAGAAACTGGTGACTGGAAAAATTCCCAGAGGATTCAGCAGCAGACACAAGCCCGATGATCTAGAAGAAAATATCGACTCCAGGTGTTCCCATCACTGATTTCTGGAGTCTTTTCTGTGCTTTTTTCATAATAATCTGTATTTTCTGCAAAGTTATTCCCTGCTGAATGTCCCATTTACTGCCCTAATATGAAGCAGTGTGGGACAGATCCCAGTTTTGGAAAACAGCCCCACAAAATAAGTACTAAGAAGTAAAAACAACAAGTGCAGCAACAGAAGGGTTTTCCACCCTGGTGATGTCAACCAAGAGAAAATCCTCTTCCCTCTCAGGTTTTGTTATATTAATTAGAAACTGAAAAGGACTTAAATTAGCACAGTCCTAAAGCAGGGACTGCTCCAGCTAAAATAGCCCTTGGTGGGACACTCAGGAGTGGAGAACCGTGGACAGCTTTATTCCTCATAATGGAAAGTGTGCAAAGAAACCTCTCTTTAACCCTCCTTTCAGAGAGAAATAACTGAAAGAAGAGAAAGCCACACCTTTATGACCGTTAGGAAGTTTCCAAGTAGGGAAATTACATCAAACCCAAGATATCACAGATTTAATTTTTTTTCCTTACTGCCCCACTTCTATTTTAATTTTTAACTACTCCCTCCCTTCATGGATCTAAAAGGGCAGATGTTCTACTGATTTAGGTTAAAATCATACCTTAATCCACACTAATTCACTCCAGACTCTTTAGGACCAGTGACAACAAAACGGAAATGTAGGTTTCCTTCAAATCAATGTTTCTACATTAAAACACTTGTGAACAGGAACTCCTGAACTACCCAGCTGTGCACTAACGTTATTTACAAGATATCTTGCTCTTCTTACAAAGTTCTCCCCAAATTCTCCCCAAAAGCCCTGCTGAAAGTGAACTTGGGGAAAGTGAGGGTTCCCCAAGCTGCCTCCCGGTCTTTCCCAACCTCCCAACAGGTGCAACCACATCCATTCAAGACATTCCTGAAACCAGAATGGCACAAAACACAGGCCAGGAAAAAGAGAAGGAAACAAAGGAACAAACAAAATTGAAATTTTGCATGGGAGTCCAATGAAAGGTTGGATTTGATCTTGGAGGTCTTTCCCAACCTTAACGATTCTGGGATCTTTCTGTGCAACGTAAAGAAGAAAGGAGAACCACGGGGAAAGAATCTCAGCTAATGCAGGGAACATCTCCAGGCACTGCAGCTGGGTGTGTACCTTGAACACTGTGCTGGGCTCCTCGTTGAGGTTCACTCGGGTGACCACGCGGCCGGAGTTCTCCTCCACGTCAAAAATGCTGGCGCTGTAGGGAAACTGGACAACGTCCACCTTGTAGCGGACCAGACTCGCCGGGGTGCCCTGGAATGCAAAAACGAGGCAAAGTGGGTGTTTCTGTGTTCTCACACACCTCCTGAAGGATTAAAATGTGACGTTGGTAGGGCCGCCACGAGCCAAACTTGCTGTTTGTTGTCCTCGTCACTGAGCACTGCCCTTCAATCCCCCCAAAATACCTTCCAGGACACCTGAGAGGTCCAGGAGGGAAAATCACCAGAGGTTTGGAACGAAAAGGGCTGAACCCCCACCTACTTAAACCCAGAAATGTTCTATAAATACTAAAATTTTTTAACAGAAGATGGGCATGGCTTCAGGCTGGTTAAAATACCTTTCAAAAATACTTTGACTTGGTATAAAACTCATTTAAAGTTTAAGAAACAAATCAGTGGCAGAAGAAAATGCTGTTTCACAGATGGATTTGAGGCAGCCACATAAGGAACCCTCCCCACGGTTCAGACCTTGCTTTGGTGACAAGGACCGAGCCCAGGCAGCCCCTGGGTGCGTCACAGAGCGTCTGAAACACCGCAGCAAAAGGGGGATCAGAAGCAGCATTGCCAGAGGGTGGAAGAGAGGAATTTTTCCCATCAGTATCTCAGCATTTTCTAATTGAAGGCTGCTTACCCATTTAATTGTTTTAACACCACCTGCCCTAAAAATAGCGTTTATTGAAGGATGCCATTTCTTAAGGTACCCATTATTTCCCAACAACCCCATTTCAGCAGTCACCCTCCAGGCACCTCAGAGTTACAGAAACATTAAGGTTGGAAAAGACCTCTGGGGTCATTTTGTCCAACCATGAGTGCAGCACTGCTGAGGCCAGCACTGACCATGCCCCCAAGTGCCACCAGCCACATCTTTATTGAACACCTCCAGGGATGGGGACTCCAAACCTGCCTGGGCAGCCCCTGCCAAGGCCTGAGCACCCTTTCCATGCAGAAATTCCTGCTGCTGCCCAACCTGAGCNTACAGACCCAAGGATTTGAGCTCTCCCAGCAATGCCAGTGCAGGGAATGGGCCCTGCCCTGGGACTGCTGGTGTCCAATAAATGATGGAGATTCTCCTCAGCCCTCCTCTTGTTGCTGATATATTTATGGAAACATTTTTTATTGTCTGTTATGGCTGTAGCCAGAGTAGTTCTAGCTGGGCCTTGGGCCTTTTCCTTCCCCGCACTCCAGGGAGCTGGATCTCCTGGAGGGTTTTCTCCCTGGATCTCCTGGATGTTTTCTCTCTGGATGTCCTGGAGGGTTCTCTCTCTGTGGGGTTTCATTTCCAGCAGACACCTGGTGGGCTGAAGTCCCTCATGAGAACCAAGGTTTGCAATGGGAAGACTTCTCCCAACTACTTGTAGGATGCCTCATCTGCCTCTTCATCCAGGCTGGGAGGGTGTAGGACAGACTCCCTCTGATCCTCTTTGCACACCAATGTCTGAATAATGATTTTCCAGCACACCAAAGTCTGGGTATGCAGAGATTTGGGACATTTTACAAGATTCCAACTGAATTATTTGCTAAATATATTTGGGAGTAAATTCAGAGAAACACTTCTGTCCGAGCAACAGCATGATTTCATTTTCTTAAAGCCTCTGAGCCTCGAGCTCAGATTAGGCTTTGACCTTCACATTGTGCTTAAACAGCCAGAACATCATTAATGGCGAATTGCTGATTTTCACCTGTATTCAATGATGTGCTTTGCTGGGATTGGGAATATATTCCCTGTCCCATGCCAGCCATGAATTACATGCAAACAGAACGTTTCCTTTTGTAAACAGCAGTGGAAATGGCTACAAAAGTGGTTTGAGCTCAATAAATCCTATCAGCGTTTTGCTGACCCAACAGAAGTCATTTGAGTGTTGCCTCTCGGAGCCCTCCACGGAATTCCAGCCCGGGAAGGGTTTATGAGGCCATCAGCAGCTTTAATCATCCCAACCGGGCCTGCCAGGCGTGTTCTAGTGGTTAGCAAATTAATAAATGATTTTGTTCAGAGCTAAAAGCACTTCACACGTGCTGAAGGGGGCAAATCCCGGAAAAAGTGAGAAATTTCTGGGATCACGGCACAACAGAGTTCATTATCAACTTTCCCCGGGTACCACCTGCTTCAGTTATTTTTCTTCAAGTTTATAATTAAGAGCAAATTACCTGCTGAAATCCAGCCTATTTGGGCTCGGAGTAACGGCCTGAAACTTGCTTGGAAGACTAAGAGCCCTCATCATCATTAGAGCTGCTCACACCAGGTAATTTGGGACCAAACAAACAAAAATCTCATCAGGTTATTGTTGTTCCTGATGTGATTATCAAGTACACTTTGCTCCTGTCACTTCAGAAAAATAACAAAACCAGGATTTATTTTTTATTTATGGTAGTTTGGCACTGATGCAATTAGAAAAAGCTCCAGAGAGATTTCCCAGGGAAATCTATTTAGAAGCGAGTTTTAATTATCTGAAATATTAATCATCTTTCGCCTCTGCTCTAAATTAATTTAGATGCATTATTATGTCTTCAGCAAAACTTGAATCTAGCTGATAATACTCCCAAATAAACCACAGAGCAAGGATTGTGCTTGGCAGGAACCACAGTCGTTCTCTCCAACCAAAGTTTCCCCGAGATTAAGGACTAACACAAAACTTCCAAACAAGCTCATCCAGCTCCAATTATTTCTTCCATGGCTGCGTGTTTCCGTGAGATTCCATCTGCTCTGGGGAAATGCCATTTATCTGTGACACGGGTGACAGCTACAAACATGTCCCCAGTATCAGTGAGGCTGCCGCTGAGGAAGAGGCCTTGGATGAGGCACACGTGCACTGTCCAGATAACTCCCTGCAGGAAAATTGTAACTGAATAAAGCCAGGAAGAATGGGGAGAAGGGAAACACCAACAGTTGTTGGGGGTTTTCACGTGCGTTTCTGCAAGCCAGGAATTGTTACTTCCGCTCTCCAGGAGAGGAAGGCTGGAGCACCTCTGCTAGGAGGACAGGATGAGACATTTGGGATTGTCCAGTCTGGAGAAGAGAAGGTTCCAGGGAGACCTTGGCGCTCCTTCCAGTTCCTAAAGGGGCTCCAGGAGAGCTGGAGAGGGACTGGGGACAAGGCATGGAGGGACAGGACACAGGGAATGGCTTCCCACTGCCAGAGGGCAGGGATGGATGGGATATTGGGCAGGAATTGTTCCCTGGGAGGGTGGGCAGGCCCTGGCACAGGGTGCCCAGAGCAGCTGTGGCTGCCCCTGGATCCCTGGCAGTGCCCAAGGCCAGGCTGGACACTGGGGCTTGGAGCAGCCTGGGATAGTCTCATTCCAACCCCTTAAAGATCACCTCATTCCAACCCCTCCCACAGGCAGGGACACCTCCCACAGTTCTCCCTCTCACTTAGTTTTGTCCCGTTTCTGTTCCCACTGTGGGCAGCCAGGCAAAGCCAGCTGGGAATGGCTCTGGGAGCACAAACCCAGCCAAAGCTGTCTGGGTGCCCCTGCTCACCTGGAATTCCAGGGGGGTTTTGGAGGCAGAGCTTCCCTGCATGGGGCTCACCAGTGCTCCTGGTCACAATATCCAGCAGCCTAAACCTACCCACTGCAAGGGACTAAAATACTCCAACAAACAGAGACGTCCTTAAGCTCCAGCTGGACACCACCTCTGGAAAGAAATCTCAAGCTGATGTGTGAGGGAGAACTTCCAATTTCAGGGATTGCTCACATGGAAGAAGTGCTCAGCTGCCTCACGAATTTCAGCTGCAATGTGCTTAAAATCAAGCATTTTCATTCTTATAAGGTTTACCAGTTTTTAGGAAAGAATTGCAGCTGTTCCCAAGTTTTCCTTGGCAGCCACATCTCTGCTTTATCCCCATCATTCCCTCTGGACTGGCTTTGTTGCTTTTTGCTTAATATTTCCTGCTTCTACCTGGAATTAGGTAGCAGCTCCTCTGGGAACGGCAGGGTGAGCAACTTCAGGGTGCACCAAGTAATTTGAAAAATTATTTATGTATTTATAGGAAAATGTTACTACTTTAAAAATGTAGAAAAATCCTCTGTGGATTGTTCCAAACCACCAAAGGACAAAATGCTGATTCAGCAGATTTCATGAAAACAAAATTTTCAGGCAGAATTTCCCAGATTTCAACCACCAGAAGGGTGTTTCAAGTTTATAACGCGTGCAACAGTAGCTACCAAAACATAATTTATACTCCCAGTCACTGCAAATAAAAAGAAAATTAAAACTAGAAAAGAAAGGAGCAACTGGTAAGAATTTAAAGCGACATTTACTCAAAACAGCCCTGCAAATCTTGCTGTGGCCTTTAGAGAAAAGCTCTGGCTTTTATGTTTTAATTGACATTTCACCAAGGACCTGAAGAATAACTACCAGAGGTCTCTGATGCCTTCAGGCCCGGAGGTCTTGACCACTTTGAAATCCACAGGTCAAAACAAAAACATAACAAAGTATCTCCAAGGAAGTGCTTGACTCCTCTGGCACAAATTATTTCTGTTTTAACTGAGCAGCTCTTAAAAATAATCAGAAATCCGTGGGGTTTTTGCAGCAAAACCCATCCTCTTCTCAACAGCTGCATTCTAATGATGGCCTAAGGTTTTAAGCACCGGTTAGATAAAGAAAATCACACATTTTCACCCTCAGATTTGCTCATATGGATACACATTCCTAAGTGGAAGATACACTGAGTTGTAAATAACTCAGTGTGTGAAGGTTTGATGAGGGGAGCTTTTGTAAATAAAACCATGAGAAGCTTTCATCTCCGCCTCCAATAAATGAAGTCCTGTTGGATTAATTTAAGAGTAAAAGCTTGTTCTTGTCCCTTCTGACTGTTTCTGAAAGCACATCATGGCACTTCCACACCTCGGTGCTATAAACTCCTAAATAATTCAGGAAATGCACAGAGAAAACTATGTCCCAGGTGTCTTTCACCCTCTCATGTTTCACCTAAACCAATATTTGTTTGTTGAAATGGGGAGCCCACCTCCACTGACATCATTCCCACCTCCTCCTTCCCCCAAAACCTGCTCTTCTGCTCCTGCAAAAATTCAAATTTGCCTTATCTGCAGAGAAATCCCACACAGGTGCTGGGCCTTTCCATCTGGATCCTCCCAGCATCCATATTCATTTGGCAACAGTTGGGATTTGCTGGGAACAACGGCTGTCTCTGAGGAGCTGATTAGGTTTGAAAAGCTTTTATTGCAGATGATGGAAAAACCTGGCTGGGCTTTTGTTCTGGAGGTGGGAATCACACACATTACTTGCAAAATAACAACAGCAAAAATTAAGCTCGGAGACTTCAAATTAGTTGGGCTCTTAGAAACAGACATATTTTAAAGCTACAATTACTTTTTTTAATAAATACATATTTCTTTCCCTGACCTGATAAAATGAATGTATTAGTACCCTGCAAAAAAGATTCCGACAGGTTAAAAACCCCCAAGCCACACAAGTAAAATATTAGTGATAACTAAGAATATTCCATCCCTTAAGGCAAGTTTAGAGCAAGTCCCCTTGCTGAGCAGAGAAAAGGTTGTGTGCTTTTAAACCAAATTTCCAGTGAATTCATATCAAATACGTTGTGACACCATTTAATGTCAAAGCCAGCTTCAAATAAATAGGAATTTTCCAGTAGCACAGGCTGGCTCAGGCAGGAAAAGAAACAAAGCCATTTATGCCTGCTAGTTTTTACTCTTGAAATAAAAAAAGATGAGGGACAAAACTACCAGCCATTATTTTAAAATAATAAAAAAAAAACCTTTCAAAGCCTCCTTTAAAAGCTCTCCTCCATAGCTGGCTGACTTTTATGGTTCTTGCACTTATTAGAGGCTTCAGGGTAAGTTAATCTTGAAATCTTCATCAAAATCAACAAGTGTTCATGTGATAGAGACAAAAACGTTACAAAATGTTCAGTAGGGTTTGGGGTTGTTAAATGAAAAATGAAATAACTTTGCACTGGAAATGCTGATTGCACAGGACTAAGGATTCCAAAAGTAATCTATCAGAACTATTTTGTTTCCCCTCAGTGAGATCTCAGCCTTGAAAAATTTAGACATGGCGATTATGAAATGGAGCTTTTATCAGAACGGGCAGAGAGAGCCCAAAATATCTCATTGTAAGGCAACAACATTTATTTAATGCTAAATAAATGCTGCCCAAACCCCAGTAGCACCACATTAGCTAAGCTACACCTGATTCGTGTCCAAGCACTCCATCAGCTTTTAACGTGCATGGCACATTCCCCCTGAATTCTTCTCCCAGAGGATTATTCTCCTTCTTATGCCAAACATTGGCAATTAAAAATTAAACCTGGCTGGCAGAACAGCTCTGGCTTTTCCTGTCCTCAGAGGATCATCTGGCCACCGATGCTCATCAAGCTCTGATGACAAAAATTGACATCAAACTTCAGAGCAGGGAAGGAGTCAGAGGTGTGTGCCCAGTTCTGTCACTTCGGGGGCTTCGCCAGGGAGCAGCAACAAAAAACAGGGACAAAAATAAACTTTATGCCCAAACCAAGTGCCCTGGGTTCACACATTGCCCGTGGAACGTGCAGCTGGTGAGCTCTGCAGTGCCACATCAATCTGGGATGGCTCAGCCTGGGAAGTGCACGGTGACTGTGACATCAAACAGTGACAACCTCACAAAATTGCCATTTCTTTCCTCTCAAACTGCCCCAAAGACAGGCACGGCTCCCCTTCCTGCCTATTCCTCTCTTTCTGTGAAGCTGGATAAAGGCTTCCCTAAAGCCTCCCTGACAGACAGGAGCTGAATCACTGATTTTCCAGGGGGCAGCCTTGGAAGTCGCCCACAGGAAACTCCTGGAAAAGCTGGCAGCCACGGCTTGGACAGGGGCACTCTTTGCTGGGTTAAGAACTGGCTGGATGGCCGGGCCCAGAGAGTGGTGGTGACTGGTGCTGCATCCAGCTGGTGGCCAGTCACCAGTGGTGTCCCTCAGGGGTCTGTGTTGGGACCAGCTCTGTTTAATATTTTTATTGATCACATGGATGAGGGCATTGAATCTACCACTGGTAAATAAGCTGGGAGCCTGTGTCGATCTGTTGGAGAGTAGGAGGGCTCTGCAATAGGACCTGGAGCGGTTGGATGGACGGGCAGTGCCCAACAACATGAAGTTTAACAAGTCCAAGTGCCGAGTCCTGCACTTTGGCCACAACAACCCCCTGCAGTGCTACAGGCTGGGGACAGAGTGGCTGGACAGTGCCCAGGCAGAAAGGGACCTGGGGGGACTGGTCGACAGCCAACTGGACATGAGCCAGGGTGTGCCCAGGTGGCCAAGAAGGCCAGTGGCATCCTGGCCTGGATCAGGAACTGTGGCCAGCAGGACCAGGGAAGCCACTCTTCCCCTGTGCTCAGCACTGGTGAGGCCGCACCTCGAGTGCTGTGTCCAGTTCTGGGCCCCTCAGCTCAGGAAGGATGTTGAGATGCTCAAACGCGCCCAGAGGAGGCCAGCAGGGCTGGTGAAGGTTCTGGAACACAAGCCCTGTGAGGAACGGCTGAAGGAGCTGGNATCCCTGAATGGAGGTTGTAGCCAGGTGGGGGTCGGGCTCTTCTCCCAGGCAACCACTGACAGAATAAGAGGACACAGTCTCAAGCTGCACCAGGGGAAGTTTAGGTTGGATGTTAGGAGAATGTTTTTTACTGAAAGAGTGATAAAGTTCTGGAATCGTCTGCCCAGGGAGGAGGTGGAGTCACCACCCCTGGATGTGTTTAAAAAAGATTGGATGTGGCACTCAGTGCCATGGTTTAGCTGAG
Organism: Machaerirhynchus nigripectus; assembly: GCA_013397975.1. Taxonomy (NCBI): domain Eukaryota; kingdom Metazoa; phylum Chordata; class Aves; order Passeriformes; family Dicruridae; genus Machaerirhynchus; species Machaerirhynchus nigripectus. The sequence continues at coordinate 92,528 of VZRQ01005703.1, forward strand.
GTGGTGTTAGGGCATGGGTTGGACTCGGGGATCTTGGAGGTCTCTCCCATCCCGGTGATTCTGTGACTCTGTGTGAAGTGCAGCCTCTGCCATGAACAGCAAAGGCCAGGCTGACATGAAACAAATGTAGGAGTCACTCCTCTGTGAAGCTCTTCAGAGTCTGAGTTGATGAGAGAGCGGGGGCACTTGGGAGGGTTCAAGTTTCCTCCCTCCTGGGTGTGAAGCATGAACAGAAGCTTTTTCCTTACCGGGGGATCCTGATCCTCAGCTGAGACCGTGGTGATAAGGGTGCCCTTGACTGCATTAGGAGCAACCATTCCCCTGTAGAGCTTCTGGCTGAACACTGGTGAGTAATCGTTCATATCCTGCAAGACACAGAATTCGGAGTTTAGTCCTGGAGTTCCAACAAAATTCCAGACGCGTTCACAAATGGTTTTGCTGAGTCTCTCCCTCCCTCCGTAGGGATTGCCATTCCCAGGCTCTCCTGATTCCATTCCCCCCGCACAAAATGAGGGAGGAAGGTGCCAAAGAGCACAAAAAAATGGACGTGGGACTGCTCAGCTGAAGGGAATTTTGCAGGAAAACAAGGCCTCACAAGAGAACATGAGCAGGGAATTCCACACTACCTGCTCCTGTGGCAGCAGGCTCGGCTCATTTTCCAAAAGGAATGAGCTGCTCTGGCTTGATGGTGTTTGTTGCCTCTAATATCCAGCAAATTAAAGGGAAATAAAATGTCCTTTGTAGGATAAAAGGACATTTGCACAAATTCTTGTGCCTGAGATAGGCAAGGATACATAAATATATGTATTTATATGTATACACACCTAAATATCTCAAATACTTTGCAGGGTCATCCAGAATTGCTTCTGTTTGGGTGGAGATTAAAAATAAACTCTGGTTTTTCCTCTTTATTTTTCCTCTAATAAAATGAGATTTCTACCAAAACACTTTTTCCAACTCAAGTTTATTCTTCTCTCGAATGTCTTTAGGTTTGTGGTAATACTCAAATCAGACGAGTCTGTCACTGATTTAATGCTGTGTGTTATTGACTGGGAGATGTCCCTTGGTCCAGGGAAAGGTGCCCCTGCCCATGGCAGGGGTGGAAGGGGATGCGCTTTAATGTCCCGTCCAACACTAACAATTCCACGATTCTGCGGGAATCTGCAGGCAGAGATTCGAATCCAAGGAGTGTCCCTCCCAGAGCAGTGAAGGAGGAGGAAGAGGGGATTTAACACCCAGGTATGAAATACTTTCCATTCTTAACTTAGTGGGGCACAAGCCTGAAAGGTCCCTTGGTGTCCCCAGAAACCAAAAACCCACGAGCGTCCCTGTGCACGGTGACATTCCCAAGGCCATTTTCTGCCAGGAATGCCGCACTGCAGGGATTTTTCTCCTGCTCTAGCCGTGTTTGGCCTGTCCCCACCTGGCTGGGAGCACCTGGGTCAGTATCAGTGCATTACAGCGAGTGACTGCCTTAATGAGTTTTAAATTACATATTGATTTCCTCCTTAGCGCCTTCCCTCCCCTCCTGCTTTGTTTCTCCTCTCTGGCATTCCCAGATGACAGTCTCACTTCCCAACACTTTTGTTCAGTGCTTTCATACTCCTTGCAGACAGGGCAGTGTTTGTCTCCTACCAAGCTTCTTCCTGAAAAACAACCCTGTGGAAGTCTTGGGAATGAGCTGTGTCCTGCTCAGAGAGTAAGGAATGTGCTGGGGAAGTGGGATCATGCACATGCCGAGGGTGACAGCTGAGTTAACGAGCTGCCATCAAGAAATCTCATCATGTGTCTTAATTTGCTTTTGAAGGTGCAAATGTGGATTCTCAAGACCACTAAAATGAAGCCATCTCTCCCAAACTGTGCTTTCTTTGAGCTTGATCCTTGATTTTTGTACAAGGGAGGGATGTCAGTAGTAGATCTACTACAGTAGGTCCTGTAGTGCTTTTGTGCTGCCCCATGGGACCAAGGAGGAACAAAACCAACAAAAAGTGTCAGAGAAAGAGTATCTATGGTAGGGAGACAGCTTCGGGGGCATTATGCTTTGCCTTTTGCTCAGTTTTGTAAATAGATCTGTATAAAAATGGAATAAATCTTCAGCAAGATGAGCAGGGACAAAAGGCTGCTTTGTAGTTATCTATAAACGCGTGGCTATTACCTTGCTGTCAAAATAGGCAGCCCAGGTACTTGAAAGTGAGAAATATGGAGAATCCGTTACCCAGATTCCCCATTTCCGGACCTTGGAGCGTGTCTGATCGTTACCAGGAGCCTGGATTTGGGTTAATGGCAGCCTGGATTGATGTGGCTGGAGCAGTCAACGGGGGAAGGTTTTCAGATGCTGCAGTTTAGCCCCACTTGTGGGATTATGCCTCAGATTTAAAAGGTGATTTCATGGCTTCTTACAGCCACTTTGGGGGAGGTTTACTGCCCCGTTCCTGAACCTGTGCTTGGGGATTGCACTCGTGCTGCATCCACTTCCAGGCAAGGTTTAGAGGTGTTTTAAGAAGCCATCAGATGTAATCTTCAATTATTTACCCGTTTACAAGCAAAACATGTCTGGGGCTTTGTCTCTGCTGTCTCTCTCTTCTGTCTCTGCTGAGAACAAAACCCAGGACTTGCTCCAAATATTTGTTGTCCAAAGCACCTCTGCGCTGAAAACCTGAAAACTCCATCTCTGCATCTGCCCAGCATTAAGTTCTCTTTGACAGCAATGACTGGACTGAGGACCTGGGGGAGGGATTATTTACAAGGGCTGGAGGGACAGGACACAGGGAACGGCTTCCCACTGCCAGAGGTCAGGGTGGGATGGGATATTGGGAAGGAACTGTTCCCTGGGAGGGTGGGCAGGCCCTGGCACAGGGGGCCCAGAGCAGCTGTGGCTGCCCCTGGATCCCTGGCAGTGCCCAAGGCCAGGCTGGACACTGGGGCTTGGAGCAGCCTGGGACAGTGGGAGGTGTCCCTGCCCATGGCAGCGGTGGCACTGGGTGGGATTTGAGGTCCCTTCCAACCCAAACCATTCCAAGACTCTGATCCTGTGACTGTGGGGGCTCAGTGGCTGGAACGGAGCGGATCGCGCCCATGACCTCTTGAGCTGTTCCCAGAACACACAATGGGCTTTCTCTCTCTGCGCCAACAAAACCAGCTCCAGGCTGTATTCCATCCTCAGGGCTGCTGCCTTGTGCCCAAAACCCAGCAGTTTCTTTCTGTGACTGTGCTGGTACCTCTCAACTCTGTCTAAGTGGAAATCAATATTCCCTTACTATGAAACCCATGTCTGAGCTATAAATGCATATCAGGCCTTTACAGGCCCTTTGCAGGCTGCTGCCTTTTATGACAAGTGCAATAAATAGGAAAAAAATGTATTTTTAAAGTGATTTCTTCTACCCATCCCACAAAGGGAGAGAGGAAAGAGGTTTCCTTCAGGGCACAGCATGAAAATTCCCCAAACTTCCCACTCTTCTCCCACAGCTCCAGCTCTGGATCTGTAACTTTCTGCTGTCGTTTTGTTTTGAACATCTGCCACTTCAGTCTGTGTGCAATTCCCAGAGCTGGTGGCTCCAAGTGTTTAATAATTCCCTGCTGTTCGGAGACTTACAGGGGCACATTTAACATTCCTATACTTGTGAAACTCCTTTCTAGGGAAAGCAAAGGGGTGGTTTGGTACCACTGTACTTGAAAATTCCAATTCCTCTGGTGCACTCTTTAACCACAGAAAGTTCTCGCTTAACACCTGATTCCAAAACCAAAAATCCAAGATATTTTATGACTAAAAACCAGAATGGAAACTCCATAAGGATGCAAGATATCACAGCCCTAAGGACAACCACAGCCCTTAAAAACCTGGAGCAGCCTTCACCAGACCCCAATACCTGCTCTGGGCCCAGGATCCCATTTTGGTCCTGCCCCATGGATGCCAAAGGGTTCCATATGCATTTTACACATGATAGTCTAAAAAATACATTTTAAAGTTCTTCAGAAACAACGTCCCTGGATGTGAAGTGACAGAGTGCAAACTGAGAATTTGGGCTGTGACTTCAGGAAACATTTGGCTCATGGGTGAGTTTATTTTTCTGCATGAAAATCAAAGTGCTATTGAACTCTAATTCCTTCAGGGGAAGATTATCTTTGCCCCTTCCCTTAAACATCTCCCATGCCATGAGGCCCTGGCACAGGTTGCCCAGAGAAGATGGAGATGTCCCCTCCTGGGTGTGTCCACAGCCAGGTTGGATGGGGCTTGGAGCAGCCTGGGATAGTGGAAGGTGTCTCTGCCCATGGCAGAGGGCAGAACTCAATGAGGTTTTAGGTTTCTTCCATCCCAAACCAGTCTGGGATTCCATGAAATACCTGGTTTCACCAGATGATGGAGTATCAAGAACTTCAAGTCTCCTCCCATCCTTAAGGTAGTCTCTTGGCCTCTCAAAATTAACCCACCTTAACAACGCCAAGTTCAAACCCCTTGTGATGATTCTGTTGTGAAAACATGGTCAAAAGTATGGAATGGCCCCTTGAATTTTGTCTGTGAGTGGGTGCAGAGCTGCTTTGTCTGCAGCTGCATGGAACAGGGCCTTGCTCACGTGGCACAACTGCATCTCTTTCCCCTTTAGTGCTCAGCAGGCCCTGAAGTAGCTCATCCTATAAATTAAGGCGTAATATTCATGATGGAATAAACAAGGCAATAAATGACTGGCAGATGATTGAACTCATCAGTTGAGATGGAAGGAAAGAAATAAATCTGTTTACCAGCACTGTAGCCCATCTCCAGGCCCATTATTCCATTAATGCCACCAGAACTGAGAAATATTTTGGAGGCAATCCAGCTGATTTTTTTTTTAACCTTCCTGTAAGATTTGTGATGCTGCTCTGTTCTTTAAATGGGAAAAGATGTTCCTTGTGTGGCTCTTCCTGCTGCCCCCAGGATCCCATTGGCCTCCTCGGCCCCAGGACCCTCTGCTGCCTCAGGGACAGCTCGGTGTCCCCCAGCACCCCCAGGACCCTCTGCTGCCTCAGGGACAGCTCGGTGTCCCCCAGGTCCTTCCCCTCAGAGCTGCTCCAGCAGGTCCCCCCCAGCCTGTGCTGGTGCCCGGGGCTGTTCCTGCTCAGTCACTGATGAACAATTTAAACAATCCTGGGCCTGGTATTGAGCCCTGGGGACACCACCAGTGACAGCCTCCAACCACACCCAGTGCCACTGGTCATGAGCCCTGGGATCAGCCAGTTCTCAATCACCTCACTACCCCCTCATCTTCCTCTGTTGGCACTGTTAGAACTAAAACCCTCCGGTTTTATTTATTCTTGTTGCTCTCTCGCTCGGAATCCTTCACCTGAGACCATTAATGGCTTCGTTCCACGACATGATGTCCTTGGAAAACTCCAATGCAAACCAATCCCCCAACACAGAAAGAGGAGAAAAAGAACTTCTACAAACAAGAAAGAGACCAAACAATACAAAAATAATGCTGGTAATAAGAAGAGGAGGAAACAGCACAAAATCTGCAGAGGCCTTACAGGCCCCATGATAGAGAAATTCTCATATTTGTGTTTAGGAATGCATTACTCAGTTAAGAGCAACTGTTCCTGTTAACAAACCCTATTACCACAGTAGTCGCTTCCAAATGCTAAATCCTAATGATTTGAACTGCAAGCATTTTGCTTTTCCCAGTACTGGGAATCATCTGGATTGTGAGGGGATGGGTGTGGGTACAGCAAGAGGCAAAACAAACTCAGCCCTCCCAGACACCCTGTGGCTTCTTGCAGCTTCAGAGGAAAAGTTAGGAAAGCAGTCAAAGGAATCTGAGAACAGGGAAAAGAGAAAAACCTTGGTCTGTTTGAGGTGGTGGGAAGAAATCAGCACCACTTAAGATTATTCCTCCTTGGAAATACTTGAATGGATACAACGATTATCGTTCCATGACTCCCCCTGAGAGGGGTTTGAGTTAGGTGGGGATCAGGTTCTTCTCCCAGGGAACAACAACAGGACAGAAGGAAACAACCTCAAGCTGTGCCAGGGGAGGTTCAGGTCGGATATTAGGAAAGATTTCTTCACCCAAAGGGTGGCCAGGCATTGGAAGGGGCTGCCCAGGGCAGAAGTGGGGTCAAAATCCCTGGAAGTGCTCAGAAGACGTGTGGATGTGGCACTTGGGGACACGGTTCAGTGATGTGGGGTTAATGGTTTCCCTCAGTGGTCTCGGAGGTTGTTTCCGATGAAATGATTCTATGAATTCATTGATTCACCTTTGGCTTCCTCTGCCAAAGCAGTCCTGGGACCCCCTCACAGTGCAAGGAGCCTTTTGGCTGCAGCACAGCCCAGCAACGTGTCCCACACTGGCATGAGGGTACAGATAAAGTTATTCCTCCCGCAGTGAGTGCCCTGCTCTGCAATCTGTGCCTCGACCCAGTTCAGGGCAGGTTAATACAAACTATTTGTAACTTGTCATGCCAAGGGCTTAGAGTGCACAGAACAGCCCGGCGAGCATCCCCCTCCTGCAGCCGCAGGGAGCAGGGGGGCTCTGGGTGTGCTCTTTCCTTGGATATCACACCAGTGATGGACGAGACCATCAGACATCTATAGCTGCTTAACAGAATTCCATTACCCGGGAAAAATTACAGTGCTCGGGGGTGAAGAGCTGGGCTGGGAGAAATGACAAATGTGAGCGGAGCAGCGGGAGCCCCGGAGGACTGGAGACCTCAGTAACAGCACAAATTAAGTCCTGAGGGTTGGAGGGGCTGGATCTGTGGTGGCAACATGAGCCCGGCCCCACCGCTGCCTCTGCTTCCCTCCGGTTCAATTTAGTGTTCCTGACGACTGCACAGCTGCTCCACTGGGGACTGTGTGTATCTCCAGTTGGTTTGGTTCCTCTCTGGGCTCTCCAACCCCCGTATTAAAGTAATTACTCAAAGTCCAGCCTCTGAGTAAGGTGAAAACAAGGAACTACTCAGAGGAAACACATCCAGTTCCTGCAGCAGGAGCAGAAGATGCTGAGTGGGAGGGGAAGGGTGGCCTGTTCTTGTTCTCACTCGGTTTCAAGTCTCTTCAACCTTCTCCTGCTGCTCTGACGCTGAGATCAGCTTTCCGAGGTGTCTTGTGGATGCTTCCCATCCCAAACAGGGACAGCACAAGATTCTGCCTTCAACCTCCGCCCTCTCCCCCCCACCCCTGTGGATTTTGTACCTGGGAAGTTCATCTTTAAGCCCAAATTCAACCACCCAGACACCTCTTGTGACCAGTGTCCAAAATATCTGCCACCTGACGTAAAAGCTGCTAATGACACCTTCCCAGCAAATTGAGATATTAAATATGTTTTTTCCACAAATCCACCTCCGTTCTCCCAACTGCCACTCCAAATTCCCCTGTCCCACCTCTCACTCCAGGCTGGAACCCAACACCATTTTCATCTCAGCACATAAATAATACTTAATTATGTCCCCTGATCTGTTGCAAAACTCAGCCTGTCACTGAGTATGAAAACGCTCACCTTAAATTGGATTTATTTTCTTTCTCACTTAAAGTACCCCCTGCTTGTCCTCCCTCACAGGCCCTGTTCTGCCCCCAGCCAAACACCTTTTACTCCAAAATTGTTACTTTTGGCTCTGGACTGGTATTCCAGCCTCTCCACAGCACCACCATGCTCCCATTTTGTTGCTCAAGTGTGAGAAGAGTTTCCAGGAGAACAAGAACTGATTTTTTGATCCTGTTAATCCCCTCCCTAAACTCCCTATTCCCACAGCACCTCCTTTGAGAGTGCACAGGCTGCTGGTACACTGAGGCCACCAAGCTGATCTGTATTTTTCCCTGTACCCTGTCATTAATTAATACAATCAACCACACCATCACACAGACAACAGCTTTTCTCTGAGCACAATCCTACCTGAAAACCTTTAAAAAACCCCAACAAACCCACCCAAACTATTCTTTCAAAAATTCAGTGTGCTGGGAGAAGGCTTCTTTCAGGAAAAAAACCCAGGTTTGAGCAACTCGCTCTGGAAAAAGTTGGAAAAAGGACTCTACCCAAAAGGACTGAATGACTCAGGGAATGGTGGAAAAGCTGTTTCCTGGGAATGATGTGGAATGCGCTGGGGAAAAGCACAGAGCAGTTCGGAGCAGGCGACCTGCACCTCACACTGAGACATTTTGCAGACAGAGAGGCATCAGAGAAGCCTTCTGGCATTGTCACCAGAGCTAATAATGGGAGACATTTACTGCCCCAAAAGAGTTCTGAGCTCAGTAGAGACTGACAAACAGAATTATGCAAAACCATGTGGCAATTCCAGCACCTGCAGATACAGCATAGCCTGAAACCCAGACTGCCAAACACTTTTCACAGCCACACATTTCAACTGAACATTTGTGAGCTGTGTTTTTGGTACTACTACAGTTTTTGCTCCTTTGCTAAAATCTGAGTAATTAAAGCCTCTTCTCTCCCACAGCTCACAAAAAACAACTACCCAAAAGGACTGAATGACTGACAGAGCTGCACCTTTGGGAATGCCAGGGGTAGGACTGAGGCATCGGAGCTCTCCTCTGCTCTTGGACACAGCCAGATGGAGACAGGGAAGTGCTGCTGTTCCAGCTACAAACATTTTTCATTGGTGGATCATTCCCAAACAGACACCAGCACCCTGTGTTCTGGGGGAGGCACCCAAAACCCTGGGGTGAGGCTGTAACTCACTGCAGTTCATGGTGCAAGACACTAAATCAGGCTGTTCCTTTGCAGATCTGATTTCTCCAGCAGCAGAATCTGGAATCCAGGATGTACTGTGACACACCAGCACTCAACACACCCCAGTGGGTCTTCAAATTACAATTCGTGGGCTGAAATGTGATTGTGTCACTTTTGCAAACAATTCCATGAGGGGTTTATTTCAGCCTTTCAGGGATTCTAAGGGACAAAATCTTTGCATTTGTGTCAGGTGTTCCAGGATTTCATAAATAAAGGATTTAACTACGTAATTGCATGTGGGAAAAAAATCACAGCTGTGACAAAGTGCGTGTTTAACTGGAAGAGCTGCTCCCAGAGTAAGGCCCATACAAGCGAGAAGCAGGAGAGCAGAGAGCCCTGGTGTTTCCTCGGGACACCTGCACGGTGATGGAATATTCTGGGATGACTGGGAGAGGGTGCTGCTGGCTGAGGAGTGCCCCCTCTTACCTGGACTCTGACGGTGACAGTGGCCAGCCCAGGAGGCATGGTGCCCTTGCTGTCGAAGGCTTCCACGAGGAAGGAGAAGGTTGCCTCGGTGTCAGAGAAGGATTCGTAATCCAAGGATTTCCGCAGCGACAGCTCTCCCGTGTGCTTGTTCAGGGCAAAGTACTGCCGGGCCTCCTCGGTGCGGATCCGATAGTTCACGTCAGCACCCAGGTCCGCGTCCTTGGCCTGCAGGGAACACAGGGACATCAAACAGAATCCATTCTCACCAAATACCCCTCCGAGATTTAAAGGGAAAACTGCTGCAAACATCTTGAGTTTAGTTGTGTTCTTGTAATTTAATTCAGTGTACATAGACCCGAGGAATGAAATTTGCTGGAGGTTCAAGCCACGGGAAATGAGCACAATATCCTGGGAAAGTGGCACTGGAAGCTGACTCTGGTCTTAGTTCTCCTCCCTGGGCACCTATTGGCCACTGCCACTGGCTATTGGCCACTGCCAGGGAGAGGATCACGGAATTCCAGAATGGTTTGAGTTGGAAGGGATGTTTAAGGCCAGCTTCTTTCCCCCCTGCCATGGGCAGGGACACCTTCCTCTGTCCCAGGCTGCTTCAAGCCCCAGTGTCCAGTCTGGCCTTGGGCACTGCCAGGGATCCAGGGGCAGCCACAGCTGCTCTGGGCACCCTGTGCCAGGGCCTGCCCACCCTTCCAGGGAGCAACTTTTGCCTGACACCTGATTTAAATCTCTCCACTTCCAGCTTGAAACTCTTCCTCTTGGCCTATCGCTATCTGCCTGTGCAGACAGTGATAGTGTAGGTTTTGCTGTTTCATTGGTTGTTTTTATTAATTGCTATTATTCCATAACTAACCTTATCTTTGAGGGTTTTTTCAGGACCTGGCTAAAGGTCATTCATTTTTCAGTCTGCTCAGTGTCACAGAATCACAGAATGATTTGTGTTGGAAGGGACATCAAAGCCCACCTCATTCCAGCCCCCCTGCCATGGCAGGGACACCTTTCACTGTCCCAGGCTGCTCCAAGCCCCATCCAACCTGGCCTTGGACACTTCCAGGGATCCAGGGGCAGCCACAGCTTCTCTGGCCACAAAAACTTCCCCCCATGCTCCAGTTCACAGTCTTTTACTGCTGTCTCACTGCCAAGTTAAATAAGAACCCTGACTATTGCTGAACAAACACTCACCGCCCTCACTCCCCGCTGCTTCCTTACCTCCAGCTGCAGGAAGACAGTGCCTGGTGGGAGATTTTCTGGCACGCAGACGGTGTAGGAAGCGTTGGTGAACACGGGGCTGTTGTCGTCGATATCCAGCACCTTGATGGCCAAGGTGAGCGTGGCGCGCCGGGGGTCCGCGGCACCGTCCGTCGCCTCCACGATGAGCTCGTAGTAATCCCTCGCCTCCCTGTTGAGCTTCACTGCCGTGTAAATGCTGCCGTTGGAGGTGATCCGGAAAAGGTTCCTGAAGTTTGCCAGACTGTAATGGACTTGCCCATTAACCCCAGCATCCGCATCTGTAGCCTGCAGAGACAGCAGGAAAACCATGGGTTAATGCACAAATCCCAGACCTCTGAGGGAGATGCCCACAGGAGAGAAACCAGGTGAGGCAGGGAAGGATTCTGCCAAATCTGTGGTGTCCAGGAGGGCTTGTCTGCGGCAGCCTGCCTCTCTCTGAGCTTTGATTGAAGACAAAACATCCCACAGAAACAAATGGCTCGATTCCCAGCGACAGGAGCCAGGCTAACTGGATCCTAACTGGATTTTTTCAGGAGAAAAGGCACATTTTGCTGCTCAGCCTTGGACAACTTCTGACAGGACAAGAGGACATAGACTGAAGTTGTGCCAGGCAGGTTCAGGTTGGACAGCAGCAGGAATTTCTTCCTGGAAAGGATGGTCTGGCAGGGGCTACCCTGGGAGGTTTGGAGTCCCCATCCCTGGAGGTATCCAAGGAAGGCCTGGATGTGGCACTCAGTGCTCTGGTAGGGATCAAGCACAGGCTGGACTCAATTCTGAAAGTTTTTCCAACCTAAGTGATTCTGGGATTCTATCCTATGATTCCCTGAACTTCAACAGAAGATGAACTCGATGCTTGTGAAGCCAAGCCCTCAGATAATTCTAATGCTGAAGGATCTTCAGCACTGGGTGGTGTCTGCGAGGAATTCTTATTTAACACTGATTAAGCGTTTCATTGCTGCCCAAATCCTTACGGAATGCAGATTTAGATGAAGGATGGATGCAGACAGACAGAAGGGACACATTATTTAGAAAGTTCTTTCCACTTAACACATTTGTCACACTCAGTGATATTTTCATCACTGCTCTCTGAATAACTACTTAAATTTCTGGTTTGTTCATCCTGTTCTTCAAACCCAAATGTTATCACATTTCATCCTTATTCTTCTCTGCTCAGAACAGGCTGATGATTGCCACTGAAAACCATTTATATTTCTTCAGCTGGGATCTTTGTTCTCACACACTGAACCAAGCCTCAGATTTCAGTGCCAGCCAAATGATTCTTGTTATCACACAATTATAGGGATGGACAAAATTAATAGGTTTTCATGGAGCTCTCACGTTTAAATGCTGACCTGTTATTTTGTCTCCTCTTAATTAAATTAGGGCGTGATGAACAAGGTTATGTAAATTAAACAAAGGGCACTCTGTGAGCAAGGTATTCTCATTTATTTGCCTTTATGGATGACATCTGTGGAGATTGTAAGAGATTTGCATGTTTTGTTTTCAGAACAGTCGCCGGGAATGCTTAATTCCGGTGATGGTGTTCATTGTAAGGCTTGGTAATGAAACCATTTATCTTGCTAGAAATCAATTAAAAGTTAATTAAAATTGCTAATAAGGAAAAAATCACTGTGTTTCTTCCCTGCATTACACCCATGTGCTTAAGCAGGGTTTGCTACAACTTCATTCTGACTGGTCCATGGATACACATCCTTCTAATCCACATCTGTCAGTTGGATTTGCTTAATTTCCAATCAATTCAATTTCGTCTCTAGAAACAACTGATCCAAACAAACAAACAACAACAACAACAAAAAAACCCCCAAAAAGCCCCACAGGCATTTCCAAGAGTAATCTGAAATATGCCTGTAATTGAAAACCGTGACAGAAGATTCGCATGAGACAATGTTTTTGCATCAGGTTAGTTTGGAAGGATGTTTTGGAATATATAAACTTCTTGTTTTGGAAAGGAAATTAAAATTACTTTCAAATCTATGGCAGGCTTTGCAACTGGGTTCCTAAAAACGTGACTATGATTGTTGTCAACGCATTTGTACACATCCTTAGGCAGAAACACCTTTACCTAAGGAGCAGGGGAGGTGCTCCAGGGCCCTCATTCCCACATTCTGCAGGACTGATTTGATTCACAGAATCCCAGGATCATTGAGGCTGAAAATCCCTCCCAGCCCATGGAGCCCACCCTGTGCCCGATGCCCACCTTGTCCCCAGCCCAGAGCTCTGAGTGCCACCTCCAGGCCTCCCTTGG
>VZRQ01005703.1:105600-118160 GCA_013397975.1 Machaerirhynchus nigripectus
CTGATCCCTCTGCAGAGCTTCCTGCCCTCCAGCACACCCACACTCCCACCCAGCCTGGTGTTCTCCCGAACTGACTGAGGCTGCCCTCAATCCCCTTGTCCAGATCATTGTTAAAGATATTAAACAGATATTTCCACACAGAGTAGCAAGCACAGCACCATTATTAAATCAAATTATCTAATTGGGATAATACCACCATTAACACTGGTGAAGAATTAACATTTTATCACTCTAAACCTGAAAAGAGATAACGTCCTCTTTACGGACAAGAAAGAAAAAGAGTTTAATGTGGTTCCTAAAATAATCCTGTCTCAAGGGTGTACAACTGTTCCCACATGGAAATAATTTCACAGAGCCTCTCGGAGCCTGTGGGAAGCAGCTCCATGGAGAAGGACTTGCTGTTGGTGTGTACAATCTCTGCCCCTCTCTGCAGTCATCACTTTGTACCACAAGGGACAACTTCAACCCCAATTTCACCCCCAGATCTGTCACCACCAGGTACAAGACTTGCCAGGAAGGTGAGGGAACAGGAGGTGTAGAAAACGGGGAGCTTTCAGAAAGTTCTGACTCAAAAACAAGCCCTGGTTGAACTTATCCCGACCCTGACAACAGGAACCAGTGACATCCCAATAAATTTAATCCCATTTGGTCATTGCCGACACTGGGCTGAATTCCCTGAGTGAACAGGTACAGAGGTGGAGAGAAGCAAGGGAACAGCTCATTCCCTTGTAACCTGAGTCTCAAACAAAGTCCCAAAGCCAAGGAGACAACGGCAGGACTAAAAAGAGGTAAAAGCACGTTCCTTTGCCCACTCAAGGCTTTCCACCACAACTCATCCCCACAAAAAATATGGCGAGAGTTAAGAAGTTTTGGTAGGTGAAGGGCCACCAGATGACAGCAGACCTTAATAGGAGCTGCAGATTGTTTACAGGCAGAAGTCTCCTCACAGCCTTGCAGTGGTTGCTCCTACCCGACAAGAGGCAGCAGAAACAGCAGCTGTGCTTGCTGGAGGCAGCACAGCCCTCAAGGGCCACTGGGGACACAGACACCATGCAAACTAGACCAAAAAAAAACCCCAAAAGAAAACCAAAAACTCCAAACAAGAGAAGAGAACCAGCACAAAGAGGGAAATTTCAAAAGGAATGGGAGAGATTCCAAGACAGGGTCATAGTGTCCTTGCATCTCAAATGCTGGCCCATTTCTACCTCTCCCATCTCCTAGAGTTACAGAACTCTGGAATGGTTTGGGTTGGAATGGGCCTTAAAGCCCACCCAGTGCCACCCCTGCCATGGGCCGGGACACCTTNTTCCTTCCCAACATCCCATCCATCCCTGCCCTCTGGCAGTGGGAAGCCATTCCCCCTTGTTCCTTGAAGCCCTGCCCCTCTAGTTCCTGCTGCAGGGTCCCTCTCCAGTTTCCCTGTGTCCCTTCAGACCCTGGAAGGAGCTGTGAGGTCTCCACACAACCTTCTCCTCTCCAGGCTGAGTAGCCCCAGCTCTCCCAGCCTGGCTCCATAGGGGAGGTGCTCCAGTGTCCTCAGCAACTCAGTGGCCTCCTCTGGACCTGCTCCAACAGCTCCATGTCCTTCTTATGTTGGGGGCACCAGAACCGAGCACAGAATTCCAGGTGGGGTCTCACCTGAGGAGAATAGAGGGGGAGCATCCCCTCCCCCCACCTGCCGCCCACCCTGTGGGATGAGCCCAGGATACATCTCCCGGTGTTTATCCAGAATCAGGTAAAGTGTGTCCATGTGAAGAGACACAGCAAGCACTGCTGCTGTTCCAGTGACTCCTCAGATCTCCAGGATGACTCTTATTTCCACCTCTAATTTATAAAGTGCTGCGTGATAAAACAAACCTGGAAACCTGGGAATATAAATGACTCAGTACTTTATTTCCCAGAAAATACCACCCACATTTATTAGAGATTCCATCACCCACAAGGTGCCAGCCCTTGGTAAATTCAGATTTGTGTTACCGACTCTGCTTCCACATTACCAGGAAACCCTCAGGAATATAAACCGTGATCCAGAGTAACAAATTATCTCCCTCCATCTTAAACAGCAGGAAAACACAGTTCTGGGAGATGGGAATGACTACGACACTTCCTGAAGGATCATTAACTCTGAAATATAATGACAAGGGCTTGAATGTCAATATTCATTATATCATTATCATCCTTTTCAAAAGAAACCTCCTGTTATATCCCCAACTATTGCTCACAATGGTGACAGGATTTAGGCAGGTTAACTGAGGATTTGTGCCTGGAATGTTGGAGCTGGAAAACAGCAAAATGAGGTTGGTATTCCTACTTGTCTCCAAATCAGAGACAAACACGGTGGCTGGGTATCCTCCTCTCCTGCAAGCTGGAACACTTCTTAGAGACCACTCTGCCACAAAAACATCTTACTCCAGTTTAGATTTCCCTTCTTCAGGAGCAAAAGCTCCCCACAATCCCTACCCAAGCCAACCAAACTCCTGATTTTGGACAACTCCTCCAGTATTCCAGCAAACCCCACAGCTCAAGGTAGCAATTGTGCTGGAGGATCCAAATGATGCTGTTGGTGAGAATTACTGTTCTCACAGCAGATAACATGATTTTTTTTATTACTAGGGGTTTAATAGGTTTATTATTGAGGGCTTAATGGGTTTATTAATCTGGGTTGGAAGTATTCCCAAGCCCCTCATTTGTGTCAAACAGCAAATCAAGAGTGGGTGGGAGTGTTAGATTGGATTTTGTACTTGTTTTGCAGGGAGATTACAGTTTGTGCCCACAGGACAAAATTAACATCTCCCAGGTGCAGTCAGAGGCCACAAATATCTGAAATGTGCCTGACCTCTTGGTCATAAACCAAATATTTATTAATATTTTAGGGAGAGAACATCAGTCATCCATAAAAGTTTGGATTTTTCTTCTTTTCCTAAAGTTCAGGGAGGCTTTTCCTCTGTTTTGTTGCTTTTTGCCTGCTTTTACACAGCCTTTCACTTTTTTCATTTTCTTAGAGGGATGGAACAGCTCTGCTGGAAGGAAAGGCTGGGACAGCTGGGATTGTTCAGCCTGGAGAGAAGAAGCTTTGGGGTGACCTCACTGTGGCCTTCCAGGACCTCAAGGAGCCACAGGAAAGATGGGGAGAGACTCTTTACAAGGGATGGAGGGACAGGACACAGGGAATGGCTTCCCAGTGCCAGAGGGCAGGGATGGATGGGATATTGGGAAGGAATTGTTCCCTGGGAGGGTGGGCAGGCCCTGGCACAGGGTGCCCAGAGCAGCTGTGGCTGCCCCTGGATCCCTGGCAGTGCCCAAGGCCAGGCTGGACACTGGGGCTTGGAGCAGCCTGGGACAGTGGGAGGTGTCCCTGCCCATGGCAGGGGTGGCACTGGGTGGGCTTTGAGGTCCCTTCCCACCCAAACCATTTAGGATTCCTTGATTTTGGCTATCTTGAAATTTCAGGGCAAATTCTACTTCTTTGAGACCCAAATGCATGATCATCCTTTGGAAAAATCCTGCAGGTTTTATGGATGTCCTCCAGGAACTTCAACATCCTACTGAATTCCCAGGTACATGGCAGCTTATCCTTCACTGTACTCAGAGCAGGATAATGGAATCACCCTGCAAGTGTTCAAACACTGCCACATTTTTGGGTGTTAGACAAGCCAGAAGAACCCTGATTGAGTATTTCCGTGGTGTCTGCTAATTCCAGTGCACCCAGAGGGTTAATTCCAAACCCAAGGAAAGGTGTCTCCAAACAAAACTGCACATTAAGAGCAGTTAAACCCTAAGAGCAAATATACATGGAAAACAAACAAAAATCTAAAAGCTCAGGGCTGCAAACCCATCACTGGATGGGCTGGTGAACCTCCTACAAGAGTTAATCACATTTTAACACTTCATAGCTTCAACCAGCCCGGCTTTCTTCAGGCTGGCACACAACCAAATTCTAACTCTGGAGACTTGGTTGCCCTTGAAGGATGATTCAGAATTTGGGTTTTGATGAGTGTGTTCTTTGGCAATGTGATCCAGAGATTAAACCAATGCGTTTGCACACTAGGAAAAAAAGAACCAAACCACCAAAAAACCATCCCGAAACTAAAACCTTCTAAATCACAGATGGAATATCCTGTTTTAAATCTCCACATTTAGCTGGGCTCCCACATATTTCTCCAATGTCAATCCAATTTAAAGTTATATTTGGAATTTCTCTTGGCTTTGGGTTGGGAGGATCCTTAAAGCCCATCCGGTGCCACCCCCTGTCATGGGCAGGGACACCTTCCACTGTCCCCGACTGCTCCAGGCCCCGTCCAGCCTGGCCTTCCATCCCTTCCAGGGATGGGAATCAGGCATCAAAATCCTAACAGGGCATGAACTAGAGACATGAAATCACTGATTCGGAAGATTTAGTTCGGCATCAGGCAGAAAGAGATAACAGGGCCTAGAGGCATCCCAAAACGTAAAGTATCAGGAGACAAAAACAAGAATTCCTTTCATGGAAAATCCTTGGGCTCTCAGCAATCAATGCTATGAACGTGCTGATAACAAATATCAGTATTTCCGGTGCACTAAAGCACAGATGTTATTTGGAGGGCAAAGATGCAAATGAATGCATAAATAGCATAAATTTTGGGAACAGGGAACACAAGAGCATAGCTTTTGAAATCCCTTTAGCTTAAGAAGGTGGCAAAGAGCATTTTAACCTCTTTGATCTGTGCCCAAGCTGACCTAAGTTCAAGGAACAGTGCAAAAAGAGGAGGAACTGTGGGTGCTGCCACTGCTGCCAAATATCCTCCAGGAATTCCCTGATGCCAGCAGAAAGAGGGAATTCTGTCTAGCACTGATGGTCTGGAATGGAAATAAATTGCCCAAATCTATGAACCCATCTCCTTCTCCTCACGCCACAGCTTTGGACTTGAGACATCAATCTTGTGGTAAGAGGAATTTGCCTGTAAACAAACATGAAAATCCAACCAGCAGCACATGAAATTCTTTCTGTGACCAGCATCTCCACGAGGATCTTGACAGAAACAGTGCTTAAAGTCTTTAATATTAAAGTCCTTTCTATCCTTCCTGGGGATAAATTCCTTAATAAACTAAAGGAAATGATACCATCCTGGTTCTCTCCCAATGATCTTGTGATCATCCAACCACTTACAACAAACGAAGTCTGAACTTTCTCTGGTTGGAGTTCACCTGCCACATTCTGATTCTCTGCTTTTGGGGTCTGATTCTCTGCTTTTGGGGTCTGGTTAGCTTTGTCATGGATTCTGACTCTTAAATTCCAGCTGCACCCGCTGGTTTTACCTCTACGAGATGAATTCAAGCTCCATTGTTAGGCACCGGGTCATGCGGTGAGAAGGAGTCCTGGACTCACTCTGAGCATTTGAGATTTACTTCAGAGCCTGTGATTTTACTCTTCCCCAAAGACTTAAGTCCTTTCCCTCCCAGACTGTCCTCTCCTGCCATTAAATCCCCCTGTTTTTTTCCTGGTCTTGTCCTATTTCCTCCACCTCTAATTTTAATTCCTTTCCGTCCTGGATTGTACTCTCCTGCCAGTAAATCTCCCTTTTTTCCTGGTCTTCTCCTTTTTCTTCCACTTCTTAATTTTCCTTCAAGTTGACTTAAGGTCCAGGAAACTTGGGAATTTAATTTCAGGGGCCTGTATTTTTAGCACAGACAAGGTGCAATCTGCAGTGCAGGTTTTGGGAAATCACAACCTTCACATAGAAAACAAGGCAGTGGGAATTTAGCAAAACTCAGATTCCTTTCCAGACTTTTCCATAAGATCTTGTAATGTAATAAAATAATAGAATCTCAGATGCTTTGGGATGCAAGGGACCTTTAAGCTCCTCTCATTCCAAGCATTCCACGGGCATGGGCAGTAATTCTTCACCAGCATTTTAAGGAGTTTTTCTGCTTGTAGAAACACAAGATGAGCTGCTTGTGAGAGATCTCCAGAGGTCATTTAGTCCAACACAACAAGCCTTACCCAACAGCTGTGAAATTTAAACCGGGCTTTAAATCCAGGATTTATCACCTTATGAATTTATTAAATAAAAATAGGAGCCTGTAAAAATTCACTGATACCCACAGACAGAAAGCTCTGTTGGGCAATAAGTACATTTCATCAGCATGCAGGAGGGCCAGTTCAGTACAACCAAAAAATTCCTCCAAACTTTCCCATCTTTTCCAGCAGGCAGAATAACCCCATCCCAAAAACCAACTCTCTTAAAGAATTCCTTCTGTAATTTAAAACCAAGCAGGTGACAGAGGTATCACACACCCTGCAAACTGCACTCATTACTGGAAATCATTTATCCTGTCTCCATTTTAGGGAAGATCCAGGGGCCAGTGATACTTGAGCACATAATTCTTTATCCCTATTTTCCATCTAATTTATTCCCTGTTGCTATCTCCCCTCGACAGCAACACGTTCGTGTTGGAGATCGCAGACAGCGCTGATCAGCAACACGAAAATACCCAACAACAAAATTATGGGGTTGGGTGAAAGAATCTGGGTATAAATAAAACCCTACCCTGATAAAAACTTCACTCAAGTGATGTCTTTCCTCTCCTGGGCCCCATCAGCTCAACAGCTTCTTATTTAACCCCAGGCTGCTTTTTTAGAGTCTGCAACAAACTACTTGGGGCTGTCTTCCCCTGCCCAAGGATGTGAACATGCCTGCAGATCAATCTATTGATCCGTTTCCTAAATGCCATTCCATCTTTTTTACCTCCAATGCCCTGGGATCGATGAAAACACAGCGTACAACGCAGGTCATCCCGGTACCCCACCTCCAGCTGGTTTAGCCTGCAAGAAAGTGCCTCAATTTCACTGCCAAGCTTCCAGTTGGAGCTTTTGGATTCCTGGGGGCCCTTTGTGGAGACTTCCACGCAGCAATGGTGCTCCTGCCTTGCTGAGGGATCCCCTGGATCAGACGGGGAAGGAGCCGCAGGGAATCCAATCCACCTCTGGCTGCCCCAATTTAGACAGCACAGTGCGGAATAAAAGGGATTGGAAACACACCCGCTCCACTGGCAGCATTATCCTGGCTGGCTTTTGTTCTTTTAATCTTCAGGAGGCTCCTGGAATGCCCTCAGGCAGCACTCCCCTGCTCCAGGAGCCTCCGTGCCAGGGCCTCCGGGAGCTCCAGCTGGCAGCAGAGCTGCCGGAGAGGGAGAGCACTTCCAAGTGTGGGTATCGCCTGCCTGCACGGAACAAACCCTCCAAACCCTCCCTCTCCCACAGGAAATCTCTCACTGCCCTCCTGCTGCATCTCCTTGGGAAACCACCCCCAAATATTACCGAAGTCCTTATGGGAATCCCTTTGGAAGCCTGGCTTTCCCACTGAAAACAAAGCAGAGCATGGAAATCTCTTGTCTGTGCCAGCACTTATTCCTGGGAGGGTTCAGATTCATTGTTTTATACCCCAAATTGCTTAGGATCCCCATCCCTGGAAGTGCCCAAGGCCAGCTTGGAGGGGGTTGGAGCAAGCTGGGATAGTGGAAGGTGTCCCTGCCCATGGAGGGTTGGAATGGGATGAGATGTAAGATCCTTCCCAACCCAAACCACTCTGGAATTCTGACAGCGAGCCCAGGCACCCGATCCTGAGACCAAACCTCACGGTCAAAAATCCTGAGGAATTGCAGTGGTTGAGCACCTTTTCCGCGTCCTTCCTCTCCAGCTCCTCTGCTCCCACGAGCAGCAGGGTCAGATCTTGGGTTTTAAGGTAAAAATCTCTTGCTACATTTTTTCCCCGGCTAAAAGGGGAAGAAGGCATTCAAAAGGGAAAGGGACACCACAAAACCTGTCATTTTATTCAAAATCCTCTGTATCACTGCTTGCTCTGGTGGATTTTAAGTTTCTGGTTGAAATGAGAAAAAAACCTCCTGAAAAGCAGCTTTGTTAATCAGTGGGTGAATTCTTGGTAGGGGAAACACACAGCACAATAAGGATTATCTTCTTTTACCAGGCTATCCCCTCCTAAAATAGGCCGTTATGTACATTTTAACCACATTAAAGCTTCCATACAAAATTTATTCCCATTAACACCTCTCCCATCCCTGCGGTGGTTTTATCTGCAGCGAAGCACAACACACCAAAAGCTATTTCAGTTTTTAAAGAATATCCTCCAACAACGCAGCTACACCCAAACTCTCATCACTATTATTTCAACAACCTCGCTGGAGCCAGAAAAAAATTCCAAATGCCCCCATCTCTCTTTTTTATACCACGGAATGGCATTTCCCATGGATATCTCTGCATCCATTTGCAGTTGTGAACACGAGACAGTAGAAATACACCCACTATTTGGGCTGTAAAGAAAAAGCTTTCTCCATCCAGGGATAAACAGCACAGGAAATGACAGAAGCGGTTGCTGTCACTCCAAGCAGGAATAAACTATCCCAAGGCTTCAATAAATATTTTCATTTCCACGCAGCTCAGAAATTGCACTAATTTAGAAGCCAGAGAGCTTCTTGTGGCAATAACTTGTTGTATTTTACAGTTCTGTCGAAGCTAAAAGTAGCCCAAGCTCGTGTTTGAGAAGATGATTGAGCCTCGAGGGCCCCCAGCAAAGCGCAGAATGGATTTGAAAGGTATTTGGGACTGACTGGAAATGTTCCACCCGCGCCTTTTAGGATGCAAAATGAAAAACAACCACACAGGAAGGCGATGACAAAAAGCAGAGCAATAATTTAACCATTTATCAAAGCTGACTTAATTGCACTGAGGGATCCCGACTTCGTGCAAGGCTCCAAACCAGCTCGGATGTCTTATTAAATAATAGAAGGATGGGAAGGAACATGATTATTATGGGTATTTGGGTTCCCATGGTACCCAAAATATCCTATTTTTCTGAAGCTTCCACCCTAGGAGCTCCCATTTTCTCTTTGATATGGTTGCTACTGGGAAAAAAAAAAAGGGCAGCTTTTCCACTTAAATTCCTGAGAAATGCTTCCCAATTCCTCGTTTACCTACATCTCCTGCTGGATCCAACCGTAGTGCAGCCGATATGAGACATTATATTCAACTTCTGGATTAAAAACCCTCTAATTCGGATTTTCTTCCTTCACTTGGGTCAGGAAAAACAGACATTACAAAAAAAAAGTGATGTTTTCTTCAAGAGACTGAATCCTTATCCAGAAGACCCCCATGTGTTACAAAAAATTACAGCTTCAAACCCTCAAATTAACACTATCCCCTGTTTTTATGCCAGGTCACCAATTATTTCCCTCAAGGGTTTAACTGATTTTCCCCTTAATGGCCTTAAAATTTCCTCTAGGTGTGACAATTTCCTACAAAAGGCGTCACTTGCTCAGCAGGTTTGACTTCTATTTCAAAATAAATGGTTTAAAAATGTGGCAGCACTGTTTTAACCCTGTGAATCTGTTACCAGCAAGTTTTTACAGCGGCGTTTCTTAAAAACCAACCTTTTAATGGGCTATTTTTAGATGAAAAAAGTGTTTTCAGTGATTTAGAACAGAGAAGAAAACAATCCCAATATTTCAAAGCCCCGCACTGTGAATTTGTAGCCGCAAACGGAGAGTTTGCACTTAAACCTGAGATTTTTGGATGGGTTTTTGTCTTAAGGCACGATTATTTTGTGCTCTTTCCTCATTGTCTGGACAGCCTGGGTAATAAAATAAACAATTTTAATGACTTACCCTTACTTGACCAACAAAAGCATTGGCTTCCTCCTCCTGCACAGAGAGGTTTTTGGGCAGAAACATGTCAAAAACGGGTCCGTTGTCATTGACATCTGTCACCACGATATTGACAGTGGCAGTCGAGGTCTAGGCAGAAAAAGTACATTTGGAATAAATTCTCTTTTATTTTACAGCTTCCCAGGCAACACCCCTACTGTTACTTATTAGACAGAAACACAGGTAAGCAGATTATCAATTTTTTTAAACATGTTTTTGTGAAAAACGAAGCACTTCAAGAGTTTATTTGGAATTTTTAGAAGAGAAAATGAGCTCAAGACTGAGTCATATGTTAGAGATGCATGATAAATATCATCAGATATCTTCTCTTTTTCATACACTATTTAAGGATTTAGGGAGTTTTTGTTGTGAGTGGGGGAAAAAATCTGGAAATATCAAAATTTGCCAGAATGTGAGAAGGAAATCAGTGATTTATCAATCAAAATATGTCACAGTGATGATTAACTGAGCTGATGAGGTGGCCCAATCATCCTGTATCACGCTCCTGTGTCATCTTTGTTCTACTTTGCAGCCCAGTATTAACATCCCAGGAGGTGGCAGCAGCAGAATTAACTGTATTTAACATAAAATGTCAACACAATACATCTGTGCTACCTGTGGAGATTTTCTCTCCCAAACAAACAGGCGGAGAGGGAAATACTTTGTTGGCTTGAGTCACATCCCTTTTCTCTGCTCCCTGAGACTGAGAGTTCCAGACCGAAACCATACACTGCTGTATTTCATAAACTATTGTGTTCAATATATTGAATTTTAAATCAATTCATCCAACTCAGTGTCTTAAATCTTAAATCTTTCTTGATACTTTGCATCAAACTCCACTGAGGGAAATTTGGGCCCTCCCGGCCAGAGAGCCCTGGAGGGGCTGGGGCGTGTCCAGGGCAGGGAACGGAGCTGGGGAAGGGGCTGGAGCCCCAGGAGCGGCTGGGGGAGCTGGGAAAGGGGCTCAGCCTGGAGAAAAGGAGGCTCAGGGGGGCCCTTGTGGCTCTGCACAAGTCCCTGACAGGAGGGGGCAGCCGGGGGGGTCGGGCTCTGCTCCCAGGGAACAGGGACAGGACAAGGGGAAACGGCCTCAGGCTGGGCCAGGGGAGGCTCAGGTTGGACAGCAGCAGGAATTTCTGCATGGAAAGGGTGCTCAGGCCTTGGAACAGGCTTAAAAGGGGAGTGGTGGAATCCCCATGCCTGGAAGTGTTTAAAAAGTGAGAGGATGTGGCACTCTGCAGTCATGGTTTAGTTGCAAGCTGGTTCCTGGTCACAGCTTGGACTTGAAGACCTTGGAGATCGTTTCCAACCATAACAATTCCATCATTCCACGAAGTGTTTATGACAGGACAGCCACAGCAGTTACACAGTGGAGATGTGACCCCAGAAGAAACCCCTTGCTTTAGGCACAACAAACCTGTTTGAAAGTGGCACCTCACAGGCTTCATAAAGAAACCTGCAACCCTCTTCCCTTCACAAAAACCCCAAAACAGCAAAATAAAGAAACAAAGAAAAAAACCAAGCCAAACCCCCAACCAAAAAGTCCAGATGGAGACCTGCATCTTCTGGTGCACTACTGGTGCTGGAATCAGGCTCTTCCCAGCTTCAGATGCAGTGGGTGTATCTGCACGAGATCCCAAAAGCTCCATAAAATAATTCCTTTCTACTTAACAGGTCACAAATCCAGAGGATTTTGAACCAAGCCAGCACAAGGTGCTTCCAGGCTGGCAGCTTCTGCTTGCTGAGCCCCAGTTATTTGCTGGTTGCTCCTGAAACTGCCATTCCCACATTACATTTCTGTAAGGAAAATGCACTTTCTACACTGTTGTCCACACAAAAGCCACTCCAGAACATTTGCTCTGCTGTGATGCACACTGAATGTAAATCAGCTTTTCCAAAGGTACCTCAATGCCATGAAATTCAGGGAAATAAACACCCTCACATTTAATAAACTGAGGCAACGTGGTGTTAAACAACAACGGCTAAAGGTGGCAATTCCCATTTGGAAAAGATTCCTTTTCATTCCAGATAATTTTCACAGGCTGTGGTTGATCATCTGCAGCATTTCTTCTCTTTGAGGTGATTTGATAAGGAGAGAGACAGGGAAGAAGAAAAAGAAACGTTTGGAATTGTTTCCCAACTCCTATCTAAGGATTTTCAGTATCTTTCACATTCCTGGCAATTCTTTACTCATCTTAAGCACCCTCCCCGCCAGCCAACACACAGGACAAGTGCTCCACCTGTCATATTTAAATACTCACTTCTGAATTTAAAAGGCAAGATTTTTTGCAAAGAAATGATATTTTGCAAGGGGAAAAAAAAAAGGACACCTGCCTGAGATGCCAAATAAGAAAACTAGTTTGGAAAACGTTACAAAATCTTCTTGCCAAACTCACAAGGGTGCTGAAATAAGATCCTGTAAGAAGATCAACAGTTCAAGTAATCCCTATTTTCACATTAGTCACAGTTTAGAAAATTATCAGATGTGAGTGGATTCAGAATTCACTGTAATAAGACCAATATTTCAAATAATCTCTTTTTTTTTAATAAATCAATCAGTCACAGGTGATCAGAAAAAAAAAATACGCTGAAGAAACCCACATAAGAGGCAAATGTTAATCAAGAGAAATACTGGAGATGAAGAAAACTATAGGGAGATTGTGAGAAGAGTGCTGAACCTTCCTCTGGCTACACAGCTGTATTGTTCTTGAGTAACAACTGTAATATAAGTGGCACTGCCAGGGTAAGCAGAGAGGAGGAGTAGTGCAGACTGCAGAGTGAATGCTGCCCTCTCCTCTGAACTTGGATGCCTTGTGATCTCCTGAGCCAGGTGATTTCATCCTGTGAACTGACCTTAGGGGCAT
>VZRQ01005705.1:0-209356 GCA_013397975.1 Machaerirhynchus nigripectus
TTGAGCCTGATCCAGACATGGACAACACCTACCACCAACACCTGTTGTTTCCCCGTGTTTAAAACCAGGCTAGATTAAAATTTAAAAAGTGTCTTCATACTATGGATCTGTATCTACAAACGAGTTTTTCATGTTCTCTCCTGTCTGACAAACATGCACAGACTGCAACTCAAAAATGCACTCATACATGTAAGTAATTACATATATGTAAACTTTATTCGAGCTCCTGGCATCATGCAAATGTCACATGGACAAGGATTCGGGCCACCTCCTTTTAGGACAAACTAAAATTCATGGCAGTGTTTGCATAAGACTAGAAACTTCTATTCTTCTCTACCCTGCATTACATGCTTTCCTGGTATTTAACTTTAAAGAAAAGTATATATTAAGATAATATTGCTTTAAATGTCAAAAGCCTAAACCAGCAATTAAATGTGACAGGAGCTTTACAAGAACCTGTAACTTTTTTTTCTCTTACAATTTTCTTGATGTTCTACAGTGCTTTGGACCTTATCTATAATGTATGTATTTCTAGTTCAAAACACTCAGATTACAGCTATAAAGTGACACACTATGATTTATCAAAATGCTCCACAGAAGAAGGTATTAGCCGCAATTTATAAGATCTGAAATCCACAGCCTTGTGAAAGGATTAATAATAAAGGAAGAAAGAGGGGGACAATTATGAACAAATATTGGAGTTTAGACTACATCCACTACTAAGGGGACACCTGGAAGCAACTTGGGAACAGGGATAATGTCCATGAATCATGGACATTGGTCAATAGCAGCCACTGAAAAAAAGTAAGGACATGAAATGTTTCTTAAGCTGCTTGACACTTTGCAAAGTATTTTAAAATAGAGATCACCTATCTCATTGAAGGAACAGCCGATAATTTGTGCATTTTTTAAGCAGGAGAGTTACATCCATTTGAAGAGGGTCCTGCAGCGACAGCCACAATCTTGCCTCCTTTGAAATCTGGCCAAACTTTGAAGCAGACTTTAATGTAAAGATCTGGAAAATCTGACTTCAACAGGAGCTCCACCTGAGTTAGAACTAAACTCCTGAAAATTTTAGTGTGCTTAACACATCTTTGAAATGCTGGGAGTTCACCACTATTCAGGAAGCTGAGAAAAAATACAACAGGAAAGTGAGCCCATGTAAATGACCACAGTTTAGTCAGTCTCCCTGCAAGTTTCACATGTTCCAGTATAGAGCACAAGGATTAGCAAGCAAGAGCAGTGAAACACCTTTTACTGCTACTCAGCATGAAGGGAGCAGTTAGTGGAGTTTAGCATAATTTTGTGTGATTCATTTTCACTGCACCTGTACCACGTTATTAAAAGGCATTCCATCTGGGTAATGGCAATGAAAGAAAATGAAGTGGGATACGTTTCAAGTGAGGAATCTTCCTTCTACACCAGAGGCATGCCATCCCCATTTCCCAAGTAATTTGTTAAAAATGTATTGGGGATGAGGGATGGGATCCTTTGGTACAGGTGTTGATGCCTGGAGCAGCTACTTAAAAACACAGGCTAGACAAGAATAAGAGAATAAAAGTAGGGATTTACTGAAGGGCCTTCAAAGGTACACCCTGGGCAGTGAAAAGCCTCCACACAAGATGGATGCTGGGTCACGGGTTCTTCACACTTTTATAAGTTTGGTCCATTTGCATAACAGGGCTAATTCTCCAGTTATAACTTCAGTTAATGATGTAATTACCCCAAGTTTGTCCCCCCTCTTCAGAGGCTTTTAATTTACACATTTTGGGCCTGGGACCATCGAGGTGTCCTTGGGAAGCAAAACTAGAGAGGCTTTGTTATGTCTCACCAGCATGAGAGAACAGAAGTTAACAGGCCACACGAAACTTCAGAGTTACACATTAGGCAGTACAGGATTTGAAAAATATAGAAGTTAAAACCTAAGGCATCATTACCCCCCCACACCACCGGACAACTGCCCCCAAAATGTTAGGACTGACAGAAGATACAGGAATGATGGACACAGAATATGGAGAAAGCTGGGAGAAATGAGTGGGCTGGGTGATGATTGTCTGAGAAGAGAGAAGCAAACTTTCAGCTCTAAAACAGATAAAATAAGTCCTAACAGAAACAGGTTCTAATAAAAACAGCAGCTCCTAAGGGGCAGCAACACAACGGCATGCTAAAAATACACATGATTTGGCGTGATTGTCAGGAAGAAATTGAAGACAGCTGCACGGGTAACGGTATTTTCTATTTTTGCAAAGTTTTCCCCTCCGCAGCAGCACGTACTTACCAGGAAGCTATAGAAGAACTCGTGCACACAGAGGCCCAGCATGCAGACCAGCACATAGGCCACGTGGTAGAGAAAAGCCATGTCCATGATGACCGCTCTGTAGCCACGGGTGAAAGTCCCACGGTTCCCAACAAAGCTCACCAGGAACACGATTTTGTTACAGAGCTGTGGGGAGTAACAAAGGCTAGGTTTATGCCACCAGAAAAATCCTGGTATTTATTGTTTGGGTTGCTGTCTGGATAGGTTGGTTTGACTAAATGCACAACCTTTAGATAGCTGGAGTGAGATGAGAGAAATCCAGCTCTGACAGCACACTGGGAATGAGCCCACAAGGGTGAGTGGAAGTACATCACCTCTCCAACACTGCACTGTGCCTCACTACATTGTGATTTATTCCTATAACATTCGTGAATAGGTGGGCAGGATTAATGTCACAAGGCATTAAAAACCAGCTGGGGAGTGAACTCCCAACAATTTTGAGTTTAGACCCAAGACTATGTAAGAGCAGCTAGGCATGCTACTACCAAGAGAACAATAGTAACACAACAGAAAGTGTGTGGGGGGGTGTGTGAGATCTGTTTCCTTCAGATCCTGTTCTTCAGTATAAAATCCCTAAAAAACCCCTCAGAACTGAGGACATTTTTGAAGTATAGCATTTAAACAACAGCATCAGATTCTCCATGGCTCCCCAGCTTTGCCTGCACACGAGCAGCAGTGCAGAAGTGAACAGGAAAGGGTCTCACCTCATCTCTCTGGCAGTCCAGGACAAGGAATGAGGACTCAACACGACTCCTTTGTTCACAAATTTGACGTGGGCAAGCGCTGCTTACTTGCCTTTACCTGTGACTATATGTCTGGGTATTTTTCAGTATGTGAAATTCTCACACAGAACTGGTGGCAAACAGCCCAATACCTCGTGCTGGGGTGAATTAGAGCTGTAGCAGTCAGGCAGAAATTTAAATAGATTGACTTGTGAGCACGACTGTGTATCTTACCAAGCTCAGTAAGTACGCAAACTTATTCGTGTCTAAGTTGAGAGATCTGGAAAAGGGCTGAGAGAATTTTTAATTTTGAAAACTCTTCTTTTCCTGAAAATATATTTAAGGTCTCAGAAACATTTCACAGATTTGTATCAATAGTGCTGAGAGTACTGGTAGAGAAAATTTTTCTTTTAACGTGAGAAACTGTAGATTGGATTGCCCTTATGCAGTAATATTTCTTTAAATTTCATCTTGTTTTTGTTTTTAAAAATATTTGCATATGCACAAAACTAAACCAGCTTTTTTCTTAGCTTCCCACTTTGCTGACACTGCTGTTTCAGGATGACTGGAAATGATTTATTTTTTTGGCTTAACCAATGAACCAGAAAAAGAGGTTTTTGCACAGCTCTAATCAACGGGGTTTTTTAATAGGAGACCCTTAATATCTTTCCTTCTGCTGAAAGGGAAATTCTGCTTGCTTTTGAAGTACTTACATTAGCAGCACCAAGGAGTATCAAGGTAGGACCGAGCCCTATAGTATATATAGACCTGAGAATAACAGACACCAAAAAGGGTCGAATGCCAACAGGCTTGGAGATGAAAAACAGCATTGCTGTGCAAAACGCCACTGCTATCCAGAGGAGCACGGAAAACAACGGTGAGAGCGTGCCTGCACGGAGGAGAAAGGGAGATTTGAGAAAGGCATCTTTGGAGACTCCATTTTTCACCAAGAAACGGATCCAGAAGATCAATTCCTTTGCCAGTAGAGCTAACAAAAGCGTGATTCATGCATCTCCACTGCTGACCACGGCTTGCCCTAATTGCAGCAGGAGCTATTATTCTCAGAGTATTGTTGCTTTTTGCACAGGTAATAATACGAGCAGCTAATGAAATTTCCATTAAAATCCTGGGAGTGCTCAGAGATGGAACAGTTTACCCTTCTCCTGGAGCAAGCTACTAATCAGCTCCCTTCTGCAGGGATCATTAGGGCTCCTCCGGTCTGATTCCATGATTGCTCAGCTACAGAAATAGCCGGTCCTGGGGCAGCACAGCAAGTGGCAGCGCGCTGCAGTGCCACGTTTCCAGCCCCGGCTCCCGCAGAAGCGGCTCCCTCCCGAAGGGCTGCGGGTGTTCCGCGGGAGCCTCCGCCCCTGCACGGGAGCGGGGCACTCGGCACAGCGGGAGCAGCCGCGGCGCCCCGGGCAGGGCCGGGCAGCATCTGCAGCGCCCGGAGCGCTGAGCGGCTGCGCTCGGCTCCCGGGCACGCAGCGGGTCCCGGGCGCTGCGGGCGCGGCAGCCGCCGCTGCACAGCCAGTCCCCGCTGCTCTGCAAGATGCTGGCTCCAGGCACTCCCCGAGTTTTGAGCCATGCCCCGGTTTTCCCTCTCCCCTCTGCTTAAAGCCCTGGAAACACACCATGTTGCTGTGATATAAAAAGCACATTCAGATCTCAGGGCACTGTCACACTTGTACACTGACTTCTATTGTTATGGGATGAACTGAGAGGTCAGTGACGGGGGAGAAGGGAATAGAAAATTTAGCTAGACTCACAATAGAAATCATGCTATCTCTTTGGCAACAGATACACAGCTGAGCAGCATCACTGGGATTAGAAAACAATGCGATGAGGCCCTAGCCTCAACATTCAGATGGCATCCGAACTTTTGCAAAGTTCAGGAGTGTTTCTATCCCTGGCAGGAGATTCAAGGTCAGCTCTGTCAGAGAGTTTCTTTGCCAACAAGATTTGGAAACTTTTAATGGATCCGAAAAAATTACTTCCAAGCCAATCTGAAAGGTAAGGCCGAAGTTCTCTATGGTTCTTTCACAAATCCGTTTTCTTTCTTCCCTACTGCAGGTCCAGCAATTTCATAATGCAGGACCCACATCAGTACCTTGTGCAGACAGGCTCCCTGGAGGCAAGGAGTCTTCACAGAATCACGGTTTAGGTTGGAAGAGATCTTAAAGATCATCTATTTACATCCCCCCTGCCATGGACAGGGACTCCTTCCACTATCCCAGCTTGCTCCAAGCCCTGTCCAGCCTGGCTTTGGACACTTCCAGGGATGGGGCAGCCACAGCTTCTCTGGGCAACCTGTGCCAGCACCTCAGCACCCTCACAGGGAACAATTCCTTCCTAATATCTAAACTAAACCTACTCTCTGTCAGCTTGAAGCCCTTCTCCCTTGTCCTGCCACTTCATGCTCATCTCTCATCTTTCTTTCTTTTAGGCTCCCTTCAGGGTAACAGTCTTCAGCTGGAGCAGTTTTGTTTACGTTGTATTACATAAGAACTGCAGGTACCTACTAAAAGGCAGCATTTTGTCATGATTAGATCAGCCCAGGCACCTCAGACAGGTGAGTAGAGGTGGATTTACAGAGAGTGAAGGGGAAAAATGGGAGACAAATTCCAGCTGCTCGATCAGGCTTTGGTGGAGGGGGAAGCTGGAAGCAAGGAGGCTGCCTCATGACCTGCTAATCCCATCTGGCCACACCTATTCCTTATTGCTCAGGAGTTGCTTTGGCTTTACAAGCACCAGGAGCTGGAATCCTGAAATGCACTATCACTGGATTACTGGGGCCACTTAAACTAATGCCATATAAATCTGCAGTTCAGAGTAAGTATTAATACCTACTGATTGCAGACTAGAGGATTTCCACGAGTATAGATTAACTAAAATTTAGTAGCTTAAAAGGTTTATTTTTAACCCTTTATTTCTGCTCTCATCCTCCGAGGGCTCTAACATGTGTGTGCTCTGAGTGACTCCCCAGTTTACAAAGCACTGTGGACAAGATGCCTCCCTTCTCCAGGGCACAACCCTGCCAACTCCGCTTCACTCCGCGAGGCTGTGGAGCTGCCTGTGCCGTGCCCTGCAGGGACCACCCCGTGGGCTGCGAGGGCAGCGTGGTCCCCGTGCCAATGTGCTTTAATCTGCTGCCTTTCTGTTCCGCCAGCCAGCAGGAATGTTTGCCGGTGCCAGCTGTGGTGTTTGTGAAAAGCACATGTATCTACTAGAAGCTGGACTGCTTCCACCAGCCCAGTTCACATGCCATCAGACAGAGGTGACTTTCAGTCACAGTACTGACTGGCCACAGATCAAAGGCCCAGAGGTGAATGGCTCTGCTCCCATTACCAGTATTCTGAACTATTTAGTCTCCTTTATCCCAATTAAGCTTGTTTGGGCTTTAAAGAGGCCTCCTGCTAGTCTGCTGCATTTATAGCAAATAATAAATTTCATTAAATATTTCCTGTGACATGGGATGAAGCAGAGACAGAATCATAAGTTTTAGGAGTATTTTTACATAATGCATTTATCCTCGGCAACAGTTATGCCCTTTCATCCCAATAAACATCACAGGCAAAAGCCAACAAGCTAGTTTGCAAATCATTCTCTTCCATATGTTTTCAGAACTGCAAGTCATTCAGTTTGGTCAGGCTTAAGGAATCTCTGTCCCTCTGCTGCCAGGAATCCTCCTCCAGTTCAGAAGCTGCAGCTAAACGTGTGCAGTAGGACGCTGCAGTATGGCAATATAAAAAAATTAGCTGAGATCATCTAGATAATCTTCAGCTTATGCTCTGTCCATTCTACTCTGCATTGCGTGATCTGCACGTGACACACAGATCAACCACCACATTTCATACAGCATCTGGTACCCACTTAGGAGACACTACATGGCTTCCAGATATGACTGCACCTGAAAATGCAGCTTTATTTGTTACCTTAGAAATGAAAGCATCTAAAATTAAAACAAAAAATAAAACCAAACTCTACTTGCCTTCATCTCCATCATCTCCAAAAGGGTAGAACAAAGCAACTGCTAAATTGATGAATACAGCAAGGTTGAAGGAAATGCTGCCCCAGAGAGAGATGTGTCTGGAGAACCAAAACAGGGCTGGATTGTCTAGAAAGGGGAGAAAAGCAGCAATCAGTGAACTGAAAGCAAGCAGGAACTCAATCAGCAATGGCCCCAAGGGAATTAAATACAGATTAATATAAAAAATATGCAGATCTTTAAAATTAACTAAAATAGGCAGATATTAAACATAGGTTTGCCATAAAACATAGTTTCAAGCAGAGCTTTTAATCCAAAGATCACAATACAGTTCATTATACACCGGAGTTTTGCCTCTGAGAAGATTTTAGGCCTGGATATTTTGCAAAGGAGTCTTTTCAGCTGCATCTGAAACTGCAGCCTCTGTGCATGGGGACACAAAATCAAGCAAACAAATAGATTTCAGCACTCTGAATGCCAGTCAACCAGAACACCCAGAATGGGTCATCCAGATGACCTATTTGGACCAAGTACACCGATGACACTTGCAGAGAACAACAGAACAGGCATGGTTTCAGAACTGCAGTATTTCCCCCACCTCTGTCAAACTAAAAACATTTTGATCTGCTTGGGAAGCAGGCAAAATTTGGTCTGCCTGGGTTTTGGTTCTACAAAAGCTGACTATTTCCTGCATGATGCTCAGAAGCTCATGGTCGCCTGCTGACAAACAGCTCTGTACTCCTGCTTAAAAGGACTCAAACAAGCCGTGATCTCCATATGTGAAGTGCCGTACAAACACACAGAAATAGTCCATATCCCAAAGAACTACAGCCTAGCTCAGAAAGACTAAAAAGGGAAACAGAGCAAAACAGGGTTGATTTTGTGTCCAGAGTCACATACACAGTTCAGCAAGAAGGCCAGGAACTAGACTAGAGGGTGCTAAGACTCAGGCAACCACTTCACATACATGAATGCACTAAAATACGTTTAAATGAACATTTGGAACAAGATCCTATGTGCAATAGTAGAAAAACATCTCTAGTCAGAGAGGTTTTAAACACGATGCATCCCTATTAATTAGATTTTAAAGTACTGAGAACTTCCTGCAAGCATTCAGAGCACCCAGCTAAGTTTTTATAAACAGCAGACTCCTTCAACTGCATATGACTGTCTCAGGCTTTAGTCTAAATAGTCTTTAATGGCAATTAGGTAAATACTCAGATTTCACTGTGATAACATTGTGCTGCTGACTGCTGAGATTTAAGCATTTGGAGTCATTGCAAAAATGACAACTGTCAATTTAAGCAGCACAAACTTCATGCTAACAGACACTTGGCTGAAGAATGAACCCAGCTTCAACCTGTATTATCTTTTCAAATAATAAAAAAAACCCCAACACGGAGACTTGTGGGCTATTCCACTGATGAAAGGAATTGAGAAATTTCTGTTCTGAATAAAAATAAACCAATTTTCTTTGTTTATAGCATTAGGCAGGTCTGGTCTATCTAATTGTTGGGCTGGCTCTTTTATTTGTGTTTCTAAAGCAAAACCTGCAGATATGATTTTTTTACCAAAGTTATTTTTCTACAATACAATGACTCTTATTCCCAAATACACTACAGATTCTGGAATCATGTATTTTTCAACTTCTATTCTGGTCAGTTTGTCACTACTAAGTTTTTAGGGTGCTACCAAGAGAAGCAGACTTGGGTTGATGGGGTTCATGCTGAAGACTTGCTGCTGCTGAAAATTACAGCCTGGGAATTGGCATATAAAAAATTGCAATAACATCCATGTTTCCATCACGTTCAGGATGCTCCCACATTGCTCTGACTATCCTGCTGCTCTAGACCCTATTCCTTCCTTCCTTCCTGATCAATTGCTGTGAGCAGATGACGTGTGACACTCCAAGAGCATCTGCATTTTAGCAGTGAATGAAGTGATCATTTTAAGACATTTTTAAGTATGCTCAGCCTGGAGAAGAGAAGGCTTTGGGGTGACCTAATGCAGCCTTCCAGTGCCTGAAGGGATCCCACAGGAAAGATGGAGAGACACTCTTGACAAGGGCCTGGAGTGACAGGACAAGGGGGAACGGCTTCAAACTAAGGGTAGGTTTAGATTGGTTATTAGGAAGGAACTGTTCCCTGCGAGGGTAGGGAAGCCCTGGCACAGGTTGCCTGGAGAAGCTGTGGCTGCCCCATCTCTGGAAGTGTCCAAGGCCAGGCTGGACAGGGCTTGGAGCAACCTGGGATAGTGGAAGGTGTCCCTGCCCATGGCAGAGGGGGTGGAACTGTGTGATCTTTAAGGTCCCTTCCAACCCAAACCATTCTGTGATTCTATTATATAAAAAATACAACTTTCTGCTCCAAAAGCCAAGGGCAGAGTTGACAGTGGCTGAGCTGGCAGGAGCCTCCTGATCTGGGCGCATTGGCAACAGCCCCATTCCTGCCAAGGGCCAGCAGCTCTACTGCCCACCGGTGAGCTACAGACATTTACGGGCTTCCCTGCCCCTCCTCTCGGTGTCCCTGCTTTGACCTCTCCCCCATGACCTTGACCAAGCAGCTCAAGGCCGCACATGTGCTTCCCCAATACCACGGGACGTGCACCAGTATGGGCCAGCTGGGACACCCTGCAGCCCAGTCATGCCAGGCTGATGTGAACTGGCAGAGGGGGACTGACTCCATGAGAGCCAGGCAGATTTAAAGCAGCTGAGGTTCTGGTGAGAGATGTTTTTAAGTGACTGACATTTACAAGTCTTTTAATGGTCTTTCAGGAATCTGCAAACCTCAAATATGCAGCTACACATGTTTTTGTTAAATATTAGGGGCCTTGGCTTAATTAGGTGCAATGCTATCAAGATTAGTAGAACTACACCCAGTTTGTCCATCCCTCAATTTAACTTTTGGACATCATCTTGAACACATTAATAACTGTTCCATATTACACTTCTTTTATGGTGGCATGCAAGTGTCTCAGCTGACCTGCACTCTTAAGCCCAGAACAGTTTTGCCCGTTGTAGTATCAGAGTGAACAGAGAAAAGTGTATCATTAAAATGAAAGTATTTGAAGGTTTAAAAGCAAGGTTTTTGCATAATGAAGCTATTTTTTAAAAACTACAGTACTTACTCCTAATTTTCTTTTGCCATTTCATCTCATTGTACAGATCTTCAGTCTGCTGGAAAAAGTCATTGACTTTGCTCCCTTGTTCATCTCTCTCCGTTGTATTGAACACCCGACTTTTGGATTCCCGAGTGAGGAATTCGCAAATATTGGGGACAGGAAAGACAATCTTTTCCATTGTTCTATCGTGGCGAACAATCTATAAATAAAATGCACATTTTTGTCAGAGTCAGTGACTATCCAATCATTTTGTCATATCTTTTCTTGTTCACAGCTCTCCTTTTATTTACAAACTAATGCATTAATTATTTGAACATTACAATAAAGCTGGACCAATCAATCCCAAAACAGAGTAAAGCTGTTTTTATTTTCAAAAGCCTGCCTGATTAAGGTGGCAAATAAAGGTCTCAAGAAAAACCTAGGTCCAGACTTCCCCAAATATAAAATACGTTCTAATTCATGAATGCTTCAATTGAAGTAAATTGAAAGTAAATTGAAACAAATCTCTCCCAGTAAAAAGTGGAGAAGTTCAGGGGCTTTCTGCTCTGATTGCAAAATTCTTTTCTCATCTTGAATCTGTTTCTACGATGGGGTAAGTTGTGAAGGTGAACATGCAAAAACAGCACCTTGTTACTCGGGCAGCACCCATATCTTGTCAGTCTTTATCTTTTTACTTGACAAAACCCAAGGTTTTGAATTGTCTGCATTTCAGGAGCTACCAAGTTACTGGTGAGCGAGCTAGATTTTATTTCATCTCACCACACCGCCACCAAAATTGCTTCCCCATTCTGATTGTGGACTCTGCATTACCAAAAATACAGAAATGGGTAGAAAACGCATTTCAACTCCTACAACCATCCCTCTGTACAGCCAACAGCCACTGGTGAAAATAAAAAACCACCACTATTTGAATTTCAAATCAAACAAAAGAGATACCTTAATATAGGGGAGATAGTATCTGAAACACCAAGCAGGGCTAGGACTGCTTTCAAAGACAAGCAGGCACCTATTTTGTATAGCAGCAATGCTGGGTTGAGTTTCACTTTTCCAGAAGTGGCCACATAAAAGTTGACCACAGTGCTTGTTTAATGCCTAAATTTACAACCTGCCCAGATAAACTGGCTGATAACTGCTAAGAGAGATCTCAGCAGCACCCAAAGTATTAAAATATGTTAAGAGGAGCACTGAGCTGCCCTCTGGGCAACTAAGGCCATGGAGCTTCCATCTGTCCTGTGGTGGGATACCTCTGTGGACCTCTGTCTAAATCCAACCCATGGCAGGTGTAAAGTTTAAAATAGAGAACAGAACTGCTGAACCAGGCCAAGCCTTGGTATTTTAAACAAAAGCCATATTGAATGTCTACACCGCTTCAAAACCTCTTTGTACTCCAGCCAGACTTTTAATTTGATCAGCCAGCATCAATGGCTTTGAAACTCATGATTATTTATTTGAGTGATGTACCATACAAGATGATTCTTGACTTCATGACACAGCTACTATCCACAGTCATTATTTCACTAACAAAACGTGTTTGGTAACACACAGGAAAGCTACTGTGAAATGATGGTTTGGAGCCACTTCTAATACAGGTGTATTCCTTTTTCTCCCACAACCAAAAGCATCTTATTCAACCTCCTCCTCATAAATAATCCACACCATTTGGAAGCTTAAAAAGAGGAGATACACCACAGGCAAGATGCAGACTTGTCTCACAGTCCATCTTCTGGTGAGCAATCCTTTACCTCTATCTGTGCCGTATGTTTGGCATAAAACCTCAAGGCTTCATCTCCTTCATCTGGATCTGACCCTGGCTTCAGCATCTGTTGCAATGCTTTATTGTGGCAAGCCAACTAGAAAAAGAAGAAAAATCTGATTTATGTCCTGCTGCTGTGTTTTCAGCTTTATCATCTCCACTTAACTAACACAAATCCTCCTTCCCCCCATTCCCATATACTTACATGCTCAACCCAGTGGGGCTCTTTCCACAGATAGCAACAAAAATGTAATTACTCGAGAACAATAGAAATAATTTAGTCTTAAGAAGTCAGCAGCAAGTCTTCAGTTGAGATTTATGAAAGGCAGCTTAGCCTGCAGCCTGGATGGTTTTTGGAGGGCTTTTGACAAATGCCAAAAAAATAGACAATGCTTCTTTTCACTTGAGTTTAGACATAAAATTTGCATACCTCTGAGTACTAAATTACATTTACAATTAATTTCTCTCAGTGACTTCAAATGGCTAAACTAGGTTGTAGGCTGGTATTCCAAGGCTGTAACTATTTCTGAGGGAGCTGGACTGCAGTGCCAGGAAAATACATCCTTAACTGGACAGTTTCTATACAGAGCAAATATGTACATGCACACAAGCACACAAATATGTATCGCCTACACACTTTTACAAATTACACACTTCACATGATTGATAAAATACATTTGTTCTATGTTAAATAGTAGATATTTTAAATTCTCCATTGCTGTACAAAGTTTAATAACAAAAATGTAGGCAAATGCATTCACGATGTCCTGTAGGTGAGTGAGAAACAAAGATTTAATTATAAGGCATAAGGAAATTACTGCAAATTCAGTTTTCCCTACATCACAGTGAGTGGTTTCCACCCAGAATAGCTGAGGCGTTTCACCTGTTTTAAGATGGGAAAAGCTGCAGCAGGAAAGGAGATGAAAAGCCACCTTGCAGATGTGATCCAGGGCTGAATCATCACAGCTGACATTACCACAACAGACCATTAGAAATGAGGCAGGCACGCACTCAAAATGACCACAGGAACTGGGGCTTTGAAGTGATGATCACCACAGGTGGACCAGGATTGTGCTACATGAAATAGCACAGCCTGGTGAGGAATTACAAAATAATTGCACAGCTACAAAAAGACTGACAGGGATTAAGTCTAAAAGTAACAATGGATCCAAACAGATATTGTAATAATCTAACCAGAATGTGATCTCACTCATTTGGAATCTGCATGTCTCATTATCTCCCTTTTTTTAAACAATAAGGCAGGGGAGAGGTACATATACAATTTAGTCCATTTATTGAAGTTCCCTAGAATCTACTGATCAAAATAAATTTTCTTCTGGATCTCAATACAAGCCTGTTAAATAAAGATGAATAAAAAATGGAACACCCAAAAGTAAGAGAATATCAGAAAGGGATATTCAGGAAGAACAAATGTGCTTCCAACAACTTCCTTGGGGACAGAAGCCTGCTTGGTCCTGACAGCAGAGCCCAAGCCAATGTGGCACAACATCAACATTTTTATAGAAGGGTCATAAGCAGATATTCAGGGAGACCAGCAAAGAAATGACATGGGGGTTAACTGCAGAGGAACATTCCTTCCATCAGCAGCAGATTTCTGTCCTGAGCAGTTACTTTTTTACTCTATCTAGCAAATGCATGGATAGTATCATTACACATATTAATGTCTTTACCTAAGTATCCACTTATTTTTGAGACTAAAAAGGTTCCTTAAGACTATCTGACTAGTTCCTCCCCTTCACACAAGCCAAATAACCTGATCCAGCCAGCAGCCTTTGCAGCATGACCACAACAACTGCTTAGCAAGACAACTTGAATTCATCTCCTAGAGGTCTTTGCACGCCCCTCGAGACATGCTCTAGAATCATGGAGAAAGAAGATGATCCAGTGGAAACAAGATAGTTACTGTTTAAAAATGCCCTTTCAACAGTGTTATTACTTCTGCCTTTTTGCTTTATTGGATGTCCCTCTGCTTCTGTACTTAAGAAAGGGCAAGCAAGAGCGCCCAGTTCACCTTCTCTGTATCATTCATCATTCTGTACACTACTGTCACGTTCGCTTTTATTTGTCTCTTCTTTAAATTAAAACAATCCCTATCTCTCCCATCCCTCCTCAAACAGAAGACTCCCTGTGACTCAATTATTTTCCCTGTCTATCTCCAAATGCCCTTTACTTTGGCTGTATCTCTTCTTTAAGATACGAAGAAGAGCACTGACTAGACAGAATGCAATCACGCTGTGCTTGGAGTGATGAATTAGCATAACCAGAAGCAAATATATTCCCCTTTTATTATCTTCTGTAATACAGAGGAACTTTGCCTGTATCTTGACCTTTATTTCTCCAATGTGAACCATTAAGATTTTGAGTTTTCTAACAAATGACAAGTCAAGGACGTATGGATAGTTCTTCCTATTAAAACGATGCCAGTTTGGAGAAAGGGACATGCTATGGATGCAGAAATTTCCATTAGTGCCACAAAAAACTTTCAATATTCATATTTGAACTCATCTACAGAACTGGAAATGCCATTTGTAAACCATATGAAAACTATAGGTATTGCTTCCTGATATGAACTGTCCATAACTTTTACTGTAAAAGTCTCTCTTGGTAAGTATCAGTAACAGAAGTTCCCTTATCACATGGACTAGAAGGGAAAGCCCATCTCAGCCTCTCGTGCTCTAATGGGACTGGCCAGCACTGGGTGTTCAGAGCCTGCTGGGGATTTGAGATTGAGCGTATTTTGCTATCAGGTTTCACGTGAACAGCAGCCACACTCTTTAAAACAGTGTGCATTTGGTGATCTGCACTGTGCTTTCTGAGGCTGTGCTTTCAGGCTGTGACTGCCCCGTGCCGACGCGTGACCAGAACCTAGCACTGCACAGCTGGGGCTTTCCAGCACAGCCACTGGACAAAGTGACCTGAAGAACAAGCCAGGATTTTCTGTGCCAGTCTCTCAACTGCCAGAAAAGACTCACCAGAAACAATGAGGGATTGCTGACCAAGCTGGAGGAGCTGCAGCACATTTCAGACAGGGAACCTACCTAAAGGCACCGGCAATCTTCAGCTGCTGAAGCTGAATCTTCTTCACTCATAACTTCATTTCTCTCAGCTTCCAAATCTCTCAATACCACTTACCTTCTGTCTACTCCAGACCTTCAGACAGTAACCTCAGGGCAAAAGGCCCATCAATTTTCTGCTCATATTGCAGTTCCTACACAGGATGGATTCCTCTACGTCGACACAACAATAGCTACTGCTAATATTTCTGTATTGCCACAGCTACACTGATGAAAGAACATTGTGGACAGCAATCTGAGAGACCTCAGATCCAAAGCAGAGGCCCACAGTGTGACACAGAACAGCTTTAGGAATGCTGTTAGTTGGCAGCCACGGTGTTTTCTGAAGCTCTGCTTTCACGATCCCTCCTTCGCCCCATAACGAGCTCAAAGGCCCACGTGGGCCAGGGGGACTGTGTCAACAGATGCCTTGACCAGGGCAGAGCTTTTTGTGAGATCAAAGACACAGCAATGAAAATAACAATGCAGTGACAAACTGTGAACCTAAAATACAGAAAGCTTATCCAAGTTTATGATACACCCTAGGTGACAGTCTGTGCGTGGCGTGTAAAGGCCGTGCAAGCTCTCAGTGATTTTTTTTTTTAATTTAACTGCTGTGATGCAGCAAAGTGTTATATCCAGTGTGCTGCACAAATCTTTCGGGGCAGCTGGAGGACAAGACACGGGATGGACGTGGTTGAGAGCAACTATAATGAGAAGAACAGTTCCATTTATGTTCACAAAGCAAAGCTCAAAAATGCACCTCAAAAATACACGTCAAGTGTAAGTGATACAAAAAAGTAACCATCTCTAGACCCTGAATTTGCAAAGAGCCCCAGAAAACTCACTCACTCACTCACTCACTCACTCACACATCAGCCATGCCAGTGACAATATTTTAAATGTCAACACTCCATTTTACTGTTCATCAAGGCATGTAGGGACAAGGAAGCAGTAGCATATAATGGAACAGTGATTTCCAAAGAGGGGCTGTGCAAGGCAATAGCTATATGAATAAAGATCATTTGGCTTTCAGTCAGCTCCTGAGGAAGGACTGCTGTTCATCTTGAAAGATTTTTACTTAAAAAATTTGGAAAACACTGTAATAAAGCATCAGTACAAAATGTGAAAGATTGAGGACAGACCAAGAACGCTGAAGACATTAATAAAGAAACAGTAGAGATAAATGACAGAATTACAAGTAATACTCAGTCTAAACTCCTGACACAACATGACTACAAAATCAGATCTGCTGCTCATCTGGGATGCCATATAAGATCAGCAGTGTGGAAAACCACAGCAGACCCAGCTTTTGCAATTAATGTATGGGTTTCCTGCAGGCCTGTAGTTTCATAGTCAAGATTACCTTGAACAAAAATGAAGTTATTTAAATGCTCTTAAAGAAAAGACTGATTTAAAGCTGTGAACATTCATTTCACCAGCCTGTCATTAACTCACTGGCGTGGTACAGTAGATTAGTTTGCCAAAATACCAGTGTGTGAACATATGTGTGCACGTGGAAAAATTGCTTGGAAATGAGAAAGTTTTTCTCCCCTTTTCAATATTTCTGTAAAACACAGAGCCATGCCATATTTTAATAAGGCTGTGTCAGTCCCTGGTTGTAACTTGTAAACTGCAGGGGCCTCTCAAGTTCTCATCAAAGGCATGAGGTCTTACCCAGTACACAGCTGAGATGGTTGTCAAAATTCCTGCTGATTACACCAGGCTTTGCTGAAGCCTCCAAAAGGACAAGAAACACAAGAAAAAAGTACAAGAAATACAAGCTGGAGATACTAGGTTGGAGACCCCCAAATTCTGAGAGGCTTATTTCATTCCCCAGCATTTTAAAGCTGCCAAGCATGGGGGGTAAAGGTGACGTTTTATGACTAGAATGGTATAAAGGGATCTAAATGAGTGAGGTTTAGTGTCCTGTATGCAATCAGGGTTTTCATGGAAGAGTCGGTTCACAGGCAAAGACTCAAACATGTTAAACTGATTTCCTAGGAAAGGTTGATGGAATAGTACAAAAAGCACTGGACAACTGGCTGAGATGCAGAAATAAAAGACACAAATAGCACAAATAGCTCCTGTGCCTTGATACAATTTACATTTACGGCATTACTATTAAGAAGCACTACAAACATCTAAAAAAAATAGAAACAAAATTCTTGAAAGACTTATTATCCTTGTTCCAATTCTCTCACTTCTTCTCATAGCTGTAAGGCAGCAGTAAGGCTGGCATGTAATGGGGAGATACCTGGCACACGGGGCACTCCTGGCACGGGAAGGGCACTGGGTCAGGCAACATCGGGAGCATGCGGGGAACTGGGGCTTGTTTTGGGGAGGGAACTGGGTGTGGACATGCTTATAAGCTGTCACACTGCACAGAGCCCCCTCTGCCCTTGCCTCACTCCCCCTCTGGGGTGTGAGCCAGCCCCCTCGAGCCTCTCAGGGCAGGGAGGCCACTCCACAGGCCTGGAAGTTAACAAACTACAGCCCTTGGGAAAGTGAGGCAAGAGTGTTTGTACCTGATGCCCAAGGCGTGACATCTGAGACATCTGCTGTAAATTATCTTCACCCTTACTCTGTCAGTAACCACACAGCCTGCAGTGTGGGTTGCCAACCCAAAGGCCAGTGGTCTTTCACCAGGGGAAAGTGTGACAAAATGTAACTTGCAGCAACAGCAAAATAATGCTCAGATGAGTCTCACCTTGCTGTGCCAACAGGCTCGTGTAACTGGGGCTCATTTACAGCCTCAATCTCTTCCTCTTTTGTCCTCTTCAGTCCCCTTGGCTCCCAGCGCCAGGCAGTGTGAGATCTGGCACCACCAAACCCCCTCACCAGGGATAACCCAGTCATCTCACCAAACACTTCATTTTCTGCTTAGAGAGCAAGAAAGGATAAAAGAGCTGGCCGGGGACTGACAAGAAAACCCCCCAAGGATGGAGAAAAAACAGCCAAGAGAAAGTCAAGGGAGTAGCAAACAGGATGGGTGACAGACAGAGGAGCACAGGAGACAGAAAAGGAGCTCCTCTTCTTTGGTGTGCCAGGACCTTACCACACGCCAGCTCCCTGCCCAGGGCAAATGAGAACATTCCAACTCCATTGGTAAACAAGGAGAGAAAAAAGCAGGGAAAAAGGAAATGTCATCTTAACCATAACTGAGCAGAAATTTTTATTCCAAGTAGCTGCACTAAAAGCAATAACAACTTCTCAGCTCCCCATGTTCCAATCAAAACTGAATGGTGCTTTCTGCAATACACAGGGCAGCTTCCTTTCCAGAAGTCATTACAGTTTTATAGAGCGGCACCTTTGCACTCTGCCACAAAGCAATCTGTTAACAAACATTAGGAACAGCAGGGATGGAGCAATGGGAGACTCTCAAATCAAGTATTCATTGATTTCATTTAGACAATTATACCGTACAGAGCAACCAAAAGGGTTTGGAGTTAATCTTTCCCTGATGGCTTGTGGTACATGAGCAGGTCCCTGGGTGGTCCAGACGCTTTGGATTCTGTTGCTGGGTCTTCCATGGCCTCGTGTAACCTCTGAGGCACCAACTCTCCTCCCCAGCCTCCACATGGGGCACACTACAAATTGCGGCTAATAGTGATCTACCTCACAGGGGAGAAATAAAACACCTCAATATTATCACATAAAAGAAACCACCACAGCTAAGTGAACTCTATCACTATTATGTTTGCAGCCCCCCATAGTAATTTCATTGCTATTTTTGTTGTGGTTTTGCTGTTCTTTTTTACCCTGATGAAAACCAGCAGAAGACAAAATGACTTGTTAATATGTGAATGAACTTTACTTCCACTTGCCTCCTTTCTAATTTCTTTTGCAGGCAAAGCTAGGTTCCAAAAAAAAATGAAGCGTACACCTGTGTGGGGAAGTTCAGGTCAGACAAAATGCGTTGCAACCAAACAAAATTAATTTGAGGTGGGTGGATGTGAAACATCTCCGCAGGCTACGTGTAAACTGTCACGGGCAGCTGTAC
Organism: Machaerirhynchus nigripectus; assembly: GCA_013397975.1. NCBI lineage: Eukaryota > Metazoa > Chordata > Aves > Passeriformes > Dicruridae > Machaerirhynchus > Machaerirhynchus nigripectus. The sequence continues at coordinate 18,978 of VZRQ01005705.1, forward strand.
CTGCTTGAGTCAAACCAGCCCATTGCATACACGGGCACACTTGGATTTTGGTGCACACTGGCCATACTGGACACAGGATGTGGACAGCAGCATGCAATCCAGAATATTCCAACAGCTTGGCACAACTGCTCTCAGGGACTGCCTCCTGTGATTACAGTAAGCCAAATTTTGCAAAGTACAGGATGTAAGGAAATCAGATGATGGAAGTGTCGGACATGATTACAGGGAGGTAATAAGGAAGTTCAATGGAAAAGAAAGGAAAGGAGAGCAGAGTTTCTGCAATTAGTCTTCTTCAGAGCATAACAAGGAAGAAGATCCCAGCCACACGTTACTTCCATAAAAGGCAGACAAAAACACTGGCACCAACGTTGTATAGACACAGTCTGGGTAAGGCCCAAACCAGCAGATATATGGATCCCAAATCCACACAGCAAGAGAAACGTTCACCTCTAAAAGCCACCAACACTTTATATACATCCAAAATATATAAATACATCTGAGATAAGAGAGCTGTGAAAGGCACACCCTTTGCAGGAGCTCTTAAAATCCTTTTGCTCCCAAGCCCTTCACCTTCTCTGTTTCTCTTCTCTGCAGAACGTGACTCTCTGCCAGCTATCTTCTTCTGACTACTATGTGGCTTCTCTAGAAAAGGCAGGCTAGCACAAACAAATGAGGAACTGCTGATGACTCTTACTTTAGGGGCAATGTGGTGAGGGGAACCACAGTTTCAAGTTTTTAAGTATGGACACACTTCCTTCTGTGAGCCATAAGACAGGAGACGTTGACTGGCGCTCAACATCCCTTCCTCTGGCACCACGAGCACAAAGTTCCTCGTGGGTTGATGCTTCCAGCATGGACTCATCCTCTTCTTCAGGATCCACCCAAACTCGTCTTGTCTCTTCTATTTACAGGATAGTGCCATGGTTTCTTTGGCACACTGTGACCCCTTCAGCTGGATGCAGTTCACCAACCCAACCTGACATCATCACCAGCTCTGCCACAGGCAGGTGTGGCTTGGAAGACAGCCACAGCACACTGCCCCTGTAGAGGCTGGGATAAGCCATCTCCCTGTCTTCAGTGAGGCACATTAAAGGGGCTTAAGTCCTCAGCTGCAGTCTGGAATCATGGCTCAGACTCCCTGATTCAAGTTACATTGATGTCAAATTAAAAAGGCTGTTCACAGCCAGTGCTGGTCACATCCCACCTTCTCAACACATAGCTCCACAACACACAGAAAAGCATAACATTCAGAGTCAAAAACATAGGAGACTGAAGCAGCAAGCAAACAGCTGAAGCTGCAATCTGTTGAATTCACAGCAGACATGGATTTCCTACTGTCTGCTGGGGCCTGATGCATGCACATTGTAGGGTGCAAAACAGGGCAGTGTACTGATGCCTTAGGTTTTAGCTGTTACATTCTGCAGTACAAATGTGGAGATGGACAGGAAGTGAGAGATGACTCTCCTCAAACAATTGCAATGGTGAGATTTTCCAACACTTTCAACCATGCTGTTGACTCTCTGCTTCCCCCTCCAATCAGCAGAGCAAAACATCCCTAAAAAAAATAAAATTAGGAGCATAGGACCAGAGAGAAGAGAATGTAAAATGATGAGTTGTTCTTTCCAACTCTGTATTATGGCTTTTGTCCTCAGGAGCGCACTTTCACCTGGCACCTATGAAGTAACAGTTCCTGGTGGGAGTAAAAATTTCATCTCTCTCCTTATGAGATACTCACAAATAATACTGCTTTATTCAACCAACTAGCAGCTAAGTGGTGTTCTGCAGACTCAAAGGCAGAAAAAGCTGGAAAGATTTTCCAAACAAAGTTCATTTAAGGCTACCACAGATCATCATTTGTAAAAGAAACTGAAAATCCTTGCCCATAGAAAAAGGCAGAGAAAAGGCTTCTTTAACCCCAGGTTGATTAGGTGCTTATCTGTGTGCAGGTCTGAAGGTGATCATAAGTAACTGATCACCTCACTTTTGGTGTAGAAAAGCATAATCAGCCGTTAAAACTAAATTTCACAGCTGGACACTTTTATTCAGTATCTCATAAAGCTGCCTCAGAGAAGTGCAAGGTGAACCTCATTTTCACTTTTCTGCACTGTGTTAAATGAATGAAATACAGAGGATGGCAACTGAGCTCTGCCTATCTGTAGATTACAAATTCAGATCTTGTCTGGAAGACTCTATAGTGACTGAGATACCTAATTAAATTGTGACATCAGAGGAGATGAGAGTTAAAACGGAGCAACTGTGAGGAACAGACATATTTTGACATTCTGTTTAATGCTCTTTATTTTTGTTAACCTGTAATTACTTCAGTGACTACTGAACATAAAAAAAGTATGTCTTTGTTAGAGAAGATGCCCCCCCCGATTTTAATTAAGGTGTAGGATTTCACAATGCAGATATCTGAGGCATATTAGAACTGCTCTGATACTATTAAGTGAGACCAGATTACACTTCCATGGTATTTCCAAGGTTACCCTCATTTCCCCTCAAACCAAATCCCAGCTTAGGGTAAAATGTCTTACTTGGGCTGTACTTGTAAGAAAAAGGTGCACCTTGGTTCATTTGAAGGTTACCTCTAATGGAAAAGCTCCAGCTCTGTCTCCAGAGCAAGAACTCGATACTTTGTGTAATTCAACTTCCTTAACGAGGGAAGTTTGCAGCAATTTGAACAAAATAGCTACATTAGATACCTTTCTGAGCCAGTGAAATGTGCACACAGCACTCAGGCGTGGCTAAACGTGCAGTCTGCTTTGAAGGGTGGCTTTGGAAAGATGGCACTGTGTGGTCCCACAGTTACTGCCTCTCAACAGCTTCTGGACTGAGTTTACTCAGTTTCCGAGGAAAATTATGCTTAATTCTACAAAACTCTTCTCCAAGCAATTTCAATCTAAAAGTTTAAAGTCAAGCCATCCTCCTTGTGACCCATATATCACCACTCTTAACGCATGCCAAATGCAAGCAGGCAGCTCCAGGGTAAGAGCATGGTTTGAGGGCAACAGGGCAAGTTCTCTACTAGTATAAATCAGTATAAATCAGTATTGCTTGCCTGCTTTGAGTGGAGGCGTTCCCACATAGACCAGCTGTGGACACAGCTAAATGAAGACCAATTCTTCATGTGGGAAGCAAAGTAACTGCCCCACGGGTGACAGGGAACCAAAGGAGGACTGAAGTCCGTCTGTCCACCCCATGCTGCTTCAGACAGCAATAAAAAGGTAGTGTGGTTATTGCTAGGACAGGGCTGCAAACAGAGCCTGAGAGCAGAGAATGTCTTGAACAGTATTTCATTGTCCCACGGCCAATTTTCAGAGTAAAACCACAGACTAATGTGAAGATTTCACAATGCAGACATTTGACAAAGAAAGGATATTTCTTCTGGTGTAACGTTTGGGCTCCGACACCAATTCAACATATTTCCCAATGACAAAAAATCTTGTAAACCACAAAACACAAGGATTACAGAAGTTAAAGATAGAAGAAGAAACCCACAAAGCAGAAATATTGAGGCCACCTGTGCACTAGTGAAATGCACAGTTGCCACAGTCAAACAGGATATATCCCTCATTAACATTACATATAATAAATCACACACATATGTAGAATAGACACTTCATCTTATTCTAGAGAAGTAGAAGCAGAAAAATTAAAATAAGCTAAAACTTTTGTGGCCAACCTATGGTAAAAAGCTCTAGCTTGAATCCTAGCAGCTCTTAGCAGCCTAAGTCAACACGACACCAGATGGAAAACAGAGGTTCCCATGTAGATCCCTATGAAAGCCAGAACAGGATTCTGAGGTGAATGCTTCCAAGGAGATGGGGAGAAAAAGAAAACATAAAAGGACAAGTTGCCAAGGTTATAACCTGAGACCTAACATCAGTCTCAGACGTTTATTTAACCTTTCAGGCGCTCATTAGTGTCAAGCCCTTGTGGCAGCCTCCATACTGTCTCCCTATACTGCAGCTGGCTGAACATGGAGTTATATCCCATCCTAATGAGCCACAAGGAGGGTGATGTGCGTCACTGGCTTCTGTTTCCATCTTGGCAATCTCAGTGTAAAAGCCCTACAACAGCTTCTGATTCTCCTGACATTTAATTAGCCGTTGTCATTTTGATGCCATAGCCTGTCTCATCAGGATGACAACTAAAAAACAACATGTGGAGTATAAAAGTTCCATGAAAAGTTTTAGGTGTGGCAGGCAAGCTTGCAAGTGCCCTGACAGTCACGGTTCCTGGGACTGGTTCCCATTAGCCCTTTGTTTTGGCACTGCTATCAGCAAGAGCCTCTCTGTTAAGGACAGAGAAACAAAAAACCACCAAAAAACTGCAAAGCTCAGCATAGCCTTGCAAAAAATGACATCCTTTAGCTTGAAAAATTTTACCTGTCCTGCAGAAAGAGAGCATCCTTATTGCACCAACTCACAGCTATTCATCCTGAAGGACAGGTTTATCCTACAGGATAGAGTCCATCATCTTCTGGCCTCAAAAGGTAGTCCTATTTATTTAAGTGTGTACAATGTTTTTCTCTGTTTGTCATCTGGTACTTGGAAGGACAATCTCCAACAATACCTGCCAACTGCTTCTTGTCCACATCAGCTGCACAATTTGACAATGGTCTCTGCTAAACAAAATGTGAGCCATCTATTTTCACATCTACATTTTCACTCAATGTAACCAGTGGTATTTTTCCAAAATCCTAGTCTCATACACTAAAACACTTTTTATTTTTTGATAGTGTACCCATTAGAGAAATGTAAAAACTCAAATGAACCAAGACATTTCATTCACAAAACAGAATCAACTGAAAATATTTGTCATCAGAACCAAGGCACAATCTAATGTTTTGTAAAGACAGACATGCAACTACCTGAGGCAGAGGGTGAGCAGAAAGAACTCAGCAAGCTTGAAAAATTTACTGAAGCAGTGTGGTCCCCAGACCTCAGCTCTTCTGGAGGATCCTTGCCTGAGCTCAAAGCTGCTTCTCGATCGGATGAGCCTATCTTTTAGAGCAAAATACTCTGGGAACTCACAGTTTGCACAGGGACAGGGAGATTTCTTTTAGGCAAATATTATGGGCCAGTAATGGCAACACCACTTTCAAGGATAAAGGTGTTCTTGCAAGACTTTTCCACTTGTCTTCTGTTCATCTTATTTCCATGGTATAACCATGATATTAAACTTTCAGCCAGTTCATGCCCACTGCAGACTACTGGGCTGTAACTGGTCCCACCAGTTCCCTATCCTTAACAGACTTTGAGGTGCTTCTTTCCTGTGTCTTAGAGGAGGTGCTTGTCAATGCACATTATTGAGCAATTAATTTCTGCCTTCTTCGCCAGTACTTCTTTTTAAAAAGTCAAATTTCTCCCTGAATTTACACCTGACCACAATCACACCGTGCAGAACAGTGTTTAGTGAGCCAGGGACAACCCCTTCAGTTCAGAAACTGGACATTCTGGACAACTGGACATGGTTGGAGAAGTCACATGCAGTGATCCTATTCCACATCTGGAGGCCTGCATTTACAGCGTTACTTCTTGTTTCCTCACACATTAAACCACGGAAGATCTGCACCCATCATTTTAAGCAAGGTCTTGCCATGGAATCCCTTGACCTGGCTTGAATTATATTCGGGTCAAGACAAATGGATGAGTACAAGAATCCACGTTTGCCTTATAGTGTATGTTTTAATAATTGTCTTTTATTTTATACACACACACACATAGTCAAGGGAAAAGAAGGACGAAGGTCTAAGTGAATCTGTCTAAAAGTTAAAATACAGCGAAGTGAAGGAAATCCAGGAACTGCTCCAAACTACAGCACCAAAAATAAGCACCCACAAAAAAACCCCTTAAGCCTTACAATACCTCCCTCACACACATGCACACATTTCCATCCGTTACCTTATAAAAGCTTTTCTTGCCTCAGCAACCCATAATAGTAGCAGCACAGGAAGGTTTATTTGAAAAACACACTTTAGCATGTCTCTAAAAGACTTTTGGGGTACTAATGTGCTCAGTGATTACGCACTACACAGTAAATGCCAACTTTCCACATTAGCAAAGTAGCTGGGATGGAGTGAGCATAGGAGGGGAGCCAGTGTGGCAGTCAAAGCAAAGCACTGGGGATCAAACAAGCCAGATTTGCTTCCCATGACAGCTCATGACTTGCTGTCTGCGCCTGCTTCTGCCTTGGTGCCTTTATCTGTAATACCAGGTAATACCACCGACTTAAAAAAGGGGCAAATAAATCAGTGAGAGCTTTTAACGGCTCCAAAATCCTGTAAATTCTTCAAAAATTTCTGAAACAATAATTAGAATTATTTTTGTAATTTCTTTGTTCTGCTGGAGCATGTAAGAGTGCCAGAACCATGCAACTGTAGGCACAGCACTGATGTGGAAAGTAAAGGTGGTCCCAGCCGTGGGTGTACTCAAATCTGATGAAAGCTACAGAAAGACTGACTAAAGAGAAACCCACAGAAACAAAGGGCTTTGTGCTTCTTAGAATGTTTCCTATTTGGATTTGGATAGCTAAATTTTTTAAAACTGGCTTTACTTTATCCTTAATGAATGTATCCTATCCAAGTCTCATTATCAAACCTCTCCTATTTCAAATGTCAAAAATAGTAACTTTTAAAAAATAGATGGTAGTGTATCCCTACTCCCAACTATAAATCCATGCCATCAATTATTGCCATTTTAATTGCCTACTTAGCAAATACACTTCATCTGTCACTAATAAGCAATGAAGTAAACATGGCAGTAAGACATTAGTTAGATAATGCTTGCCAAGTTTGATAAAAAAATCTTGATTCTGTTATTAACATACTAAAAAATATATAAGGCTGAATGACTTATTTTGCTCAGCCCATTTAAAATTAGCACCAGAGTGGTAGATGTGTGTCCTCAGCAGTACCTGCAGTGAGAACCTCACAGTTCACAGCAGATCCACCTCTTTTTCCTTGGTTTATTTTAAGAACTTATAAATGGAAGGACACTTCCAACTGTGTTAGTCTTTCAGAAGATAGCCTGGTTCAAACTTGTCTTCACTGCACTGGTATCAGGCAGTGATAATTCTTCTAAGCTTACGGGGTGAGGAAATGTTTTTCATTAGTTTTGGTGTCACCAGGTATAATATAAGTAGTTTACTTGGTTGGGATTCAAATAATATTTAGCTTAATCTCATTAAACAAACAAACAACAAACAACCTTCAATTTACCTGGAAGTGACAAAGGTACTGTGGAATTCCAAGACCCGTGCTCCCTCTCCAACAGGGCATTTAAGCCTAAACTTGAAATTGAGAAAACATTTTGCTAGCCTGAGACCACGGAACATGCATCACAAAAGGGATGGCACGCTGGGTGAGCACCCCTACACTCCGGCCACAGCCTTGGGAACCAGGCAGAGGAGTTTATAAGGCATCGGAAATCTGAAAGTTTTGTTACAGTTCGCTCCCTTACTCCTTCCCCACTCACATCCTTCCAGATCAATGACGTGTCTCCACAGCTCTACAGGCAGATCAAAGTGCACACTTGCCATGCTGCAAGCTGACAAAAAGCTATGTAAAGTTATTTCACGTTCTTGTGACCCTCATGAATAAAGCCCCTGCTGAAAGGTACAGTGGATTAGCTTGGGCTCCATGCCTGATTTAGACAGTTTGCATGAGCTGAAAAACACAAACCCTCCAAAGTATTCTCTGTTAACAGAAGCACAGATACAGATAATATATATATGCATGCAGACTATAGGAGGCTCCGGTTATAATCAGTGCCTTATCTTGCTTCATAGTAAATCAAAGGGATCATGAACCTCATGGAAACACTGCTGGTGAAGTGCTGTGATTTAGTTTACCAACTTCTGAAATACTTTGTTGTGACTAACAGGCAGCCAGCTCAAGCAGTCATCTGAAAAGCTGGAGGATTTCTTCACCCTTTTATAATTTCTTTCTTGGTGTAACCATTTAAAAATTTGGTTCTCCTACACTAATGCTTTGCAGATAAGGAGCAAGAATGAAACTTTTTTCGTGCTACTGTGTCAAAAGCTTTTGTAATCTCCTACAGGGACATCACATCAAGATGAAGTCTCTTCGTGGGCAGCCTTACTAACTTTGCAAAACACAATGTGACCTGCTTTAACACAATCTCTTAAGAGGACAGCAGTACAAATATCATACCTATTGAATGAGGCTGGAAGGGAAGTGGTGTCAGAGGTGATGGAACTGTCCACAACACACCTCTGACACTCACCTGAGACTACTGCAAGGAATTAGCAAGGCCAAGGCTTGGCTCTGAGCATGACATTTGAACTAGAGAAAGAAAACAGAATCTCCTCTGTTGATTCTCAGGAGAATTGTGAACCCTTTCTACCCACCAGTGACAGGCTTATTTTTCCAGGATGTGACCTCAAGCACAAGCTTGGGTCACTGCTCCAAAAGCAGCTGTAGAAGAGCTACATCTGGAAGGAGCCCCAAAGCCAGGCTGCAGAGTACGGCTGCAGCTCAGGGCTGCTCCTCGTGGACAGCTCAGTTCTGCTTTCTCCCAGTGGCACTCCCTTCTCCCCTCTGCTCATTGAGGAGCAGGAAAAGTGAGGAGCAGCAGAGTCCAGACTGCCCCGGGGTCAGTGCAGGGGAAGCAGCACAGCCATGGCATGTGGCAGGCTGGAGGAAGATGAAGAAATAAAGGGAAGGGAGGACAGTGAAACATGTGGAAGACATGTGATCACTGGCATGACACGGCTGCTGTGCCCACACCCCTCTGTGTGTGCACGATGTACGAGTGCACATTTAGGGCAGGGGCTGGGAGGCTGTAAGGACAATTTACTAACAGAAATCTCAGCCTTGCTTGTGACTCAGGTACAACTTTCTATGCACTGTGGGTCAAACATTTACAAGAATGCCTCTTGCTTCTGGTAAAATCAACCACAGGAAGGGCAAGGAAGGATGTAGTGGTGGCAAAATGCAGAACCCAGCATTGCCCTGAAGAGTGCAACGACAAAAACTGAAAGTCGGAGCTCCCCAAAATAAACTGTCTGTGTTTGAGGGCTGGAACAGCAAAAAGGGGAACTCTCAGTCTTGATTCTGCTATTACAGAGGAACCAAAAAGCTGTAGCTAGAGCAAGTGGTCACCAGGAAGTCTAAGGAAAGTGACTGAAGAGCCACACTGGTTGTACAAAAAAGGTAAGTCAGGTGAACTGCCACAGCAAAGAGATATTATGTAAGTCAGGTCAGCTAAGCCAAGCAGAAGGCCCAGACACCAAAAAGCCACTCTGACAGAAAAGCAGAGGGTGTTTGGAGACTGAAGCCAGCAAAGGAACCCAGCAACAATGGCCTTACTGAGGAGGGTCCATGCTTGTATCCTGCCCATCCCAGGGCGAGCAAAAGGGCACACATGGAAAGAGTTTGGGGTCAAAGATCAGCAGGCCTGTGCCAAGAATTGGAGCTTTTCATTAGCAGAGGACACAGAAAGTCCCCAAATTGCCTGCCCTTGCATTGCTTTGTTTTGATATGGGGCCTGACATGGGTGCAAAGCTATTGTAAACACACGTACTATGCTACAGAAATGCAAGAAAAAGAAAACACTTTTTTTCCTTTTTTTGGGGGGAGGGTAAAAAAATAGATATTTTTACAGCACACAGAGCCAATTGTGACATTTAATTTTACAGAACAGGAAGGAGCTCAGTAAATTGCTGTAAAAATATCCACCCTTATGCAACCAGAACGCCAGCTACAGATCAGGAATAGCTGTGGAGTGGCATCATGGACCTCCCCAGCACGGTGGATATGAACCTAGGGACAGACCTTAACCTACACCTCAGACAGCTAGTGTACCCCTGGCAGTGACCTCTTGTGTAAAATGACCCCAGCAGTCACTTCATATACAGCTTTAGGCCTCGATTCCACTCCCCTGACCTGTATTTTCCATGTCACAGACCCTGTTAAGCAATTTAACACAAACTGTAGGCAGGAGACAGAAAATACCAATATTTTGATTTGGCAGCCATTAAAATTTTCATTATAAGCATTCAGACAAGGAGTAAACAGTCCCACAAGGTAAGGAGCTGCAGATGCTTTCTAAAAATACTGTCATCTCTGACGGGTATCTTATGTACAGCCCCACACACACAGCACGAGAGTAGAACATGGTCAACCACACCAGCAACAACATAAAAACAATACTTACTTATTTAAATGTGCTGCAAGCACACCAGCATAACTCAGTAAGTGGCTTTTTGCATTCCCTGCTTGAATCATTGCATAATACTACTGCAACTATAGATTGCTTTCTCTTTTTTTTTGCACCGAGTATTCAATTCCTAACAACACTTAATAAACATAATGAATGAGGAACACTCCCTATCCCCATCTGTTTATTTCTTCTACTTAGGGAAAAACTTCTTAAAAAAAAATTTGGCCCTTATATGAAATACCAAATGCTGTAATTTATGATATAACCAAGAAGTTTGTGGTCCTTACTCTTTCAATTACAAAAAACTTTACAATACTCTGAACATAACTGAAAGATAAACTATTTTTGACACCATCTACTCTGAAGAATAAATAGCCCATTAAGTAACAACCTTCAGTGTACATTCTACCTTAAACAGTGGAGAAGCAAATGTGATCAGAAAAAGCTTGAGGGCACTACAGCATAATTCGAAAGGAGAAAGCAGTGAAAAAGCCCAATTATTCTTACTGGCAAAGTAATATTTCTAAAATAATAGGAATCTTCTGAAATCAAGTTCACTTGGTATCACAACTGCAGGCACTATTTAAAATATACAATAATGGTAACACAATTTATGATTTGATTGATAGAAATGAACTGCTAATGTTAAAAGAAGACAAAGCTAAGTGGGCAGCCACTGTTTTGCTCTATAAATAACAATTTATGTGAAATTTCTCCTGAATGGGAGGACCAACATATTCAGGATCACCCCTTGAGCAGGGGATGCCTCTCAAGGTTGCTCCTCAAGACTGAGAGATTCCTTACCACAAGAGACTCTTGGCAAGGGGTTAATAGCATGCTAAACTCTGAAATCTTGATGGTTAAATTATATAAACGATTGATTATGTGCAGATAATCCTTTAGACATGAACTGCTGGGCAAGGCCGGGACTAAGTCTGGATCCAGCTGTACCTAAACTCCCCTCTCAGAAGGAGTTTAGAATGCAAGGGGATCCGTCCTTAACAACATGACTTAACAGGAGGGTCTCCCTGACAGTGTTGGCTAAGCCTGTCCTGTAAGCACGAAACAATTGAGTGTGCCTTGCCACTGAATCTTATTAACCCACTGCCATATTTGCTACCAAACTTTGTTTTTTATCAGTAAACATATTATCACTTCTCTCTTACCTCCGAAGTGCATCACTCCACCTGTGGCAATGTGGAGAGTAACCACGTAACGCTTTTCTGGAGGCCGCCTCAAAACAAATCAGACATACCTGATGTGCCAAAATATAGATATTATGGCCAACATCTTTTGGGGAGATGCCATCATCTCCGTTCTCCTCCTCGTGGTCACATTCCAGACCTTGGTTGTAGGCATTCTTCATCACATCCACCTGCAACACAAACCCAGCCAGGGAGAGATGAAACAAACGTGGTTCTTGGGGAAAAAACACACTGTGTTTGAACACAGGCACTTTGTTCACCTTCAGCCTGGATGGGTGCCCTGCTGTTCTGCAAGAAGAGCGAGCAGCCTGAGAAATACTATCTGAATAAAAACAAGCTTGAAGGATTTATGAAGCTCCAAACCACTACATTTTTCATCAGCAACCATGAGAGAGGAACAGGAATGCTGAGCCTTTGTGAGCAGGTATTTTCACAAGTGCTTCTAAAGGCTGGTCTAGATATGGAGGGAGTGTTGTGCAGCACTTCAGAGTGCAGCCATGATCTTCTTCTGGCCAGAGCGAGCAGCAACACAATTTCACAGGAAAAAACCACACCTAAACCAAAAAGGAAAGGAAGATCTGGGCAGGGTGCTGGGGAAATTCCAAATATTCAAAAGCCTCTTAGAGGACCAGCATAGGGTTCCCCACACAAGGGCTGATCCTGCAGTTGTAACCTAGGGATGGCCTCATACTGCTGAGATGCCACCTTAGTGATGATTCCCTGAAACCAGCAGGCACTGGGCTCTGACCAAGGGCAGGGACGATGCCTCCAGAATCCCTCAAGAATTCCCAGATCTCTCAGTCTCTGTTGTTACACGGTCAAGTCGTATTTGAAACGACTCCTCCAGATTTCCAACCCATTTACAGTTCCTGGAGACCTCCACAAACATCAGGGTTGTTCCAAAACACAGCAACAACTGTTTGGAACTCTCTTTGTTCATGAGACATAAATATATAACATACATGTATATTAAATATATTCTATGTCTACACACACATTACTGTTAGCACTGCTTCACAAACTGTACAAGCTTAATTTGCCAGCCCCTGACAAACTGCACTTGAAGACAGTCTACCAGAATATGATAATTTAGTTAGGAAACAATTACAGAAAAGTGCTTGGAACGGATAAAAATAATGAAGTCGTAAAGACTGAAATCATGCATGCTTGATCCTTTGAAAGTACTTTTTGTGAATTAGTACTATCCTGATACATTGTGCCACCATACGCTGCCAACACTTCCCGGCTTAGATACAGATCATTTTTAAAATGTTTTAATGACAGATTTTTTTTCAGCCAAAAGATTTATGAATATTCACAAGTTTTCTCACCAGTTCTCTTGGTCTCATGTTGAAAAGGATTCTTTCCGCATTCTCACTGTCTTGCCTGCTTTCCATAATAGCCAGCAAAAGCTTGGAGGCATTGTTCTGGAGATACAAAACCAAATTAATGCAAATTTTAAATCTCTTTCATGGATTAATGACCCTTGCATTTGTTTTAATTGAGATTATGAGGACCACTTTTCAGTGGATAAGATTTTCAACCACTTGCATCTTTTATTTTACTGACATATTTAATAGAGTTGTTTTTTTTTTTTAATGTCAGCATACTGTAATACTAACTCTGCATGCTATATTGGAAGAAAATTTTAAACACTGAAAAATACTGGACTTAAATACAGAGCATTGCTGCAGACTGTGCACAAGAAATTAAATTCCATTTCCTTTCCTTATTGCCCACCTAGCAATTTTTGCCCTGGCTTTCTGTTAAAATGAGACTCAACAGAGACAATTACAAAACATATTACACAAAGGCTTTATCATTCAGGCAGGTTTCCTTCCCCTTTGGTTTTTATGAAGTCCAACTGGTTATTATTTGAAAGGCTGTAAAATAAACTGTTTTCATACACTCCTGAGATTTTGTTTCACTACTAAATATTCCTGGGGGAATATATAAAGACAACCTTTGCTTTGTCAACTGGCTGCTTTTCACCAAGACCTCTCCTAAGGATTACACAGCATGAGCTTTAGCAGCAGCCCAGTGGTGCCTCAGACTTCAGAGATCTGTCTGTGTTTCAGTTAAACCAGGCATGGTGAAGTGGAGAGGAAGAATGGGTTTAAAGGTCTGGCTGTCTTCTGGCAGAGGAGGGTTGCCTTGGCTGACCTGTCGCAGCATCCCCCTCATCATCCCCTGTTACGGACTGAGCTGTTGGAACACTTGGAAGCAGGAGGCAGTCCCAAGGGAAGAGGTAGGGGCCAGGAGAACTCCCAGCCCACCCTACGACCTCATTCTCTGCTGCTTATTGCCATTGTCAACAACGGCAGCTGAAATTTCTCCAGTGAGGGTGTGCCTCAGACAATTGGCATGGGCAGTTTCAGAGGAAAAGGGTCCAGCTGCGTTTGGGACCGGGGCAAAAAGCAAGATGTTATTCCCGAATGATGCCTTAGACCTGTTGGAGGGGGGGAATGATGCCCTAGGTTTTAACTTTTATATTTTTCAAATCCTGTATTGCCTAGTGTGTAACTCCGAAGTTTCTCATAGCCTGCCAGCTGCTGTTCTCTTATGCCAGATGGACACAGCAAAGCCTCTCCGAGCTTGTTATTCAAGGACACTCACATTGTCCTGGGCCCAAAAAGTGTAAACTGGGGCCTCTAGAGAGGTGGAGAAATTGAAGAAATTACATCATTAGCTAAAGTTTTAATTGGTGAATTTATGCTGATATGCAAATGACCCAAACCTATAAAAGTGTGAAGAACTTGTGACTCGTTGTTCATCTTGGGGTCCATTTTGGAAGCAGCCTCTGGCTCCCCAGGGTGTGCCTTTGAAGGCCTTTCAAATAAATACCTAACTTTACTGCCCTACTCCTGTCTAGTCCCTGTTTCTAGGTTGCCACTCAAGGCATCACTACATGTTCAAGCAACTTGTGTTTTAAGCAGCCTTTGTATTCCCAAGTTTTGATACTAGAGCTGCAAATATGAAGCACTAGAGGCCAACAGAACAATCACACGAGTTGAAGTTTCCCAGCCAAACTCATCCAACTCGGAAGCATTTAGTAAATTACAATTTGAGTACTACAGAGCAGAAACACACTAATTTCACAGCTAAAAGCCCACAGGGGTTATTCTTGGTGAGCACAGGATCCCAAAGCCGTGCAGGTTGGATCATAAAACCACAAACTAAAGGCTGCTCTCTGCTCAAAGCAGAGAGCTCAGGGCTGTGTTAAGCTGAGGATTACACACCTCTGACTGGAGGACTGAAGGATGAGACTGAAGGTAAATGGAAAGAAAGATCAGAATGAAAACTTGTACGTAACTGGGGAATTAGAACCTTCTGGGAGCTGCGAGAGAAGCCAGGACAGAGGAGCCTGGGCTTGCCAACACAGGAATGAGATAAGGACAAAGAACAAGAGATGAGAAGAAAAGACCTAACTGGGACTGGCTCCCTAACTGGGAGAACAGCACTCCATATAAGTTTTGCCATGTCCCTTTCCTTTTGCTTCCAAATCACATCAGGACCATCCATGGGGAAGGTCTAGTCAGACTCTTTGCCTTGCAACCAACACTGCAGAAGTTTAATGTGCACCATGAATGAGAACAGGTGGAGGGAGAGGACAGCATTCTGATGAGGATTCCTAACAGGATGCTGCTCTGAAAAGCAGGATGCTTCCTTTTCTGCAGTTTTCCCTTACAGTGGTGACCAAGTCAGTTGTGGCAGCATTGGTAGGATCTCAAACTGAGGAGGAGGGAAGGGGCTGTGACAGGCTGCCAGGTAGCTTGGTAAGGAAAGGGAGGAAACAGGAAGAAGGCATCAGTCCATCACTCACTCATGGGTGAGGAGGACTTCGAATCTATTTCCCAGTGCAGACAACCCTGGGGATGGACAGAAGCCTGCTGCAGCTTCCAGGAAGCTAGGAAAGGTAGAGGGTAGGTAGGACTTTGTGTCATCAACAGCCAGCTTCTTGCTACTGACTCAGCAAAAGTGCCATGCCATGGCCTAGAATTACAGCAGGCATTTGAGATGGTTATTTGCTTACTTATTCCTCCCTTTCTGCACATTCAGAGACCCTAGGATCTGATTTCTAATCCCAGACATCAGTGAGGAAAAGAGGTCCATCACTTGGAAAATACAGCACTAAGTTTATAACACATTAGTACTGTGAAAAATCAGCTTCCAGGTGCTAATAAACAAGACAGCACAAAGCACTTCTACTCTTCACTTCACCTTTACCTGGGCTCCCATCTCATCTCCAGATAAAAATTTTGGACAAATAAATTAATGAGTGAAGCAACTAGATGCAGCTGTGATAAAAAAAAATGAAGACACTTTTATTAGACTCTCTCTGCCCTTAGACTGACAATGTCTCTTCATCCTGTCACAGATGCAGCAGATATTGAGGTCCTACTGTGTGCCAGGGCTTAAACACCAGTCAGTAAGGAAGGCCAGGGGGTCACACTCAAAATTAAGAAGAGGCAGAATAGAACACTGGCCATCTGTGCACTCAGAGAACACTGTCTGCTCTGCCCGCTAAATGATTCGGGAGTCCACTGGAAAATATAATCCATGAAGATGTAATTAAATACCACATCAAAAGCTATGTGCAAAACAAGCTAAACTAAGATGGCACGGGAAAATATAACTCTGCATTGCCTTTCCTTTGGTTGGGGGAAGTAAGTTCAACATACAGTACCCCTGAAAAGAGTGTCTGAGCTTGTTTGTAAGTGTAAATATATGAGCCTATATACTTTGAATTCTGTATTTTCACTGCAAAATTTATGTATCTGCAATTTCAAAGTTGCCTATGAACACTGACAGAGTGTCAATGTTAAACATTACTTGGTAAACTCACTGCATTATTATTTCAATGCGTTGCCACTCAAAATCAAAAACAGCAGCTTCTTAATTTGGATCCAGTTCTTGAGATCGCATCTTGCCCAGCAATGTGTCCAGTTCCAGTACAAGAATGATATGGACATAATGGAACGAGTCTAGCAAAAAGCCATAAAAATGATGAAGGGAATGGAGCATTTTTCATATAAGGAGCCACTGAAAGTTGTGACTGTTCAGCCTGGAGTACTTAGATGGATCTTATCAATGTGTATAAATACCTCGTGGGAGGAAAGGTAAAAGAGGGCGCCAAGCCCCTCTCAGCAGTGTCCAGAGAGAGGGCAAGAGACAAAATAAAACACCCATGAAACTCTACCTAAACACAAGAAAACATGTTTATACTGTGACAGGGATCAAACAGCGGGATATACTGCCCAAAATGGTTGTGGAGTCTCCAGCTGGGGAGATACTCAGCAGGACATGCTCCTGGGAAACCTGCTCTAGCTGACCCTGCTTGAGCAGGGGGCTTGGACAAGATGACCTCAAGACATCCCTACTAAAACCGATGACTCTGTGATTCTGTAAAATCCGAACCATTTCCACAGTTTGAGCCTCTGCTATCATTCACCACGATTTTCACTAATTGAGTGAGCACAGACAGCCTCCTGTGAACAGGGTCACACTGCTCCTTGCAGAGCTGTCTCTAAACTCCATTTCTGGTTACTACACAGAAAAGCTGTTCTACAAGCATTTGCTAACCTCATGACAATGGCAAATCAAAATGGCACTGGAGTGAACGCAGCTACATCTTTACAGAGACTGAAGTTTGGACTTCAAAAGAACTGTCTGCATGTTCAAAGTTAAATGTCTGCTTAAGTGTTTTGCTAGAGGGGGGCCTGAATTACATTGCCATTCAAAAATGTAATTACAGTTATTAAAATCATATGTAAGGCACTGTTGATTCAGTGTTTCATTGTAGATGATATATAGCTATATTAATTATTTTATTAGACATGTATAACGTTGCCAATATGATGCAATGCAGCTACCACAAAGTATTTGCTGGTTTGGGGAGGAAACAGACCATCTGCAATGGAAATACTTAATTTGGGAGGCAAGAAAAGGCAAAATCCAGGGCTCCTCCTGGACAGATTATACCCTGCTTGGCAGACAGTACAGCTGCAGAGCTCCCCTCTGCATGCACTGGCACACAGACAGGAGAAACTTATCTAGGAGCCTGTCCAACTCTCCCCAGAATACAGAACAAAATTACATTACATGCCCTCCTGCTCTAGGCTTTGCCCTCACACTCCACACTTTGTGTTTCCCCTCAGAGGACACTGAGAAGGAAGAAAGTACAATTTACTTGACCCTTGTTTTATATTTGACATTGCAGGTCATCTGATGTATTATTCTTTTTCACAGTATTTCCTTCTCAAATAATTTTTAAGAGTTCAGTATTTAGAGAGAATGCCTGACTTGTTGCATGCCTGTACAGTGTGGCTGTTTCTCAATCTTGAGAGATTTTAAACCCACAGTACAAACTTTTCATGCTAGCTGTGTCATGCCTGATATATAGGATTTTTTTTAAAGAAAAAGCTGAGGACATAGTCCCAAACACAGCAGTGGGTCAAATAGCCTGTGGCAGAGGGCCTGATAAGGATTCAAAAGCTGAGATGAACTCATTTGCAAGCTTTTTTTCCCAAAGGCTTCTGAGTATACTGCACTATGGTAAGATTAGGTAAATGTCAGGCTGCCTAGAGCTCTCACATAGGTATGTCTTCTGTTGTCACCCAAATTTAAATAAACAAATTTACATATACTGTACCTTGAGCTGAAGCACCAAGTCCATGCAGTATTTGCCAAGAGGGTTTATGTCATTCAAGATGAGAGCAATTATAATATCAATCCCATTAGACTCATGGGTGGCTATGCATGTCTGCAAAATAAGAGAGGAGAAGGGAATGGGGCAGGGGCAGGAGGGAGGGAGGGGAGGAGCAAGGAAAAGAGGGAGACAATACAGCCAGAGGGAGGGAGAGAATGTGCACATCAGCAAATTTCCAAAAGAAGGACCCAGAATTTAAAACACCTTGCAACAGCAATGAACCTTTCAGCCAAAGCAGAACAGCCTGAAAACACACCACAAGAAGTGCTGGGGGACACTTGTGTGTACAGCACTAACCCAAACACTGCCAGTACTGAAACACCCAACTGGAAAAAAGGTGGTGCAAGCTAAAATCTGCTCCCAGCGAATCCCACAGGCCTTGGCACCAAGTGGTACAAGTCACAGACAGCAGCCCTCAGGAGCACTTCCAGATTCAGCTGAGCACACGCCAGCCCCAGACATAAAAGCCATGCTCGACTGCAGGCACAACCAAATTTGCACGCTCGGATTCTTCATTTGCCCTCAGCAGCCAGCATTAATATTGCTGTTATAGCATGAAGTGTTCGTGAAAATCAAGGCTCTCTCCATGCACCTGGACATGTCCTTCACAGAAGGGTATTCTTGGATATGGAATTCAAAACTGTATTTGTGACCAATGGTACTTCCCAAATGCTTTTACAGCTGGAGTTCTGGACCTTCTAGGCCTTGTGCACAAGAGCCAGTTACACAAGAGCCTATGGTACTTTACTCTGGCAGGTTTATAGGACAATAGGGAAGGAAAAGTCTTCCAGAAAGACAGAGAGAGGGGGGGGGAATGAAACTGAGAGCATGGAGTGTTCCTCCACGTAATATATTGAATTAGACTTGCAGTTGGTGTAAAAAAGTGTAACTCAAATCCTGAGTGACTTCCCAGCAGATAGGTCTAAGTAATAAAGTGTAATTTACCGTTCCCTTCCTTATCAGTGTTCCTCCACGTAAATTTGTTGTGCTTCTCACGTGTGTGCTCCTCCACCACCGTTAACTTGTAACATTTTTTTTCATCTCCAGGCCTTTTACAGTTGTTTTTCCCATTCATAAGTGGACTGAATATGACTGTTCAAAATTTAGTCCACTAAAGGATTTTTGTTTGTTTTAAAAATATTAAGTAAAGGCAGCTGATTATCAGCAATGGCAGTAATAGCACTTTGCATTTCATTGGTGCACGTTAATGAAGAAGCATTAATATTGCATGTATTTCTTCAGCTATTTCTAGCACAGAGAACAGATTGCTTCTGTAATTTTGCTTACCACAATTTTCCCACTGCTAATCCACAGCAAAAATTCTGCAGTTTCATCCACTATGACAACTTCACTGCAGTTCTCTTCAGATCAAATATGGCAGCATGTAACCACATCCTTTACCTTTCTACACTTCTTCAGCACGGCACTAAAGAGACTTTTACCAAAAGTCACAGCTGTGTGACTTCAAAAGACTGCAGTGAGCAAGGCACAGGAGACCAGAAGCGTGGTCTTTAGTCTCATCCATTTCACTACTGATACCATAATTAAAGATGCTGCTAGGTGGTATGGCAGGATGGCAAGTTAAACTTTGTGGCAGTTGTGTGAAATAAGGAAAGTAAATGTTAGCAATGTGTATAAACACCAGCAAGGGCAAAATGTGTGAAAATTAAGAACACCAGTCTGTGTTTGCAATGTGCTTCCAAAACTGTGACTTCAAATCCACTCTCAAAAAGTGAGGTTTAAGGCATGGACACAGCAACATAAAACATGAAACTCTCTCCAAAAGGACTGCAAACCCTCAGAGGAAGAAGAGGTAGTACAGGAAGAGTCTGTTTTGAGTTCTGACTTTAAAAGGTGGCTCAGGCCTTATGAAAGCTTGAAGCATGTTAAGTCTAGTCATAGCAGCTACAAGTGAGTTTAGGTTATCAGGAATACTGAAAGGTTTGTGATAAGCACCCAGACACCAATATTCAGATATAGCCTTCTGCATCCAGAAGTTCTTGAGCCCTACCTGGTTCTCATGGCACGGGCCCTGGCAATATTCCGTCAGGCTTTCCAGCGTCTGGTTGACAAGAGCCACATTCCTCTCATTGATGTAAAGCCCCAATAAGCCCAGCCCACCTGTGGTGCTCCCACAGATGCAGTCCAAAAACTGAAGGGTCTCACAAACGAGGTTGTAATTTGTTTTATTGTTTTGATGTCTTAAAAAATTCTGGTGGATGGAGGAAAAAGGAAGAGAGTCAAAGCAAACGAAGTCTTTTTTCATGAAAACATTGAAGGATACAGCTTATGACCATATGACCACTGTGTCTCAAGTACTGAAGTACACTGCACTACTACAGAAAATATATTAGGCCTTAATGCAGCAGTTGAGAACTCTTGTCTGATTAAATCATAGAGCAAGGAGGGCTTAGGAAAGTGAACTTGGCAAACATCTGCACTGGCCTTAAATGTCTTTTATGTGTCCTGCAGACCTGCTCCCATTCACGCATTTCGGCCCTTCTCTTGGAAGCTGTTGCCCCACAGCTGAGCAGGTCTGGTGGCACATTATGGCTGATCCTTGGCAGAACAGGAGCTCAGCTCAAACCACCCCAACCACTACTGGAAGGGAGGCTCCTGGCCACGGCACTGAGGTATATTTGCAGGAAATACATTTTGCAGAGGTTGCTATGGTCATAGTAATTTCTACCGATGATAGCAGGGACACACGTAGCATCTGAAAGCCTTCAATTGTAATACTTTGGGGAAAGGGCAGTACCCAGAAACTTCCTGTGCTCTTCAAATCTGTGGTAAGTGATCCACCAATTGTGCACAGGAACCTCACTAACAGGGACATTTAGACCCTTCTCAGTTCCATGTGGCTGTGCTGAGCTCCCCAAGCAATTCTGAGGATATAAACGTGTGCTCCTCCACCACCACCACACCCAAATAGTTCTTGAAAAGGGTTATTTTATCCCTTGGACCAAAAAAACCCAACGCTTCAGACACTCCTATTCAATAACAGGCACTGGCGTGTTTTTCTCCCCTTATGAAAGTGCAGCCCCTCTAATAACACCCCTATAAAAGCTCAGCTCAAAACACTTTACCTGGAGCTCTCGGTTGTGGTTCTCACACAGCAGCTGAAGAAATCTCAATATTGGCTGCATGATTGCAATGGCAGGGCTCATGATTGCTTCTTCTGCAGACTTCTCTTCTGCATTTGCAGCATCTGTTCCTGAGCCCATCAGGTCTACTTCTGGGTCCATTTCTCTTCTGTACACAGAGTAAGCCTTGGAGGTGGCAGAAGATGCTTCTGTTAACTGCCCTTTCATTCCCTCTTTCAGATGCAGGGTTGAATCCTTAACTGAAAAGAAGATAATTTTCCATCAAACTTTTGAAAGTCTTTCTCCCCATTTGATTAAACAATAAGAAAACAATAATAATGAATGCAACTTTTTCTTTGTTGGTGCCTAACTTTTCAAAGACCTCTAGGCAACTCACAAAGAATATCAAAGCAACATTCATGCAGGGATAGCACGTTCCAAATAAACCACAAACCAGAGTGAAACGGAACATTAACACAAAAAGCCCTACTATTTCTCTCCCATATACAATAAATGATGAGAACAATGGGAAGACCACAGGGTGGGAAATCAGTTCCTGCGCTTGCTCTTGTGAAATATCCCCATTAGCAGCAGCCTCTGCTTGTGCTCCTCTAAAAATATGGTTCTATATCTTTTATTGATGCAAACTGGCAGAGCTTCACTGATTTCATTAAAGCTAATTCCTTGTAGGCAACCTGAGATGGACTATAATTAACAGAAAATCAGGCAAAAGATGCAAATGGGCAATGATTAATATTAACGTTTATTGATCAACTTAACAGAGCATCAGTGGTGCCATACACGTGGTGTCAATACAATGCCCTGCTCCCCTCTTTCACAGGGGCGCCTCCTTACCTCTCTTTTTGGGAACAGATATGGTGAGGTCGCTGTCATCCTCTTTCTTTTTGCTCCCCAAATCAATAGTGTTCACTGTCACTGTGGATCGGATCTCCTGCTGAGCAGCTTTCATGCGATCATACAGCACTTTAAAGAACCTTTCTGACTTCTTCTGCTCCTTTAGTTGCTGGTAAGTCGAATACTGGAAAAAAAATAAAAATCTTTAGATATCAATCTTCTAAGGAAGAAGAAATACAAAAATACACTATTTCTTTTGTGAAACAAATGATGAATAATTACTTCACTTACACAGAACAAATGTTGGCCACTGCCTGACCAGCTCTTTTATGAAGTGATATACAAGGCTGGTAACAAAGATGGATGATAATGTTTTAAAATTTGGGTAAAATGGTGAACAGTGCTATTTGCAGTCTTTTAAATGTCACAATATTGTACTTGAATTTAAATTACTTTGTGACACTCTTCATTTCTCTGGGCTTACAAGAGTCATAATATTCCATCTACAAATAACAGTGAAAAGTAACTTATTATGTAACAACAAGATGAAGCATGGAACATCTAATATGTAATATTATAGCTTGGATTATATTCATTTTTTTGTGCTACAGACAGAGTTTAATATTAAATATTATTTTAGGTTATTAATTCCAGTCCCTTAGTATAACTGTCAAGCAGGCTGAGTACCATTTGCAACAGTTTACAAAAAATCCGAATTCTCCCAGCAATCCCAGAATCCCACAAATCCCAGAATCTCCAATTCTTCCCTCATCATATCAATTCTCTCTCTTCCCTCAAACATCTGATTTGGATAAATCTCGGTGAGAGGGATATAATTCACAAAAAAACCTAGAATACATAGTTTAAAGCAGACATTTTCTATGGACTGGGATACTGGTCTTCCCAAATGACCCATTTTTTTTTCTCTTTGAAGATTTTGATAAATGTCTCTGAAGGTTTCCAGAAAATAATTTGTTATCCTAAACTTAGAAGTATTATAATTTTTCATTTTACGAAGAGTGACATGAAATAACTGGGGATAATGCTTACATGGCAATGACCAGATTAGAAGCAGCACGGTGCTACACAGAAAGGGACAGCTGAAAAACATTTTCTTCAATTGAACATCCTCCACTATGAGACACTGCATAGCAGTAGGGCATATTTACATTTGTATTACAGTGGTACATATTCTAGTGACAAACTTTTCACAGAACTCACAGCAAAAAGGTTCTCTTTATTTGTCTCCAGACCACATGCACCTGAGAATCAATATGTGAATAAGCACATTAAATAAGTACCTGTGTTTGCGTATTTCCACCTTCGAGCAGTGCAATACCAAGCAGAATGCCTTCTGAGAAAATCCTGTCATTTCTGGTGTTCACTATCACATCTATGACCAGTTCTGAGGCACCTTCTTTGTCCAGGAGGCACTGGATATCAAACATGGTCACCCCAGACTTATCTGCATCTTGTCCTGAAAATCCACCTGCAAATTAGACAAATACACAAACACAGTTCATGTTTGCTTCCCACAGATCTATGAAAACAAACCTATTAGTACTGATAAAGCACACAATAGCAACGTAATAAATTTAATTTTGAAATTCTGTCAGGCAAAATTCCCTTTGATAAAACCAGGATTTTTGTATGAAACTGCAATGTGGGGCTCTAAGAACAAGAAACAAAACAAATCCGCAAGCCATTGTTCTGTCATGATAGTCAGACAATAAATAAGTTGGAAATGACACTGATTTGTTCACGGAACACTTTTTTAATTCCACTGCTGCATACACTAAACTGTGAGTAGGGTCAGTGCTCTGAGAGCGCTTTTAAATCTGCTCTTCAGTCTCAGGTCTAACCTATACAAAAAATTGTGCCCTGGTTAATCCACTCTGGTTATAGGTCTGACCTTCCAGCCAAATGCTTTTGCCAACTCCGAGATCATCATCATCATCATCATCATCATCATCATCATCATCATCATCATCATCAATGTTCTTTAAGAACAAAGACTTGAGTTAATCCAAATTAAAGGTGTGGGTTGAAGAAATTTTGCTAAATTGTATTAACTCATTAAATCAACCACCTTTTATTATCACAGATGATCATCTTTCCTGCTATACTTACTTCTCTAAAGATGTAACTGCACCTACTTCATTAGTAAAAATACAGAACTGCTTTAATCAGCCAGTACTACTTTGATTAAACTGATTAAAATGCTTTGTGATTAAGCCATACACACACACACTTTTCAGAGAGAACTAAAAAAATAGTAAAACTTCAGTCTCTTGTTTGTTAGGGAGCGAAATTTGGCATATAGGATATTAGGACTGTAAAGGTTTCCAGTGTCTACATTGAAATAGTTAAGGAGGAACAGCTGGGTAACCTCTGGAAGCGCTGACAAATCTGGGCACGCCTTCAGTGTGCACTGAAAATGCAAACTGCAGTTTTGACCTGGCCCTATACCTAGCTCCTGCCTCATTTCCTATGACATCCATTATTATGGGTTTTCCTAGAAACCACCCTGCAGTAACTTCCTGTGGCTTCTACAGCAGAATGATACAAAAAATGATAATGGACCTACAGAGATCATCTACTGAAACTTCCTGCCCACAGGAAGATAGGACAGGCTCATCAGAGTCTTGTCCAGTAAAGTTGTAACAAGTACTGACACATCCTACAATCTCTCAGGAAAATCTGTTCCATTGTCTAACCAGTATTTTCATGAGAAGCTTTTCCTTAGATCTTTTCTCTTCCACACATCAATAATGGATCTGGAAGTAAAAAATTTTTTTCATTTCCAGAAGCAACATCATCTCTCTTCAAAAGTTTTGTTCTTTGCTGAATTTCTGGATGAGGATTTCCTGGTACCTACTTTGGTACCTCCACATGCACAATCTGAGACAAGTGTATGCAACTTAAAAATAGGAAGAGTCTGACACTACCTCTCTTCTAAGTGGTTACAGAACGTTTGATTTATTTACCAACTGAATGCCTGGAGCATGTCCAATGTGCCTATTAGAAAAAATGGTGCTGCTAATTTTGCTCTCTTGAAATGATGTGTGTTGATTTACCTCCCACTTGTGCAGTTTTGCTGTAGCTGGCAGACAGGGGCCCATTCATACCACTTCCATATTCCCCTTTAAAGTACCGATACAGGAGGATTTTCCTTAAAGTGTTGCCCTTCAAGAGAAAGATAAAAATAGAAGAAATGAGAGTTGTGGCCAATTTCCTTTGTTTGAAAAGCAAGCTGTTTAACACAGATACATAATTTAGTAGGTCTTTCCATTATAATTAGTAAGCACACCAATAGGAAAGTTGTCCAGAAAACAAACATCTAATGGTCTTATCTAACAAATCCCAGGGGAAAAATTCTAAAACAGTGTTGGTATAAACTTCTTTTGAAGTTTGTTTTAAACTTATAGATTATAAATAAAACACCTCCACCTCAGTTATTCTGACTGGCTATCTGTGAGATGTGTCTATTGAAACCAGCTCCATAAATAGCCAGTGCTCTGCAGTCAGAGTGTCTGTGCCCTGCCCTGCCATGGCAGCACTTTCTTCCTATTTTCTGCAGCTGAGTAGTACCACTCCCTTTTCTCTGATCTCAGATAATCCAGCTGATCATCTGTAAGAAGCCACATCACATAAAATATTAAAACAGAGATATGACATTTGATAGAAGAGCTTAAAAAGCATTCTCTGTATCTCCTTGTTCCTTGACTTCCAAAACCAGAACCAGTCAAAATTTGCATGCAGCTCTCTGAAGATCTTCCCTTTCATTTTACTTATGTTCTGCAACACAAGACACTCTGGATTGAGAGTCGGGGGTACCAATTACCTGGCATTTTTATCTTGCCTTCAGTCTCCACAGAACACCTGCAGTCAACACTCAGCTTTACAGAGGCAGAAGGTGACACAACAACTGTAGGCGTATGTGTAACCTCAGAGTTCGTAAAGAGGAATAAGTAAGGTCTCCAATGCTCAACACAGACGGGGAAAATTCATCATTTCAAGAGTCTGGCAGTAAAACTGAACAATTTTTCCTCTACTTTTACTAAACTGCTGGTCTTAATGAAAAAAAATCTAAAAGATATGTGCACCAGAAGCATTCTCAGCATTCAGCAGCTCACCAGTACCTGCACATTAGTGCAGCAGTCAACTTTTCAATCAGAAAATCTCTGTGGCCACCACAGACAGCAGGCAGTGGGGAAGCAAGTCCCAGGCACTCTCACACTCCCAGTTCTCTGTTAATGTGGCAATATTTCCAGTGGCAACCACACACCACAGTGGGGCTTCACTGTTTCATGGGCCTTGAAGACAATGGCCTTGTCCACCCAAAACAAGTGCCAAAATGCAGGATTTTGTGTGTTGCCTGACAACACCAACCAGCCATTCTTTCCTAGTTCTCACATTTTGGTATTGTTATTCCATAACAGTCTGTACAGAATTGCCTCAAACAGCCAAGGGAAGTACAAGGTCTACAGTAAAATATCAAAAGCTATAAATACAATGTCTGCAAGAAGAAAAAAAACAAACCACTTCTTCTGAAATAAGAAGCGTCACCTACATGAAATTTATTGGGTGAATTTTCCAGGTGAGCTTAATCCAGTGTGCTCTGCACTAGAGAGGAAGGCAAAGAACCAGAAGTCTCTGAGGAACTCACACAGATTCCTTCCCAGCCGGGATGTGATGGGGTTTAACCCGGAGCGCATGGACAAGGTACAGTAACCAAGCTCATAAGCAATTTCAAGACAGATAAGAGCACCAGCTCCTCCTGCTCAACGTCCTGTCTCTAGCTGGGACCAAAATCCAGTGTCTCACAGCCAAGTGAACCTCATTTTCCACATCTCCTGAAGAAAAAAAACATTATCATTGGTGGGGAGAGAGTTCCCACCAGAACTGATAAACATGGACTGAGAAGAAGGCTGAAGTCCCTTTTCAAGCTTTCTTAGGCATATATATTAACAGAATCATAAAACTGTGTCGCACAAATGGGATCATAGAGCAGAAACCCTTCCTAATTCCCAACTACGATCCAGTCCAGAATGGGCACTGCCTTGAGTCATGATCTTTTCTTCAGAAAGGCTGGCATTTGCAATAGTACTTGACTAACCACTCAGTTTGAGTCAACCTCCTCAACCAGCAATCTATGCAGTCTGTTGATGACTAATGGTAAATTATATAAACAGTCACAGGGCAGTCACGGGAAGAAACACCAAAAACCATCTCTATATAGTTAAGAATACTACCTGTGGTCACAAGCTTTATTGTTCAACCAAAACAGCCCTTATTTTACCAAGAAGAATGTTTAAAGCCATAAAATAGCTTTTGACTAATAAACTGAGTGATTTAGCACTGAGGTCTGATTACCTGGAAGCAAGCAACTGCTAGCACATCTCAAATCCTCCTCCTGCCCTGTTATCTTCAAAGACACCAGGGGATATGAAGATGTTTCTCCAGCTGGCTATGGAAAGGGGAATTCTGCTCCACCCATATCCAAAGTAAGGCACAGATTTTATTTCTTCTTCCAAGAAGTCTTAAGTATTAGGATTTCTGCTCTCTCTCAACCTCCCAAGAATTCAGAAACAGTTATAGTTCCCAGAAACCAAAGAGTCAAGAGTCAAGGATGCTGTGTTTGAAAAGCAGAAATGTGGTGGAACCTCTGCTTTGCCTGACAGCTGTGTCAGAAATGCACCCCCGGGTTCAACCCACATATTTGCAAACTCGGGATCTTCATCCCCTTTGTGATGACCTTAGGCAGCCTTATGACTTCCATGAGTCTTGTGAAATGAGCTGCCACTACAAAGAGCAGAAGAGCCCAGCCACACGAACCGGGGCTGAGAACTGCACTGAGAAATGCCTGAGGAGTGTATGAGAAACGCCCGTCACCTCCAGCATGTGATTGTGAGGCACCATCCTAGAAAAAGCTGGGAAGACCCTGCTTCCAGAAAAAGTGCTGATCCCTCTGGCGTAGGTGTGTGGGAATGCTTTTACGGGAACGCCAACAAACACAACCAAGAACAGCCCCATCACACGGACGGGACCGGCTGCTGCCAGGACAAGCGAGACAGCCACGCCATTGATGTCCTTGGAAATGGATTCCTAACTTAGCACAGCCACAAAATTCATACTGCCCAAAAGTAAATGATCACAGCAGCAGCATGAATAAGCATTTTGCAGCAGCTACTACTGACTTTCTAGCACTTACTGGCACTAAAGGAGAGGCGCAAGATAAAAGCATGCCAGGCAGTGCAGTGCTATCTGCCTTTCTACACGAGGCAGAAGTCTCGGCCTTCCAAGCTGAATCTCTCCCCTGCTAGCTACAATACACTTTCTTTTATACCTCTTATTAGGGTATGGAAGTGGCATGTAAACATCACTCAGCTGACTGAAACCCTTCCATAATGGCTAGAACATTGTATAGCTTTGGAAAAAACACAATGAAACATAACAGTCTTATTGTTGCTGATGAATACCACTGCATTGTCCCTAACAAAAGCTAGGATAAAGACTGAGGACACAAGAAAGCAACAACTGGATATTGTTGTTGCAGTTTTAAATAGCTAGGGATTGACAGGCAAAAGTTTCCAATAGGGAATAATTATTCCAGTAGGAACATGTAGACACAAACAAATTACGTTTTCTCAGCCTGTATTTCATTATACTCTTGGTCTTTACACTTGATTTAAATGCCTTAATACAATGGTTTATTCACTTGCCTTCTCTGAGCCTACAAAAGGCTAGTTCCACATAAGGATGTGCCAGGAAGCAATGGCTGAGAGAGGTACCTAAGGCTCATCATGGGTACCTGCATCAGCACCAGCTCTCCGTATTACACCACCAAAACTGGTCTGTCCTGCCTTAAATAACTCTGCACACTTCTTAAGGAATTGGAATTATACTTATGACGTTCTAGAGGCTGAACTAGAGGGTCTGGTGATCTCTTCTGATTCTCACTCCGTATTAAATTAATGAAGTGGAAATGCTCAGATTATCAGTGATTACACAGAAAAGGCAGCTACATCCAACCAGTATTTCTCTGCTACGGTGGATGATGTTGTGAGCATATTTCAGCATTAATCCAGGAAGAGACATGAAAACTAGGCTTATTAAATGTTCATATTTTAATAACTTGCAGCCAAGTACAAAAGAGGAGCTGTTGGGGATCTCTGGTCTGCTAATACAGGTTTTCAGAAAGTTTGAAAGAGACACAAAATCCCAGAGAACTGTGAGACAGCTCACATGCAATGATACTCTTCCAAAAGTACCTGGGAGTACTTACACTTTTTAACAATACCCAACCCTCTGCCATGAGTTTGATACCAGTTCTGGGAAAGGCAAAGGAATGGCTGATTTTGCATTCCATTAACACACAATTAAAGGAAGCTACTATATACTGATGGCAGTTTTTAATAATTGCCTCAATACAGGTTTGCCAAAACAGACCTTCTGAAACTTCTGAAGATTATCTTCTGCTTTTGCTAACAATGAAAATATCATTCTGGTAAAGTTTGATAAACTGTGCAGTGTGACACAACCCTGTAGGGCAAAATTTTTGATTAAGTAAGCCCAGAAGGATAGTTATCAAATGGCTTAACAACTCAGTGACTGACAGAATTCAATGTGCAATTTAAAGCAAGAAATCATAAACAAATGTATGGCTTCTAATGGGCAAACTGATGAAGTATGTATTGTCTGCCTCATTTGGGGCTTTTCTTAATGAAATGAAATAATACAGAAAATAATCATTAATTGTGTTTGGAAAGGACATACAAAAAAATGGGGCATGAGGTCAAGTCACCGCTAACAATTTAGGCATCATTTATTAAACTGACTAGAAGCAAACAATATGAGTGTTATTATGTCCAAACCTCTGTATGTCTTCATAACAATAAAATACAGAACACACAAAAAACTGGAGGGTTCTGTTCTAGGAGGTCATGACTTTGGGGAAGAAAGAAAGGCCTAGGAGAAAAATCAGTACAGTGACAACTCCCCAGATCCCACAGTTCTGCAAAGGGTAACAAGAGCTGTTATGTGGGATTTGTGAGACTCTCTTACTTAGTCACATGCAGGGGCACGTTACTGTAGCAATACCACATCACAAGTTGGTGTCCACAGTTCAAGAAGAATGCTGACAAATTGGATCAGGTTTGGAGAAGCTCCATGAGAGTGATTAGAGAATAAAAAAAGCCTTTTCATCAGAAATTCAAGGCTTTCAATCTACTGAGTTTATCAGTCTAAGCATGAACTCTGTTTCTGACTATCTACATAAGAAATCTGATATAATGGATGACTTCAGTCTAAAGATAAAAGGTGCAAGACACGCTGGTGAGAAGCTGAAAACGGAGAAATTCACCTAGAAAAGAGGTAGAGGCAGCTGGGTTATTCAGTTTGTGGGTTATGAATTTTATTTTTATTTTATATAACAGTAGTGGCATTTAGCTATTGGAACAGCTTAAGAAGAGGTGTGATAGTCTGTACTGCTGGCAGTTACTAAACCACGACTAGGTGGCTTCTCAGACAGAAACTATTTGAAGATCTTGTGGTCTACATTAGGAGAACAAGCTGGGTGACAAAAATATGTAATCTCGCATAATCTATGAAGACATCATGCCACCTTTTCCTGTAGTAAATATAGATGAGGTTAGAAGCCTGGCTTTCTATGAAGGCTGTTTAAAAGACACCTACTTCTACATGTTTCTTGTCATTATTTATAAATGCAATTTCTATTCTGTTTGGTCGGAGTGCCTGCTTCAGGACGATTTTTTTGGTTGTACTTTGTTGTTGTTGTTGCTTTTCACCCATTTTGTTCCCTTATTTCTCTTGGAGACAAAACATGGTGGGAGAAGGAGTTTTGTGCAAGTGGCTTCTGTGAAGATACCACGCATGGTTTTATAACCCTTTAAATTATGATTCAACCTGCTCCTGAAATGCAGGATGACACAGAAACCTCCCCATCTCCAAAAGGGATCAGCTGAGGCCACGGCTACCACACGCACGGTGTTGCACAAGCACGGGCTTGGAAAAGAGCCCCGGAGTCTCGACTCCTATTATGTCCACAAAGTGGAAAATTTCTGTTTTCATGATGCCAGCGACTTCCAGGGGGCTCACAAATTGGGGGAAGTTGTTTGTTTTGGGGAGTTGTTTGTTTGTTTTTACACAGAGTGAGCTTTTTCTTGGTTTTGATCTTTTTGCAACGAGATGTTTTCATAGCCAACTGATAGTTGAAAGTGATATATTTTCTCCAATAAAATACGACACCCATCAGCAGAGTTATTTGCACACTGGGGTGTTTAATCACCCCAGGGAAAAAAGCACTTTTAAATATGAAGTTGAGTCCAGCTGGTGTCCAGTTCTGCTTCCACTAAAGTCAACGGGAGATTTGCCAGCAACTTAAGTAGGGGAAGGAGCAGACACGCATTTTGCCAGGCAAAAGCGTTTTATCCAAGTCTAAAAAGAAAAAAACAACCCAAAATATGCACCAGACTTCACGACACAGTTCTCTTAGGAGAGCAGAGCTGGCCACCCACACCTCTCAGCTGTCTCTCATTAGGCAGAGACACCCCACATTTAAAATGTGCCATTGTTCAATCCCACACAAAACTGGGAGGAATCCCACTTGTCTCAGTGCTAATTGCCTACATCACAAATACTAACTGATAAACTTGAGACGGTCACTAATGCAGAGATGCATTAACAGGTTCAGATGAATAAAACCAAGCATGACCTTCTCTAAAACCAAACTACAGTTGTTCTAAGAAGGAGTTCCTTTTTTAAGCCGGCTTTTAATTCTTCTTTCCTTTGCAGTTCCAGGTTCCATAGAAAGCTGGAGGCTTAAGTGCCAAACTATTGCAAAACAACCGCTGTTGCCAGTCCATTTTCAATATGGACAGGGAAAAGAATACTGGATACACTGCAAAAAAACCCACAGGTTTTGCCTGATAACTGTCCAATTTTGCACCCTGAAGAAACTCAGGAAAGCGTCATATTAAGAGAAAGATTTTTTGGCGGTACCTCTAAAAAGTGGCTCCACTAGGAATAGAGCAGGACAGAAAAACTGTTTGGGTTAGTGAAAACCTCAGCATTGGGGCATTCAGACTGCGAAGAAAACCCTTTGCAAAACACAGTTTGATTTCATAATTATATAGTTTTTCTACTGGGCCATAAAGTATTAGTAGTTGCCGAATGTCTCCTTTTGTTGTTGTTGTTCAAATATCAGATCTCTAGACATGTATACATGCATTTATATAGAGAGAAAACAGGTCTTTGCTGTGGGCAAATATTATTGTTTATATCTGTCACTTGTGCATATAAACTGTGCACTTACAAACCAGGTCATGTTTGTGCCTTTGTAATTTTTCCTTTCAGACTTCCTTCGGTACAAGACAAAGCACTGAGACACACAGTAACTCAAGTTCTCCAACACCAAAAGAAAACAATGTAAGATTTGATCACGATTATTCAGAAGCATTTATGAGTGCACCATCAATAACAGACTGTAGGAAAAACCTGGATTTGAGAAGCACAATTTTCAAAGACTAAAATTAATCTACCTCTTATGCTGCAGGGGGTAAACTTTCAAAGTGATGCACAGGGAGTTATGCACACAAATCCTATTATTTGTTAACAGGATTTCTGTGTGGAACTCCTTATACTCTGCAAGAAAAAAAATTACCCCTAAGTGCCCTAATGTGAATATTTACCAAAACAGACACTTAATTTCCAGATGCATACTTATGAGCACTACTGTGCTTTGGCGTTTTACGAGAAATCTGAAACAGGTAGCAAGGGGAAATAATAGAAGTGGCCAAACACCAATTTCATGACATTATTCTCTTTTGCCATGTTGCTATTATGTTGAACTTCAAAGCCAGAGCACTACAGATTCCTGATTTACTAGCTAAGGGATGCTCTGCAGATGCAGTGCTTGCCCCATTTTGGATCAGATACAGCAGAATCTTCACCTGTTGGCTCGGGGCTTTAAAATTGGCTCAGGAGGCATTTCTGTATTCCAGTTTTCTGCTCATTTTTACCTGCCACCAGGTCCACTGATTTCTCAACTTCTTCTTGTCTACGAATAAAGATCACAAAATCATAGAATGATAGACTGGTTTGGATAGGAAGGAACCTAAGACCATCCAGTTCCAACCCCTGCAAGGGTAGGGACGCCTTCCACTATCCCAGGTTGCTCAGAGCCCCCTCCAGCCTGGCCGTGGACACTTCCAGGGATGGGGCAGCCACAGCTTCTCTGGACAACCTGTGCCAGGGCCTCACCACCCTCACAGGGAACAATTTCTTCCTCATATCCAATCTAACCCTCCTCTCTGTCAGTGTGAAGCCACTGCCCCTTGTCCTGTCACTCCAGGCCCCTGTCAAGTCTCCCTCCATCTTTCCTGTGGGCTCCCTTCAGGCACTGCAAGGCCACAATGAGGTCACCCTGAAGACTGATGATGACATTTCAGAAATTCAGAATCTGTACTTGTGTCATTGCTTACCTTTGCAGGAACCTATGCATTTCATAAACCAGGTTATCAGAATTATATTGCAATCCAGGTTACAGGCTTCTGGAAATTTTTCTTTGAATTTGACACGAGTTGTGGGTAGTACTAATACAATACTTAAATGAGTACTTCTCATTGGTTCTCAATGGTTTGCAGTTTTACTGTGTACATGTCATTAAACTGTGTCAGTTTCTTCAGCAAATAGAAATGTTCACAGTTAGCATGAATTATTCTGTTAGAAGTGGTCTATATGTCTAGATTTTTTTAAGTGATATTAGAAGAAACTAATTCTCAGCATTCTTGCAAAATAATCAAGGGGTATATTAATTGTCTCAAACCAATCCCAAGACCACGTCAAAACCAAACATTTTTTCCTCCAGTGCCACTCACCTCTGCCTGAACACCACTACATTCAACACACAGAACTGCCAGATCCTGTCTCTCCATGATTTAAAGATGTGCTTTGGACAATGGTCAGCAACCCTGTATCCAGAGTGCCCTGAGAGCCAGCCTGACAAAATGATCAACACACCCCATGCTTCTAAGAAACGCCTCTTGCATTCTTAGATGGAAACAGATACCAAATTGTTGCTGATTTCTTGGACTTCAGGCATTAAGGGGAAAAAAAGCAGGTGTGTATATGTGTGTGTGTCAGTCTCCAAATATACTTGTGGCCACTGCAGAGGAAAACAACTGGTCAAAACATATTCCAGCACCTTCCATCCACACAGTAAAACAGGAACAGTGAAGGGAACTAACCTTGCAGCAGGTGAGGGCAGCAGCAGTATTTAAAGTGTTATCAGTGGGGTGTGGAAACATTGTCTTAGTAGCCACCTTGCCGGAAAACCAGCACCAATCAGCTCCAAAAAATAATCTGGATGGGGTCAGGATACAGCAGGAGATGTCCTAAGTGGTGGCTGCAGTGATGGGCAGATTGTCCCTTCACTCTGTGCTGCACAGCACGGCACAGGAAACAAAGCATCCTCCTTTTCTAAGCAGAGGAGAACAATTCCCACCTGGAACAAAGCCAGCTCCTGCACTGATTTCACTACATCTATGCAATTAGGTGGCATTTCAGAAAAGTAGAGCAAAGTTAGACAACACTACAAGACTAGTGCTTTATTAGCTATCCATTTTGACAGGGATAATTTGGAAATATTTATAATTCATGTTCCCCAGTTAAAAAAAAAAAAAAAAAAAAGAAGTAGTAGCAGCTTGAATAAATTTCCAGTAAACTTGATTGGAAATTTTCTATTCATGTCAACTTTCCCAACTGTATAATCCTTTTCATGATAGCTGGCAGCTGAAGTTCAGCCCCTAAAGTTCTGTGCTTGTATGAGAATTCCAGTTTACATTAAAAAACGTCCGGAACAAAAACAACCACCCCACCACCATGCTAATTTCTCCTGGTCCTGGGAATAGTACTTGGAAATGTGAAATCTGTGTGGCCAGAGCCAGAGGGCCAGAAAAAAAAAGAAGAAAAAACCCTAAAATATGTGGATGGGGTTTTGATTGTTAAGAAACCAAACCAAAATAGTTTCATCATTTCTAGGAGCCTGACTCATGACTTCGATTGCCAGAGGTGGCAAATATCAAATAAATATGAAGCAACCTCCTCTGGTAGATCTGTTGATTTTTGTCAGATCCTTGCTGCTGACTCTCAGCAAGGACATAGTTGCTGACACTTGGCTGTCACCACAAGGAGCCACATCTCCTCTTCCCTGAACAGCAAATGCACTCCCAAGTCACTAAGAATTAATGGCAATACAGGATTAGGAGGTAAGGCCACACTAAAAGGAAAGGACCCCTCGATCAAGTGTGAGAAATGGATAATCTTCTGACTAAAACAACATCATCTGAGATCTAAGCTCTTGTTCCTGCCCTGGCAAAGGCTGTGCTGCCACAGCGAAGAGCTGGGCTCTAGGAAATCCCTCCCCAGTGCTGAGCTCCTCAGGAGGCTGGAAAAAAGGCCTTTGGTAGGTTTATTCCCCAGGCATGAGGAATCATGTCCTGGTTCAGAGCCTGGGCTAGGCCAGGTTACCTCACCTGCCACTAGTGTCATTATTAAGTGAGCAGGCTAAGCACCTCTCCAGGCTCCTTCGGGGATTATCCTGGATTTCACCCACTGATTCACAAACCTGCAGTGACTCAAGAGTTGGAGTTGGTCTTTCCTGGCATATCTTCGTATCTGGAAGCTTCTCTTCCAAATGACAGACAGACATTCTGATTTTTGAAGGCAACTTTCACTAGGAAAAACCTCTCTGTTTCCAAAGCAGTTCTCAATCCTCCCTTTTAAATTAGAGCCCAATATTAGCTTTTCACTCTTGGAGTCTAAAATTTCATCACTTCACACAAATAAACCCAAAAACGTCCTTTGAAGACTGCCATGGAAATAATTCTGACTTTGTGCAACACTGCAGCAGAAGGTTCATAAACTATTTCTTTTAGCCAAAGTTGCTGCACGAAACTGAAACGTTGTTAAGAGAGTAACTTTTTGTTTTTAATAACTTCCAGAGGTATATTGGCTGGCACACCAGAGCTCAACAGCTTCTTAGCTGACATCTTATTTCAAGAGCAACAACGATTTCTAAATGCTGAATTTCCCAAGATCAGGAAAAAGTTATCTTCTGTGTCGAACAGGAAAAAAAAAAACCACTGAAGCCAGCCACTCTACAACTGATTGAAAAAATGACCAAAATTTGCTTGAAATTAAATCAGCTGTTCAAAGGTACAGACAACGGGGAGATGAAGTCACATTTTCATGTGTCTCAGCTGTCTCAGCTTTTCAAATTTAAACTACTAAAAGACAGATTCATGTTTATATAAAATTTAATACACAAGCTGTTCACCCATAATATTAAATTGCCCCTTTATATTTAATATTTGTGAAAATTGCTGAGTTATTTATGTCCCAGATAAGACTGCAGCACATGTGCATTAGCTGTTTCATCGTACCAGATTTTAGCATATATTTATTATGAAGCTGTTGCCATTATAATGCCTAAATGCCTATTGCTTCCAAGGAGAAATATATTATCACTGGAATGTTCCTACATGCACAGCGTGTAGCTATGGAAATACAATGTCATCGACTTCCTTAGAGGTGTTAAGTACAGCACAGATTGACTGGGAGCCTGCAGGAAACCTGCTCTGGAAGTCCTGTAACCAATTTTTTTATCCTGTGTTTCAAGGGTACTGAAATCACCACTCCTGACATCTCTCTCATAAATGCCATGCAACATCCCAACATCAGGGCTCAACAGCACTACGAAAACCAAGATGAGCTTTACAGTTCCAGTAATCAGGAATTAAACTGCACAGGCATGGCACCAAGTCAGTGCTTTTAATGAACACAAAACCCACCAACAGTTTTAGGGGCTACTGAACTGACTGCTCAGGCGAACTGACTGCTCAGGCTATTCTGATGACTGGTAAAATTCTCTGTTCTGAATGCAGAAAAAGACCTTGTGAAAACATGGAGTAGGGTGGGAAACGGTACAGGCAAAATTAGTGCTCCAAGTTAGATCAGTGACACAGTTTCATCTAAGTCCTGTGTTTTCTACAGGCTGCCATTTCCTAGAAGGCTCAGAGAAGTGCTGGGAGCACACAAAGGTATGGAAAAACTCTGGTATTACAGACTGAGATTGCTCACCTCAGAAAAGAGATGGCAAAAGCACAGCAAAGCTTGAATGGGGTGGGGATGGGGTGGTTGGGAATTCCTGTTTCTTCTCCCACCCAAAAAGTGGCCCCCAATGGAATGTAAAGAGGGTCAATGAAAAAGTGATAAAGAAGTAATTGTTAGCCCATACATAATTTGATGGCCATGGGAAGTCACCAAGGCCAAGAATTCAGCAAGACTCAGAAGAGGATTTGGGCATTTCTATAGACAAGTAAAACCAGTTACAATAGCAAATGTTAAAAAAAAGCAACTTTGGGAAAGAAGACAAAATCTCTTGCTTTAGGGCCCACAGATTTATGATCTTACTGTTAAGGATTATCCCAAGGCTTCAGGAAGAATAGAAAACTTGAAGTCTGCCTGCACTGGGGGTTCTTAGACCCTCTGAAGCATCTGGTGATGGCCACACAGCAAGAAACACTTTTAATCCTCTGGTCTGACCCTCTTTAGCAATCCACATGTGTTTAAAAGAGACCATTAAGTGTACCAAGTCTATTTGTATTGGATCCAAAAAACAGTGCAACCCAATGTAGACTCAAGAGAAAAACAGTTTTTATGAAATCTCTGATGAGGAGACATGCAGAGCACTACAGTGACCCAAAATATCAGCTGGAACCCCAACTAGAACAGGCTAAATGCAGAACTGCCATAGCAAGAAAACATATTACTAAAATCCTAACGTGAAAAAGGTCTGCATTTCATCTATCTGATAAATTTCCTAAGCAAATTACTACTTTAATATAAAAAGCATATTTTATCTAAAATTTATATAAAAAACAATGGCAGGTAGAAACAGTTCAGCTTTTGAACAAAAGGCAGCTTCTTAGAGAGAAGCTCTAGGCTCCCTTTCCCCAGTGAGATGCTCTGCGGGTGTGGACCTGGGAACACAAACTCACTCGCTCAGCCAGGTGACTCCAAATTCTCCTTCTCACTTCCACAGAAGACTCTTCTGTTTTGTACTAACAAAGTCCAAAGTACCTTATCCTCTAAGACACTGAAGAATGTCTCTGCACGGCAGGGACAGCCACAGCATCAGACTTTCCAGTTCTGATGACAGCCCATGAACACCAGATCCCTCATTTAGCCCTAAATAACACTGACCAGAACGTCACCATTATTTAGTTCTTTTAATTAATTACCACTTTGCAAAGGATTTGTTACATAAATTGGTTTCCTATACATATTAGTGCCTTTCTGTCTCCCTGTGGGCCCACTCGATGATGAAATGGCTTTTTGACTGCAAAGGACTGAGTGTCATCCAGATGGCTCTACCTACATACTTAATGTCCCTTTCTGGCCTAAAATTCCATGTATGCAGAAGCAAGTATTAGTATTCTAACTGTGGCACCATGAGCTGCTGAGACTCAGCCAAAAGCCTGACAGATTTATATAGTGCAGAAGGGATGATGCAGGAGACCACGAGAGGATCTGGATTTTGTCTCTCCTTCTTTACTGTCCTCCATCTTTTTTCTTCCTCCTTGTCCCCTCTGAATTTGCCTTTTTCCTCCCTGTCCCCTGGCTGTACCAAGGACACAATATAATCCATGTGACACTTGATTTGTAGCTTTTGTCCCTCAGTAACTCTGGTAATCATGCCTCTTGTTTAACAAAGCAGCTCTGGAGGAGACTGGGAAAGGGCAAGTGAGCATTCGGGAAGGAAGCATCTGGTTAAAAGTTGAGCCTTAAAGTTGAGCCTTTTCCTTCTCCTCCACACTTGAGTCACTAAGCCAAACTCTCAGCAGAAACACACCTGATGGATGATTCACTGTAGCAAAAGCATTGGAACTGACAGAACAAACCAAGATGAAGCAAAACGATGTCCAAAAAATAGGACAGGAAAAATTTAAGATGGAAGCAAGATGGCAGATGAAAAAGTTCCAAGCATGGCATCTGGTTCTGCAGAGAATTTTCGTCCGGCTTTGGTATATGCAGATAAGCACCTCAGACAACTGCAAAATATCATTATAGACAACTGCAAAAAATCATTATCATATATTACAAAATCATTAAGAACAGAAACTCATCTTAATGAACATGTATTCTGCAAACCAACAAGGAGATGGGGAAGGAAGGAGGATAATTTTCGGAGTCTAATCTCAGACTCAACTACAAGAGAAGTCAAAGGCAACTGAGTATACCAACTACTGACAGAGGACCTAGATGAAAAAAATGCTATTGTAAACTTCACAGCAGGATGTTTCTGCAGTGTTAAGTAGAAACTTTAATTCGGAATTTTCTTGCTGCAAAGCCCTTTAACATTTTTAGCACAAGACTTAGGTTTAATTTGAATAGGTCTGAGCAACAGACATATTTACAGTGGCAGAGGTGTTTTGTTTTCACTAGCAGAATGCTCGAATGGCTAATTAAAACGAAATTCTATTACCACAGGAAAAAAAAAAAGTCAGAGCCAGTATCTTTTTAAAATTACCTGATGTTTAAGGCAGACTAAATTGAGTCAGTTTCTGGGAATGTGCGTGCTCTGACCTGTGTGAAAAGGCTGCCGAGGGACTGTGTACAGGCAAGACAGTTACCATGGATACCTCACTGCTTTAGGTGTAGCAGCTTAACATTACAAACAACTTTGCAGCATTAGGCTACCGGCCTCACAAAAACACTGCAAAATAACAACGAGCTCTGAGATAACCATTACGATCTGCTTTGTGACATATAAATATAAATATTCTATCCTAAGGCAAAAGACAAAAGTAGGATTGAGGCGACATGGCCAGATCGTGCAGGCCTTAATTTACAGTCTGCTTCTGAAAGATGCCATGATCCTTGGCTCGCATGGATGGTAATGGGACCTGCAAGTAGGCAGCTTGCCTCGGAATATTGTCCTCCTGCATAAAGTTTTACCTAAATTAGGACTCCAAACTTGAGCCAACACAGCACAGGCAGAAGGAAACACAGTCAGAGTCAAAAAAACGCAGTTATTTTAAATTTTCCCTTTGACAGCGCAAGTTGCTCTGTAAATACTACCACAGGTTTTATGGTATCACCCACACTCATTGCGTTGAAGGACAGAGCTTTCACATGAGATACTACAATGTATTCCCACATCCTTCCAATAGCACTGGGCCTTTGTGGGGAGATGCTGACTGGTGCCTGCTGGGCAGTGAGCTCTGTGCCTACTGAATGCCCTCAGCCTCGAGAGAGGCCAGAGATTTTGTAGCTCTACAACTGCAAGCCCATCTTGTGGCCTAACTACCACTGCAGACAGAGAAAAGAAAATCTGCTTCATACCATTCTAATAGTGGCAAAAGAGA
The DNA here is from genome assembly GCA_013397975.1 of Machaerirhynchus nigripectus. Taxonomy (NCBI): domain Eukaryota; kingdom Metazoa; phylum Chordata; class Aves; order Passeriformes; family Dicruridae; genus Machaerirhynchus; species Machaerirhynchus nigripectus. Next base: position 59,472 of record VZRQ01005705.1, read on the forward strand.
TTCATTCTCTCGCACCAAACTATCTGATCTATTGATCCAACAGCCAACCATTTTTCAGGCAGTGAATGCATCTGTCTCCTCCTTCACCTCGAGCAAAGGTTCCCAGGAAATCACTCAAGATGCTTTCTCCTCCTTCTGGTATTAAATTACACACAAAAGTTCAGGTGCAGGTGAGGCTGGGGTTATGCTTCAGGGGATGAAAAATCCATCTCAAGGAGATTTATGATCATTTCAAATATTCCACAGCCAGGAGCTCACACGGATCAAAAGCAGTGCTCATAGCTGGCTCTTACAACATTAATTAAGATGCTTCAACAAGACTGTAGATGTAATTGTTGCAAAGCTGTGATGGCCAAACCCTTCCATGAGGCAGCACAGCCGAACAACACGCCAGGAGAGCTGCAAGTTACAGGCTAAGGAGCAATCAAGAAGCTGGAGCTGATGTGGGATGCAGAGGGGGGCATTCAGCTCGTGAGACTCAGCTGAGCACAGATGTGCATACCTGCAATGTTTCATAAGCAAATACCAGGTACCCCTCCAGCTTTTTGCAGACATACCTAACAGAGCAGAGTGGACTCCTTTCATGCTCTGTCAAATATTTTTGGCAGTGGGTGCATTCCCCTACACTGTGATGAATTTTGCACTGAAGGCACCCTGAGTTTTCGCCAGCACTGAACCATCTTTCAGCCTTCGTGGCACAAATCAAAAGGGGCTCATCCAAATGACTGAAACCCTCAATCTGTGCCACAAGAGACCACTTTTTCAATATCAGGCTTTCTTTGTGCCCATAGTTACAAGAAGGAATAACACAGATCACATAAATGTCCAAGTAATTGATTCTATCTGCAAACCAAGTAGGCAGATTTTAAATAACACAGTGCCAAGGGCCCACGTGGCTCGCTTTAGAGCACTGTGGGCACTCAGGTCCCCTTGCAGCTCTCCCCATCAGCATTTCTACTACAGCCCCCCAAGTTTTGTAACGGTCAGGAGCAGGTGCAATGACTGGGAAACCTCTAAACCAGTAAACACCAGTTTCCTGGTGGGCAAGGGTGCAAAACTTCCTGCTTGTTATGACTGATCCCACTGGGAGCACTGAGCAGGCAATGCTAGCAGCAAGGGAACAAGGAAAAGTGTGGCTGGAGTGATCCCATCATGGCTCTAATAACATTAGAAATCTTTTTACTGGCTCTAATGGGATTTGGATCAGGTGCAAAGGAAGCCACCTTACACTCCCCTGATCTGTTACTCCCACCAGCACAGCAAAACAATCGAATCCCAAGCATCTGGTTTTGCATGTCTGCATTCCATGAAAGATACAATCCCCCCACATGCACACACAACCTCTATAGTTGTTAGACAACTTGTTTCCTAATCTGTGAATGAGAGGAATTAATAACGTAGGTAAGAAAAGGAAGTACAGAATTAAACACAAATTTTTACCTTGCCATTTCCCCCTCTAACAATGTTGCTGCGTATTTTAAGCAACCAGCCATCCAGAAGAGGTCTGTAAGTGGCTCGAACTATACTTGTAGTATTATTAATTTTAGCATCCAGAGAGAGGGAAAAAAAGTACTCAAAATGCACATTAAAGCCTCCTGTGTAAGAGAGCTATGCTGCATGTCCAAAACCATTGCTAATGCTGTATGAACTGCAAGAAACGCCACCTGATTTTTCTGGATTCTGCCTGTGCTACAGTTGAACATCAAAGGGAGTGTTTAAAAAATACTTCATTATGCACAGTGTTGGCTGAGGTTTGTCACTATTCCTTGCCCTTGTAATGAAGAGATTAAGTGGATTTACAGAAAGACATAAACTCCTTGGTGTTTTCCTAGATAAAGAATCCCACTCCTCCTCATTTAAAAGCTGCTAGCCTTGCTGTAGGTGGTAATTATGTTGAGGGTGAATTGCTGTGGTTTCTGTCTGGCAACACCCAGCACTGGCACATGCAATCCCCACAGTGTCTGGAAACAGCATTACATCAAACCATCCAAGCTAGTGGCTTACACAACCAGCCCTTTGAAATCTGTCAGCTCCAGTGACTTGCTGCGTGCACTTCTGCCTCTCAGACATCAGCTTCATCACTTTCATCACACAGGTATCAGCCTCCTTTAAAAATAAAATCAGGAAGCATTGACCTTTAGCCTAACTTAAAATCTTAGGATGAAAAAAAATCTACATATCAAACAGCAAAGAGCTGCTTGATTTTAACACCAAATCTGACCTCAGTTCATAAGAGGCAGAGGGTGCATCCATGCATCACTATGGAGAGGAACCTCAGAAAACACGAAACCAGGCAGCACCAGAAAGGGAAGCTGCAAAATTCTACTTGTGAAACTAATTCGTGAAATGGGTTTATTTGGAGCTAGCCTAGAGATCCCTAAGGCAGGGCAGCACTGCACACTGTAAGCAGGCACATCCCATCATTAAATCTAAGAGCTATGGATCACATTCTTAATTAAAATCAGTTCTGCTGGGATCTCTGCACCAAAATTAAAAATCACTGAGAAATCTCAAATCAAACAGGGCGTTCATGTCTCCAGCTCTCAGGCAGCCATGTCATATTATGTGAAGACCTGTGAATAAGAACTGTCTCCTGAAATCAGTGGGACCAGACATCAAGCAGGGACTGCTCAGCTCAGAACAGCTGTATCTGCAGCATAGCTGTGTGCTAAGTAGGCAACAGCCTAAGCCACAGAATCACTGCGTTTTCTACACGATTTGAAAACAAACACGTTGTACTTTAACAAGAAATACTGTAACTGTCTCCTTGGAGGATTGTTGTTCTGTACCAAAGAATTATTTCCCTTCCTTCTCCTCCCCCACTTCCCTCCCCTATGAATTAGTAAATGAATTTCTGCTACAAACCCTCAAACCATATTCTTCCCAATCAAAGACTCAAATGATACCCAAGAGAGCAAGGCAGCACAGAACCAGTGAGATCCTGCAGACAGCCAGACTGGGTGGAAAGCTCCTGTCACTGCCACACACAGATGGGCACACACAGAAAGCCTATGGGGGGAAAACAGGACAATACCAGAAAGAGGATTACATCCAAACTACGTTGCTGGAAAATGTTCTCCTGCAACTGGACAGCTGAATCATCTGCAACCAGACCAAAAAAAAAGATGATACACAACAAAAGACAGTCCATGTAATTTAAAAAGTAAGCACAGTTTCGGTGTTTTGCCTTTTTAAAAATTTTTTTTACTTTGATCCTACACCACAAGTTTGGAAACAATTCCTTAAGGGCAAGGTCCGTATTATGGGAGAATCCAGCATGGGCACTTGTGGGCAAATATATTACAATCTGCATCTATTTCCAGGGGAAATGAAGCCTGCAGTTTAGCTCAGGGTCTGCACTTCGGTGTTTTAGCAAATGGGGGACATAATGTATGCCTGTGAACTCAGCCAGAATACAGATCCAAGAAGATGGGATTCTTATAATGTTTTTTTTGTAAGACGCAGTGCTACAGGGGCTAAATAAAAAGCTTTTGAAAAAGTCATTGCACATAGCATGAGAATAAAGTGCCAGTCCCAGCAGTGGCCGCACAGCCGGCATCCACATTGTACAACAATCGCACAGCTCAAATCGTGACTATGAAAGGACAGCCCAAGCAGCAGGTGGGATGGAGGGATGGCAGGGGGCCTTACCCCAGCACCTCTCTCTCCAATCTCTCTGTTCATCAGTCATGTCACACGGGCTGTTCCCCTGCAAGGAACATCCAGAGGAACAGAGAAACTAGAAATGCGTGTCCTGGGCAGGGGAAGCAGCTGGCAGGCATCTGTAATTGAATTCCAGGAGGACTTGGGCTATTTTTAAATCTCTCTGTAGGCTGGCTTTCTTTTTTTTTTTTTTTTTCCCAAACAGGTGAACATTTCCAAAACTCAACACAGTTTTAAAGTTTGACTGCATACATCTCTGAGTTCCAGCACCGTGTAAAAATCAGGCGATAGCAGCAAAGCACGAGCAATCAGAACCAGATTCTGAAACTCCGCACCAAGGAGGGAAAAAAATAATCCATTTTCTCTGTAATTGTATATTTTAAGGATAAAGAACTTTTGTCTTGAAGTGCAAACACACAAACCCTCTTCTACTGTATTTTATACCCTACAGGGACACTGATTTTCTAACAACTCCAAAATAAAGCAAATGTCATTCTTTATGTGCTGTGCTTCTGCAGTATCTAGGAACCCACAGCTCTGAGGGGACATTGGCATTTAAGGAATGAAGCCCTACAAAATGTAGGCTACAGAATGGGAAGAGTTTTGCTGGTTTCTTTCCGTAAGTGGTACCTGAATAAGGTGTTTCCATCTGACCAGTCAAACACTTTGAGCTCTGACAGAGTCAAGCAGGACTCCTGGCATGCTTTTGTTCATAAGCAACCTGACCTGCTCAGGCTGTAGTCAAAGCTTTCCACACCTTTGGAGCTCCTTTATCTTCTGTAATGCCTGTTAGATGATAACCAGAGTTCTAATATTCCCTCTCCACAGCTTGGGAGAAGAATGGGCCTTTATTTTGAGAGGAGGCCTGTTGTTAATCTCCAGCTGTCAAGACCTCTGAATCTGTTTACCTGTCTGGGCACTCCCTCTGCTCATGAGAGGCAGGGTCTGGCACCTTCTGTACCTATCATTGGAAGGATCAGCAATGGATGCTTAAAGGACCTGAAATACAGCTCAGCACAGCTGATATGAAGCCGGAAAAACCAAAGACTGCTAAAGCTGCAGTGAGGAAAAGTTCTCATTTCATGTGCTGTGCTCACAGCACAGTCCAGTCTGAGCTGTACTCATTTATTTTCTGAGTTGCTGCAGCAAGTTAAATTCTCTGATGATAATGAGCAGTCACCAACTGCATCACCAACTCATTAAATCAACTCAGTATCCACTCGTTAGCAAACACATTTATACTCTCTGGTTTTAAGACTCACTGGCTAGCAAAAGCACAGCATATGATATTTGTAGGGGTATAATTTCTATTATTTTGGTTCTGATTTGTGGGAAACAATCCTTATGTAGCAGCAGCATGCTTCCCTCTGTCTTTGACTGTGCTAGACTGTACACAAAACCTGTTACTTTAAAAAAATAGTCAGAAGATAAAGCTGGGGATCATTTTTCAGCTCTTTGCAAGACAGGGTTATGCAACTATACATAACAATGTATATTTAAACATGGGTCTGCTGCATATAGAGAGGTGAAGTGAAAGAACAGAGGAAGGGCAACAGAAGGGAAGACAAAAACCTCTTAAGCATCAAAAATAAAAACCATTTTCTGATGCTTTCTAATACAAAACCAACTCCAACAATAACTTCCTCTTGGAAATACAATAAATACAGAATAATAGAATGTATATCATATAAAGTGATATTATTTGTTGAATATTCCCCAGATGCATAACCAGTACACCTGATCTTATCAAACAGCATTGGAGTTTGTTGCAAGCACAGCTTTATGAACGGCTATTTTCTTACTGTAGTGGTGGCAGGGGAAATGTTTAAGAGGAAAATGTTTTCACTGCCATGCAATCAGACTGCCTGTAAGCAGTATATTCTGGCCCTTAGAAAGTAGGGGAGATTTAATACAGCTCAAAATTTGGGAGGGTTTGGTCTCTTCACAGCTCCTGGGCAGCACTATTATTCTTTTCAGGGGCAAGACAATGAACGTTAGTTTCCATCAGAGGAGGAAGGATGGGATTTCAAATGGTACTTTGGAGAAATGGTGAATGCTGCAGGGTGGGGATGGGGGAAGCACTTCTCTGTCTTTCAGCTCTGTTATGTCAATTTGCTTCTCAGCTGGTTATCAATAAAAATGTTGCTTATATTTAAAGCTGCCCAGATGCTCCACATTCGGTGGGGATTTTTTCCTCCCCACAGTCAAAGGACCTTCTATTATTTTTTTTGCAGAAGACTGGATAAAAGGTGAGGGGTCGATGGCAAGAACATCTGCAGCTTCACACAGGCACCCCTGTGCAATGCCACCGGGGAGTCACACACAAAATAATTTATGGAAACTCCTCACAGGCCACCTGCACGCCCAAACCTCAGTGCCTGCACTCCAGCATCCTCTGCCAAATCGCGCATCCCCAAACGCGGGGAGGCACCTCTGCCGCCCGCAGAACCCCTTCTCGAGGCGGCGGCGGCAAAGCGGGAGAAGCTCAGGTTAGTAAATAAAACGCTGTTCCACGCTCTTGCGGCGAGGCGGGGGCAGCGGGGAAGGAGCGGGGGCTCTGTTTGTCCCCCGGTGCCGCTGCCGCTCCCGCCGCGTTACATAAGGCGCAATTCCCGAGTCCCTCGGGCGGCGCAGGGGATGCGTGCTCCATGCAAATCCAGCCCCGCAGGAACCTCGGGAGCCATTTCTCAGCTCCTGACGGCGGGGCCGCGCTCCCCGCGGGCTCGGGGCCGCCGCACGGAGCCAGACACTGCGCCCATTACATAACAGCGCCCGCGCCTCCCCCGGCGGCCCCGCTCACATGCGTCGCGGTCACATGCCCAAACAGCTCATTAAATCGCTGCCCGGGCAAAGGCGATTACAGCACGGGGACCAGTTTTAAAGGTGGAAGCCGGCGCCTTGCACCCGCCCCCATCCCCCCGGCACAGCGCGCTGCCCTGCGGGAGCGGCCCCGGGGCGCCGCATCTGCGCGGGGCCGGGCACCGCTGGGCACCGCTGGGCACCGCTGTGCCCCGGCCTGCTCCCGCCGGGCCCGGCTCTCGCCCAAATCACCCTCCGGCACGTGTGGGGAGGGCTGGCGAGCAGCCTCTCCCGTCCAATGCGTGCTCACCACACTTGTCACTCACACAATCCCAGGATTGTTAGGGCTGGAAGGGACCTCTGGAGCTCGTCCTGTCCAACCCCCCTGCCTTGGTGACAAAGGCAGCCGTCCAGGTGGGTTTTGAAATGCCTCCATTGTTATCTGGAGGGGTTTTCTGCAAACAAGGCAGGTGGTATTTGATAATGGATGTATATTGGCTGTTGGGGATACAACATGCTCCTCCCCATGTCAGAGACGAGGGCCAGATGCCCCCCAGGCAAGGGGTCCCTCCCAGTGTCACCATCTGCAGGTCTGCATCCCCACAGGTATGACAGATATAAACATTTCCACAGGTATGACAGCCACGGATCACAGCCAGGTGCTGGGAGGAGTGTGGGGTTAACACACACCCCAGGTCTCCTACCAACATTCATCTCGCTGCCTTGGAAGCTGGTAGCCACCCAACCCATGCCGGGCAGCAGTGCCCGTGTGCCACAGGCACGTTTGTAGGGGAGGGTGCTCCATACAAGCCCCTCTGCTTTGTCTTTTCTTGGATCACCCCCTTGGGTTGCAGATTTTTGGAGCCACCTTGACCCAGAAATCCCCCTTCAGGAGAACATGCATTGCAAATCGAGTTGGCCAACACAGCAGGAAGAGTCTCTGGAGTCTGTACAACTCAAGAAGCGACTCTTTTCGTGTATGCCAACATTTCAGCAAATTTCTAAAAGCATGTTTTTTTCCAATAGAAGCCAACTTCAGAACAAGAATTTATACAGTAAGCCAAGCTTAATAATTTTTTTTTGAGACTTCATGCCATTTTTCCCTCAACAAATCCTTCATTCACAAAGCCCAGGGCACACTCCTTGAATTAGGGAGGAGCAAACGGGCACCCTGCCAACCTGCAAGGTTCTGCACTGTCACACGCAATGTCCTGCTTCCACTTTCAGAGAGACCTTCTCTCAAGGTGAGTCACTCACTCCTCTGGAGAGGAGCCCGAAACGGGAGTGAGCTTGTGATACTTCAAAGCACCCTGTGCTGCACTGCCACGTGCCCACGGTGGTGGCACCTCGCTGTGCAGCAAGCTCAGGGCAAGAGGCAACGCTGTGCTCGAGTAGCCTGTCAGGAGGGACGTCAATTTCCTTCCCTTGTCCTTCAGCAACTGTCCCCACCACAAAAAAATCTAGAATTACCAAAGTTCTGGGCCTAAACACAGCGCTCACCAAGTCAGAAACAAGCATTAGGGCAATGTATCTGTTGACCAATCTCAGGAAAAGAAAAATAAAACAGCTTCCCGAGGGTGGCTGTTGCTCAAGTCAGATGGGCAGTGGAACTTGTTTTAGCTGCACATGTGCTTTCCTAGCAGGAACGTGTGTGAAAGAGCCCCTTTGTGCAGGGCTGCAGCTGCCTGGTGCTGCTTTGCCACCTCCTGTGGCTCTGGAGGCCCCTGCTGGAAGATGGAGCTGGACGGGCACGGCATCGGCAGGGGCAAGGAAGCAGCCACTTTTCAGCTGCGAAATCAAGAGCTGAGAATCATGCAGAGGAGGCTTGAGAAAACTCTTTTAATTTACTCTGATTTTACTGCCTCACGGTTCTTGCAGGGGGCAGAGCCCCAGCTGGCTCAATAGTAAAGTCACACTGCATAGGGCTTAGCAGCGAAACAGACAGATAGTGATCAAAGTACTGAACTTAAGACACAGAAGCAATAAACTGTGGGGTAGATCAAAAGAAAACGTTCTTCCAGCAACATTTCCTTTCCTGCTCCCAAATAAAGTCTTCCTCCAACTAAAAATCAGGAAAAAAACATAGAGAAAAGGAAAAAGTATGTGCAAAAATAGGAAAGAGAGAGATCATTTAAAGGGACAAAGGAATTGTTTCTTTAGTTTCAAATTGTTTCCAGTTTAAAAATTAGGTTAAATACATGATGAATTAAAGTATATATCAAATAGTTGACTTCCTGGGGTTTTTCACTTTTTTTTTTTTTTTTTTTTTTAAAAAAGGAAGTAAAAGACCTGCATTTAGAGTGCTAGAATTTGCTACTGGGTTAAAACAAGCTCTTTCAGTGTCACAGGTATGGAAATGATCTCTTTATATAAACAGCTTCATCTAAGTCAAGTGACTCCCTGCAGACCACACTGGGGACAGCGAACCCTTCTCAGCAGCCTCGCTGAGCATCAGGTGGGACTCCAGAAGGAGCCAGTTCAGCTGCCACCTCCCAGCCCTGTGCCCACACACAGCCAGCACTGCTCTCACCTGCAGGCACTAATAGGCACCACTTTGCCCAGGTTTCTGCAATGCAAATTACTCATTTCTGTCTAAGCACACCCCAACCCCAAGTAATCTCCTAAACTTGCTGCTCTGACGTTTTGGGCTGTTTGGGTTTTTTTCTTCATGAAAACATTTCCACACACAGAACAAAAATCCAAACTCAAACAATAAAATCTGAGGTTTTCCCAGGCATGATCTTATTTGCTGTAAGAATATTAAATATCAAGGAAAAGAAGAAATGGTCCAACTTCCCATTTTTCAAACGGCCCCTTCTAAGTCTTTATGGTTGGTTTTTTTGTGAGAATTGTCATGACTACACAAAGTGCCAGCAACAACCAGGACAAATTTAATAAAGACTGTGACATATAACCAGAACAATCCTCTGTGCCATCCAGGGTGCATTTACTGACCAGCACACACTTTATTGCTAGCAGTGAATTACCATTGTTACATCCTCTGCCTCACAAAAGCAACCTAGTTAATGTGGGTCTCCTTGCAAAATTAGGAATACTCAGGCTGCACAATCTATTCTCCAGGAACATTTTTAGCCCCTTTGAAAAAACTGTAGAAGAACTTCCCAACGATGTGCAGGGCTTCCAGCATTTGTTTAAATGCAAAGATTTTCATTTTTAGAGAGCCACAGTCAAATATTTGTATATTTAGAAGAGTTTGGTTTCTTAAAATGCTAAACTGCACCCAGTAGAGCAGCCTGGGAGGAACCTTAGAGCTGGGAACCTCTAACTGGTCACAGCTGAGAAAACACCTGTTTCAAGGGAAGCTTGTTCCCCTGGAAGCAGTAAGGAGTCATAAAGACCTGAGAGTCAAGGTTATCTAAATTTCTTTTGCAGCAGAAACAGGCAGACTGCATCCAGGTGTACTGGATGGAGGGCCAGTGGGACACAAATGCTACTGTAGACAGCTAAGGAGTCAAAAAATCAAGTTTTCTGCAAGAAAGAGAAAAGTAGTAAAAAAAAGGGGGGGTGGTACAGGTAAAAAGGTTGCAGGAAAAAGGAGTATAAGGGGACTTTGCTAGTGTAACCACTCAGTAACTGGGGACAAAATGTTTTGGACAAGTCTGCCAAAAGGAATGTTTGGAGTGACAAGGCCCTGTCCCCAACCCCCAGTGACAGCTCTGCACCTGGAGTTACCGACACCAGTCCCAACCTGCTGAGCACGTTTCCCTGTCCCCCAGCTGAGGGCCAGCAGTGCCTCTCGCTGGCACCCCTGGCAGCAGGAAGGATCCCCACGTGTGAGCTCCCAGCAGGGAGCAGAGGGTTTAATGAGGCCTCACGTGCTGCCCAGGAATTGCTGCTGCGAGGCAAACAGGGCACAACCTGCACAAAGTGTTCACTGCAAGGAACACTTCCAGGCTCTCTGCAAAAAGCCGGCGGGTCAAAGTGACACTGAGAAAATGAAGCTCATAATCCTCAGAGCAATCACCAGCTCCAGAGCAGGCCCCTCATTGAGCAGCCTGGTTGTCACACATCATTTAGGTATTCTGGTCTTTTCCGCATGAACTCCAGAGGTCAGGTAACCATAAATGAACCTGACTTTTATTTCAGTAAATAAACGCATGCATAATTCAGCAAAGCATACTTCGAACTCTGGGACTTGTACAATAAAACTGGAAGAACACACACTCTAAAGATTCAGAGAAATCCCAAATAAACTAGTTGTAATTAAAAAATCTCATGATTTTCAAGCCAAATCTCGTGATTTGTTTGTGGCCTGACTCAGGGTTTTCAGTGCTTGGGGCTGGCAACTCTGACTAAGCAGGGATATGAAATAAGAGCGAGAGTGACTGCCCGCCAGGCTTCTGTTTTCCTGGGACAGAAGACAAAGCAGCTCTGACAATTCCAGCTGGCAATACCATCCAGGCACTCCTCCAAGGCCAAACATGCTGGGTAAAATCCTCATCAGACACAAAAAAAAAAAAAAAGAAAAAAAAAATCCTATCAGAAGCACTTACTGTGGTTGCTTAATAGATGTTTTCCCAAGTTCAATATAGCATATATTTTCTTTTTCTTGAAAAGGGGGAGAAGGGGGAGATGGGACACATTACAGACTAATCCCTTGCCAGATGTCATTAGTGATGAAGTCCCTTAGAAATTACATCAGTTTGAAACGAATCAGAAAACAGTGAGTTTCCATTTCCTCCTCCTCCTGCCTGGCTAGACAGAGACCTCGGGATCAGCTTTCATCTATGGCCTGGAATCAACACTCCTCTGCGTCCTGCTTAGTGTGGCAGGGGTGTTAAGCAAGTAATTGCGACCATTAAAAAGAAAAATAGCTCACTCGCTCCTGCTCCCTGTCGCTGTCAAATACCAGCTCCTTCATTAGGCTTCCCAGGAGCTGTCTCAGCACGCTGCAGGAGATTCTCCCTGCTCCTGGTGGAGGTGGGTGCATCCAGCTGTGGCACACATCTCCAGCCACCACCCTTGCGTGCTCCTGGTGATGCCAAACCAGCAGCTGTCCCCTCTCTCCTGATGACCCCAAGTGTCCCCTCACACCTGGTATCCGGCAAGACAGCCTGGGGTAGGGAGTATAATCTGATTTCCACCCCTCTGCAATGCCCAGCCCTCCCTCTACCTGCTCACAGGGTGATGGATGAGGAGCAGAAGCACAGAAAGAGGTCGAGTAGAAGGGCCTTGCTGGTTCTTAGTGCTTTTGCTTTCCCTAGTAAGGCAAGAGCATGCCCCATCCTGGTATCTGAAAGGGATGTATCATTAATTCTTTGTGCTTGGACCGACTAAACCAAAACAATATCATAAACTGATGTTTTCTGTAGAAACTCAGTGCCTGAAACTCATTTCTGGATCGTAAATCTTGGACTAGAGCAGTTTATGTAATGCCACCTATTCACGCTGCCCTAAGTAACCATAACTAACCATTCCATTATAATGAGTCCATTATCCCCTGCTTTATTGTATTTTCTCTTAAAACAGAGATCAAAGATTTGGATCTAGTGGCATCATGCCGGTTTCATTTTTATTACTGGCTCCCTAGGTCTATCATAAATATTCATTGGCCATCCTTAATACAAGGCATTGAATTCTGCTCACTGCTATCTCTGGTGCGACTGCAAAGTACAAACAGGGTTGTTGCTCAAACATATTAAATAAAGCAGCAGCAAATTTGTGACAGTCAACAGCAACAACAGCAACAACAACAAAAAAAACCCCACCCAGAAAACAAAAGAACCCTTTTCCCCTTCCAAGGAAATTCAAAACCAAAGGAGACATTTTCTCTCGCCCCCTCCACGACTACTGCAGACATTTGACTGCTGTGGGAATTGAGCTGTGCAGCAGCAGCAGCAGCTGACCTGCTCCCACAGACAGGAGACGTTTCTGAGAAGTCCACAGTTGCCACACTGTGGTCTCTGCGATACTGCAGCGCTCCCTGTGCTCCCCAGTAAGAATTATAACCATTACCTGCCAGTGGGACTGAAACTACTCAGAAATGTGGCCCTTTCGTATAGGAATTAATTCTGAAAAGGGAGTGGGAAGTGTGTGGGGAGAAACATCCTCCAGAATCATAGTCAGGAAAAAGGTTTATGCAGTTTTATTCTCCTAACTCCCAAAAAAACCTTGCAACCATCCCAAACTTCAGGGTGCCTGTGGTTGTTTCTCTCACGTGTTCCTCTGGACTCCCTTCCCACCTCAGTGTAGCTGCTCCCAGGGTATGGAAACCCCAGCTGCACCCATGTGAATTGCTCCTGCTCTGCAAATAAGCACAGACAGAGGCCCCTTGGGATGTCAGCTGGGCACTTCGAACAACCACCAGTCACTAAAATTAGGGTGGCCATGGGAATTATGTTTTTCCTCCTGTTAAGTAACTCTGAGAGGATTTACATGTATCAGTTGCTTTATATTCTAAGCAAGCACATCTACTCCATTAAAAACAAAACAATATGCTAAGACACCTAATGAACATTGTAATATTTATCTTCTAATATAACTCCACCATGGAGGTAAAAGAAAAAGAGAAGGAATAGGGGGAAAAAACCTAAAATAAATATTTATATTTATGCTTTTGAGTCTATCCTCACGCAGAACTCCACACACCTGGAGACATGAACCATTTGATAAAACTGTTGACTCATTTTACATTTTAACTTACAACATATCTTTGCTCATTTACCTAGTCCCTTGCCAATCTAGGATCTGCTAGAACCTTCCACTAAATTCCTAAAAATCTGCTTTATTCGTAATTTAAAATAACGAAATAAAACCAGTCAGGAAGAAAACCTTGATCCTGAGGCCTTCATGATGCAGAATTTGATTCAAAGAGCTATAGTGAGCACGGAATTCAACTTCTAGATGTACTGAAGTCTTCAGTGAAATTCACCTCACCTGTATTCAAAACAACCACAAAAATTAAATCCAGTTGCTGTTGTTCACAAAAAGGATCCGGATCAGCTCCATGAATATTGTACCTGAGTAAGGTGAGATGAATTATCCTCAGAGCTCTAACAGTTTCATTTATTAAACAGCTCTCTTCTCTTGCACTCTTTTTTATTTGTTTTTAACAAACAGCAATATCAACAGAGAAGGATGTCAAGCAGTTTGCAGGCAGTTATGATTTTCTTGCTGGTTTGCTCTTCTTAAGATCACATCCATAGGAAGGAATTAATGTGAAATGAGAAGGGCAAACCCCCTATGTCCCATACACTGTGTAAAGGGGGAATTCCAGAGCAGAAATCCATCATTTGAAGTTCAGAGCACGGAACAAGCTACTCCAGTTTTATTGGTTTGGTTGATGCTCTCTAAATCAGTAGCTACAAACAATATTTTACAGCATCAGATGCTCCTTTAGAGGAGAGATTATATATGTGAGAAGGGCAGATGATACAAGTTCCAAAATAATTTATCAATCAGGATTTGGGGCTTCATATTTCTGAAAGAAAACTGGATAACAACATACGATACTCTTAAAATTTGATAAATATGAGCTGCTGAGAGACTACAACCTTTTGGATGAAATGTGTTTACAACCATGTGTTTTTACAGCCTGGGCATCCTGCCATTAGATTTGTTTGTGACTTGAAGAACAAACAAACAAAGGAAAAATAACCAAGGTTTTGAAACAAAAAAGAGTAAGTACCAGTGAGTAGTGAACACCATTCCTCACTGAACTATCACCTGAGATAGAAGTACCCTTAGGTCTCTGGAGATACTTTATTTGCATCATGGTGAGTTAACAATTATACATATGAAAGAGGGGGCAAAATCATGACTGCAGTGTAGGTAGGCCTGGGTTCACTGCCCCTGGAGCAGATTAAACTGCTCCTGCCTTTCACTAGATCAGGACCTGCATTTTGTAGGGGGTCAGGCGGGCTGTCTCCTGAACTACCTGTCCTTGACACATGACTTTGATTTTAAAGTTCTTGTCCAGCTCAACAAGAGCAAAGCACTCCACCTGAAACTACCCATGTCACAGACCCCTGTAAGCGCCTCACAACTGGCCCTAGCACAGTGGCTCTGAACAGGCTTCTGAAGGTGACACAAGCAGGTGACAGCCCAAAGCTGGAGCAAATCTATAGGGCCTGTTACTTACAGGAAAAAAAAAAATCTCCCCTTAAAAATAAGTCACACTTTTCATATACCAAGTTCTCACAGGTTTTTGCACCAGCACCAAATGCATGACTGAAAATCCAGCAGAATATCTGTCCAGCAGCATTGTTCTTCAGTCCAGAACAATGCACATCACAGGAGGGATAAGGGGTACCCCAAAGATGAGAGATGCTAATTCAGAATATTCTGGTTGATGCTGCCTGTCACAGCCCCAGAAATGTGCAGCAGTAACACCACAACAGTGGCTGATGGCCCGAGGCTCTGAGCACTGTGGCTGACAGCACCTGGCTAGAACAAACAACACCATCACATGCCTATAGTATCCCTTTGCTTAATTATCCCAGCTTGAAGCCTAGAGGGGGAAAAGTGAAACTGTGCTCGTTTGTTTTTCTGTAGGTTTTCTCTCTCTGTAAAATGTCAGTGCGTGGGTCTAATGAGAAATTACCACACTTTAAGGTTCTGACCACATCCAGTGTTTAGTCTTGCATATCTGAAAGCTCTGGTGCTCCTGCCACTGCAATTACTGGCTCAGAGGATTCAGGGCAATAGCAGAGCTTGAATCCTCTGCTGCAATGAATTGGTGGAGGCTTCAGTTCTGCAGCTGATCACCACCTTCACACAAAGCATCTCAAGACCGAGGGGTTTGTCCCAATTGTGTCTGAGCTTTCACTCATCATTTAACTCCCACGACAAAGCCACAACAGCAGTTTTGTGACCATACCAGAAGAGCTGGTCACAACCAGGCTGGCACTGCTGGAGGTAACCAAACATTCTTCCTCCCTGCACCTCCAGTCCCTCCCTGTGAACTGGCTTCCTAAGCAGAGAGTTTTTAATGCAGGATCCTGCAAAAGCGTCCTTTACCAGCTAAAATATAGAAGCTATTTTTTAAAAAATTCTGTATAAACGGCACGGAGCATACATGTTCTCTGGGGTGTTTCTGACCCCCTATCACCTCACAGCCACACTGAGCTTAGTGAGGAGAATGGCCTGTTGACAGCAGGGAAAAACAGGCCAGTGCACAGGTATTTTTATACATCAGCACAAATAAAAGTGACAGCAGAAACAGGGAAAAATTAATGTAATTCTTCAAAATGCCTGCAGTGCCACTAACCCAAAATGTGAGTAGTAACACAAATAAAGGAATTTGGATCCCACTCTCCCATTTAAAATATGCATTCTTTTGAGGTATGATACATTCAGCAAGCAACACGTTTTCAGAATTATTCTCTTTTTCCTCCTCTTTTTTTTTTTTTTTTATTGTACCTACAAATGCAATTTACCTGAATGCTGCCTAATTTGCACATGCAAGTAAGTCAAATCATCTTGAAAAGATGAGGCTATAGAATAGAATGCAGCTTAAGATGAGAATGTCTGATTCGACGAGCAGACAGTCTGGAACACTGTAGTGGCTCCCAACAAAATCTCCTGGCTTCTAAAACCCATAGAGGTCATTTACCCCAGCAGAAAAAGACTTGGAGCTCCCACTGGCTTCAGCTTGACTGGTAGATAAATACAATCATAAACTGGCACTATTGCTTTTGACAAACTAACTGGACTTTTGTCAACAGCTCCACCTGAAAAGATTCAGTTCTTCCAGCACAAAATGACCAAGAGCCAGCAGTGGCCGTATCTGGGACCACGTCTTGCAGGAATAAAATACATTTGTATTTGCACCAAAGCTGTACTGTTTTTTTCACATGTATATTTGGTGGTGTTGCTGCAGACAAAGGGGAGAGGACAGCTTGCATTTCATACCTAAACTGGAATGCAGAAACATTAACCCTGCAAAACAAAAGGCCACAAAGCTACTTCTATGATTTTAAATCATGAACAAGTACAAGCATCTGGGAGAAAACCAACATTTTTCATTATTTTTTCCAAAAAAGGCAAAAAGTGCAACTACTTATTTCTGACAATTAAGCAGCTTACGAGCCTTTGTTCTACTGACACTTAAAAATGCAGTTTTCAATTATTTATACTGTAGTTCTACACCTAAAAGAGCGAGAAAAAGTATAAAGTGTGTGTTCTGCAGCACAGGCACCCCTTCCTGAAGGGTTCCATTCATTTACAGTAGTGTTTCTCATAGGAGCTGCCCTAGGGATGGGCCCACAGGCCTGGATTCTGCCACATTCTGTAATGCCCATAGTGATATCCACTGGCACATCTGATCAGATGTAACAGATACATGGTATCAGAGAGGATATTTTTCCTCCAGAGGTGCTGACCTGATTTCTGGACAGTTGGGAAATCAGAAGGTTGTCCATACCTAAGGCATTGCCATGCCAGCAGCTGCAGCGAGGCAAGAAATTGCCATATGAGCACAATTAGGTCAAGACTTCAACAACTTCTTCCAATTCACTGAGGAGGGTTTAATTTAAGCTTCTGAACCCTCATTGAAACTGCTGGACCACCCTTCCTGGCCCACCAGCTCTGTTGTATGGACAGACACTTTAAGCAGGGCAGCAAGGTAATGCTAAGATTTTAAACTGCCCCAATCATTTGCCAAGTGAGCACACATCAGCCCACATGTCTCAGGTGCTTTTGGAAATGTGACTCAGATTCAAACTGAGGTGTGTAAATAGGTCTAGAGGCAACATTCACACAGAAATTAAACTGATATCAAGCACTATGTTGAAACATAAAAAGATATGCCTAAAAAAATTCAAAAATCCCAGTCCAAGATCCTTCTGGTTTTGTAAAGTGGATATAAAAAGGGCCAGCGATTATAAAACCAAATATAGATGGGGTACATCTAGTCCAAGCACAGTCCCTTCTGTCCCTCCTGCTTTTCTTCTCAAATTGTCAGTCTGAAGCAGGCTTTTAGATAAATACATTTAGATACTACAGTGGCTATCTGAACAGAGGCAATGTGAGCTCCCTCCATACGCCGCTTCCCCAAGTGGTTTAATGTTGTTCTGGAAGAGAGGGGCTGTAGATCAGGTTTCACTCCAGTTAGTGACCTAATCAATACAAACAGGACTAGGACTTAATGCAGAACTCCCAGGAGATTCCAATAATCACCCACAATTACTTTAAAAGCCAGTCAGTGGCCAGGAGGTTTTATGTGTCATTTATATACTTTAAACCAAACTTCTGAAACTAAACTTTGATTCCCAGCATAATTAGATGCTGCGGTGCTAAGCAAGATAAAGCACAAGCAAGTGCTGCCTCAGAGGCTGACTGCAAGGAAATCCAAGGATTTGGATATCCAGGAGAGCACCAGAGACCAGAAACTCACCACCACGGGGAGGTGCAACAGTAGAGCTGACATAGTGGATGCAGGAATAGGTATAAAATCAGTGAAATAAGCCCCTACTCCTCTTTTGCCTCCTGTTCCTTCAGCAAATGACATAGGCTACCATCCAGTGGTCAAATGAAAGACAAAGACAGTAGAAGGTGCTCAGTGGTGCAAAGTAAAGCTTAGAGAGAAGAAAATTTTATTTCATTATTTCATTCTTCTTTCTCACTGTGGGAAAGTCTGCAGAAACTGGAGGTTTACCATTTCTGTCAGATTTATCATAGAAAATACATTGTGATGCGTGATTAGCAAACTCAGGCTTCCTGTCAAAATGTCCCACATCCCTCTGTAGCTTTGTTCTGGTTATGACCATTATGTATTTACTACTATTTTTATTTTTTTTAATATCCGCATATCATGTTTGAATAACTTTGCAGGCAGTGAGATCACAGCTCAAAAAAAGATGGGAAACATGCACATGAGGCTACTCATTGTGCTATTTTTACTGTTCTGAAGTCCATGGCATTGAACAATGACTCATAAGAGTAGCAAGCCAGAGAAGCATTTGCAGAGCATATCCAAGCTTGTTTACTCACATACTTGTTTGCACTGATTCATCACATTCCTCAGTGTAAAACCAATGGGACTCCAGAGGAAGCACGGGGGAGAAATTCTGTTTACAAAGAGCTTCTCCACCCACCATGCACCTCCAAGGTGGTGGAGGTCACTTGAGGGATTTGGGAATACACCTCCTTTACCCACTCCTGAAAAGCAGAGCCCCTACACACCAATGGAGCACATTCCCTCTGATGGCAACTCCCTCCCTTAACTCTATCTCCCTTTATCAGCATCCACAACAGGGTACAAGGAGCAACTAAAACAAGCAAATCTTGCTTGTTTCAAGTCCTACATTAAAAGTGTTGCCTTTTTTCCTCCCCTGCAGTCCTGAGATGAGGTTAACTTATGGTGGGTCATGTAATTCTTTTGGAGAGGTTTGGCAAAGGTCAGTTACAAAAGCAAATTATTTTTTCCATATGATGCAGTGGTGTTATGCACCCAGAATGCTATTAGAATAAGTATGAATAATCATAAAATAATAATAACATCTGCTTCCCCTGTGAAATTCTTTTTATCACATTAAGAAAGAATTTCTCTGCCCAGGCCTAACCACAGTTTTCTTCGAGCAGGAGGTGAAGATGGGGTTGGTTTTCTCTGCTTACACTGGTTATTTTTGCACAGGGCAGGGCTTATGTCAGCACTGAGAGATTAGATGATAGGTCTGTGATTCATATTTAAGAGTGAATAAAGCTGAAAGGATTTGGGGAATACCCAGAAATACGGATAAGAGGAAACTGCACAAAAGGCACTGGGATCAGGCTCAGAAAGAACACGGACAGCTGACATCTAAATCTGAATCTGCCTACTGATAGCCAAAAGAACAGACAAAATGAAAGGCATTTGAAAGACTTGGTTTTGCAAGAGAAAACTGGGCAATGAGGGGAGAGAGGAAGGCAAGAAATAATTAGACACTTACAGAGTACAGACTATGTCACTTCTTCCCAAAACTGGCAGCTCTGCTTAAACATTGCAGATTTCCTTTCACACATTTGGGAGCATTAAAAAGCGCGTGGAGTACAAAAGTCTGGCACCACAGGCAGCAGGGGAAAAACTGTACAATTGCAATTAAAAATCCCTGCATTTCCACTGATTTTATGGTAAAGTCGGCTGTGACAAATGAAGACTAATCTCCAGAAACAGAGAATATCTAATATATAATAACTATACATAGCAATGCACTGCAAGTGCATTTCATCTTGCTTGCCTTCAATCTTATCAAGTCCCTCACACAAAACTATGTAAGGCAGAGAGTTTCTTTTGTTCCAGACCAACTTCCTACCTTGCCACACTGTTCCTAAGACACCAAGTTACCTCTAAAACATGCACAAAACTGAAATCATGTCAGATTCTGTTACTGTCCCACAGCCAACATTTTAATACTGTGCTGTTAGTTCTATATTTAATATTAAAGTGGTAGCAGTACCTCTTCTGCAAAGTTAGTTTTCTTGTCAAGCATTTCTCGTAACGTCTGAAGGATTTTAATGCAGAGCTTTTCTTCTTTCTCCATTAGCTTCTTTGTGTGATTAATCAACCTAAAAGTAAAATATTAAAACTTAAAGAACATTGCACATTGTTGCTAAGCCATACTACAATTTCTTTATGTGAAAATTTGCCATCACTAGATTTTTCCTCAAGGAAAGGAAATAAAAGTGGTCAAGAGAATTATTAAATTCTTAATTTAAAAAGGAAATGGGATTTTCAAGGTGTTGGGAGGTTTTTTTTGTCAATTTGCATATCTTACACCTTCCAACTTCTATGATGGTTATAATATATTTATGATATGATTAGCAAATGGTATTCAGCCAAAAGGATTTCCGAAAAACCTTACATGGAAGCGTTCAGAAATACAGACATTTGGATGAAACATAATCGTTGTTTATTCACACAAGCACTTGACAAGCCAGAAAACAAGGTACATTTCTGTCTCCAGCTATGACTGTGACAGGAGTTTGGATTTCAGTCAGCGGAAGCCGATACCAGAAGCAGCCTTTCTGCCTTTGTGCAGAACAGATCTGTGCACAGGTCCTTGCACTGGTTCACACATTGCTGGGGAAATAATGTTTGTGAAAATAGGAAGGGAGGAAACCTGAAGGCCTTGGACAGGTTTTTTTGTCTTTGTATTTTGATGCTGGCTGCAAACAGGAATTTGGACAGAGGACATGGGATGGGACAATCTCAAAATTAATTTTTTTTTTCAAACATATAAAGTATATTGTTATAATGCTACCTCTGCAGAATATGCAGATAGCCAAGGAATCAGGAGAGCTGCCAAATGCATTCATTTCCCCCAAGTTATCTCTGTTTAAATTATAGTTTCTCAAGGGCGGGGAGGGCATCTCACTTGAGGACTAATAGAAAATTTGCAAGACTCTATTCCAATGCACAGACTGCAAATAAAACATCTAATAATTCAAGACCAGATAGAGGTCCCAGTGAAATGTATTTTCAAAGAGCTGTTGGCAGTTTAAAACAAAAATATCTATTTGCTGTACCAAAAAAAAAATCCAACAAAAAAACCCATGAGCCTTGAGCAGCCCACTGCTTCATTATGAATTCTTGAAAATTCTACTATGGAAAATCTAAGTTTCTGCTGCAGATTTGGAGAAATGTAATAGCAAAAGTAGCCCATTAAGAAAACAGAAGTAGGTTGAGCCTGCCACAATTTTAACAAGTCACTAACATCCCGTTTCTAGCAGGTAAGGCAAGCAACCTCTCTCGCTGTGCTCTCCCGACAACAAAACTGCTGAGAAATATAAAATATGGAGCAAAAGACCTCACTTAAGGCTTTCAGCAGTGAACTCGGACATCTGCATGCTTAAGTCTCTGCTGAAAACCAGAGGTAAGTGCTGTTGAAAACGTTAAAGCCCTGCCATCTTTCCCAAAGAAGCAAATAGGCCCCTCTGCACGCCACTTACTTGGACATGAAAGCACCGCATCTTATTCTGGCATCGCTGCCCTCAGGAAACAGGAGCTCTGGGCTGTGCAGCACATCAACCAGCACCGAGAATTCAGCTTGCATCATGGGGGTGAACTGCTGCTCCAAGGAGGATACCACGTCCTGGGGAAGACAGGAGAACATCCATAACTGCGAGAGAACTACAACAACATCGCTGTGGAGTCGCTCAGTTCGGTGTGATGCACTGCTTGACCCAGTGTGATGCCCAGCTGCAAGCGCCCTGGGCAACCCAGGTGCTTGTAAAGCCACCTCAAGCCTTTCTTCACACCACTCCTCATGCACGGCAAGGGGGAGAAGGTGCCCATTGTTATTCTCTTTCAAATTTCTCCTCTGCAGTACTGCTCACAATACCTTTGGCAACTGTCAGGATGATGGTGTGCTGGAAAAAATATGCTCATCACACACAGTTAATGTGTCACCTCGGGTGTTGTGTCCTTGGTGTTTAGGGCCCCTTTATTTGTCTGGGTCCTGCTGGTGTCTTGGGTCATAAACCCCCAGTGCTGTTTAGGCTCTACATGCACAAGGTGATCTCCATCTCATGACAATCTCCAGTGACACAAACATGACATAGCAGCTCCTAAAACCTCCAGTGTCTCCTCTGCAGCCAGAACAGAACATGTGGCCATAGAAAGGCAGAAAGGAGATGCTGCTCTGTGGAGCATTTTGAGGAGAACACAACCTGAATATTGTGTGCAGTTTTGGGCACCATAATGTAAGTGTCCATAGGAGGGACATGGAGATGGTGAAGGGCCTGTAGGTGAAGCCACACAAGGAGCAGCTGAAGGCACTTGGTCTGTTCAGCTGGAGAAGAGGGGACTGATGTCAGAGCTCACAGCAGTTCTGCAGCTTCCTCATGAGGGGAAGAGGAGGGGCAGGCCCCAATCTCTGCTCTGTGTGACCAGGGACAGGACCTGAGGGAAGGGCTGGAGCTGTGTCAGGGGAGGGTTAGGGTGGATATCAGGAAAAGGTTCTTCCCCCAGAGGGTGGTGGGGCACTGAACAGGCTCCCCAGGGAATGGGCACGGCCCCAAGGCTGCCAGAGCTCCAGGGGTGTTTGGACAATGCTCTCAGGAATGCACAGGGTGGGATTGTTGGGGATTGTCCTGTGCAGGGCCAGGAGCTGGACTGGATGATCCTTGTGGGACCCTTCCAGCTCAGCTCATTCTGTGGTACCACCTGCCCCCCTCTGACTCCTGTAGGAGCCGAATGTCGATCCTGGATCGAAAGGCCCCAGACACCAGAGAAAAGCTGAGCCTTCAGCCGCCCCCACACAGAAGTGCAGTGGCTCCTCTAATCCAGCACAAAAATGCACTGGGCCTGTCTCTGGTGTTTTCCACATCTGGCACGTGTGAGATGACTGCACTCCCACTGCTACCCAAGCCATTTGCTATTTCTGTACCTGTAGTTTCTCTATGATATTCCTGTAATCCCAGGCAGGCCCGCCAAGAGCTTCTTTGAAGCGAGGTCCACTGCGGGCTGACATCCTCCACCCCATGGCTGCCCTCTGCACCATGTTGGAGTGACTCTTCATGAACAAGGTGTTCACCTGGCTGTCCAAATCCACTGGAATCGCAATCCCGCGGTTCTTTGCTTTAACAGGAAGAAAAAAACCAAGACATTTACAGTGGCAAAGACTTGAAAATCTTACTGAGATCATGGCATGCAAAAGCCTGATCCTGTTGAAGTCAAGGGGCAGGGTGATATCGCTTCAACAGGTTTTAAAAATAAGGATCCTAAAAATAAGAACACTTAAAAATAAGGATACCTAAGTGGTAGAAATCAGCCATAATCTAGTTAAAGAAAGCAAGCTGTGCTACTTTAAATGAGATGAGGATCATTTTCAGTATATATTTTCATAGACACAGACATTTATTTTTTAAAACGGAATAATTTTCCCACTAACTTGAAAAAAATCCAGAGATATTGATAAGAGTAACAAAAGGAGTATGTGATATTATTTCAACTTTTAGTTTGACTCTATTCAGAAACAAATTCTGAAATTTTTTTTCTAGTAGACATATACATATTTATCCAATTTATCCCAAGTACTCTCTCTTGCTTTACTGTGTATTTCTCTTGTGAAGACCTTGAGGAACCAAGTGCATACAAATTAAATTTGAAAAAGACTGTTTCCTCTTCTCTCTGGGTTTCCTATACTGCTAGGGTTGCTAAGTCCTGGATTCCTGGATTGTTTTTGGATGCCACTGCAATATATCCAGTAGTTAATAAACATCTGACAGTCTAACAGATAGTTAAAAACATTTAACCAATAGCTAAAAAATGCTATTTTTTTTTCTTTTTTAAATTTAAGAGGCAGGAAATGGCAGTAGGGAAAGTATAAGAATAAAAAAAAATGAGGAGAGATTTGCAGGAATTCTTATAGAGCATCCACTATTAAACTACTATTGCATCCTGAACTGTTGTTTGAAAGGGAAGTTTGAAAGGCAACATTAGAAGGTATCTGCCCTCTCCCCCAGCAAAATCTCAGAGTTAGCTGCTCCTCTCTATTCCACTGGAGATCAGAGTGACATTGTTCTCTGGCTCAGCATGAGTAGTCTGAAATTTAACCAATAAACAAGAGTTTGCCCCATCCCTGGAAGTGCTCCAGGGCAGGCTGGATGGGGCTCGGAGCAGCCTGGGATAGTGAAAGGTGTCCCTGCCCATGGCAGGGGGTGGAACTGGATGATCTTTAAGGTCCTTTCCAAACCAAACCATTCTGTGAGTCTATGATCAATACAGCAATATCTCTAAAAGATCAGGTCATGTACCAGTGATTAGGCTCTGTATTCCATGACATTTCATTTAATTTCTGTGGTACAGCTTGTGTTTAATAAAAACTTAGAAGTAAAATGGAGCAGTTCTAATCCATTTGTAATAATGCCTAATAATAAGCAATTTTTTGGTTTTCCTTATTGAAACAAGCTGAATTTTAAAAAAACATTAGCCCAAATTGCAGTTCTGCACAATGTTTCTCTGAGGCATTTCCCCACCTTTCCACATTAACACGCTTTCCACTGTGGGGGAAGGCACCAAAAATATTCCACCTCCCCCTCCCAGCTCTAGAACATATACAGCTTTAGGTCCTGAACCTGTGAAGTCAGCAGATGCCCTTCTGTCCCAAACAGCCCGTGCCTCCAGCCCCATGGGAGGACGTGCAGAGGCACCACACAGCTCTGATGAATGAAGGCTGCAGTGCTGCCAAGCACAGTGAGTCACAATCCCAGGCACAAACTTTCTCTTCCCCTCAGGACTAGATTGAAGTGACAGCTTTTATTACAAACCTAAATCTGGCTGTGACACCTCAACCCCCAACCTCAGAGACTGTGGCAAGGGCACTCTGTCAGGGGGACTCTCTTCCCTTTAACGGATCCCGCAGGTTCAGGGCACCCTCCTCTCTTCCCACTGCAGGGTTGGATCCTGATGCAGTACTGGGGCTTCCCCTGTGGATCAGGCTGTTCCACTGGGATGGAGGAGAGTTCTCTAATTCCATTTCTGGTAGGTACTTTCTTTTAAATGGTTGGCCACAGGGAATTTAAAAAAAAAAAATTTAGGTTAAGCTGGGAAGACACAAACTTACTTTTCCTTTCCACTCTCCATTTGTTTTGAAGGCAGGTTCCTGATTAACATGTGGAAAATGCCATGTATGGCTGGCCATTATTTCTAATGACTGTTTTTCCATATAATTCGACTGGGCTGTTTTTTAAAACACATTTGCCCTGTTGCTGCCTACTTTACTAGAGAAGGCTATTAAAGTTCTGCCAGTGTGGGTAGGGTGCTGCAGCCTATTAATCCAATTTATTGTGTCCTAATGTCAATCACTGGAATGCTACTGGACAATGCTCACTTCTCAATTAAGTGGAATGTATGCAGAATCCTGATATATCGAAGAATAAATTTAGCAATGGGGAGCACACTGTTCAGAGGAAAACCCAGACTTCTGCAGTCCTATAGATGCCATTTGAAGTTAACAACTTCCATCAGTGTCTGAGGAGCAGTCAAGGACTATGATTGTTCAAAGAGTTGCAGCTAATTAAAACTATCACAAAGAAAACCAGAGAGAGAAAAAAAAATACTCCTTTGTTTTGAGCAGTTCTTACATGTATAATTCCATTTGTAATTAAGATTTGTATTGGTTGTCAAAGGGCACTGTTGAAGTCTAAGCTATAAACAAAGCCTTTGTCTTCTTATTTCTTTTCAGCTTGTAGAAAGTTTATCTTTCATTTGTTTCACATTTCATTATTTAAAACAACATGAAACATATTTTTACATTCTGGAAAGCTGATGAACAAATGTGAACATAAATATTTATTTTTAATTTAGGTGTTGTAGGCTGCTTTCCTCTTCAAAATGTGTCAATCTCCCTTAAAGTATCAACATCAAATATTTAAAAGCATGTTTATTTTTGTTCCACTTAGAAATACTTTTGGACAGCACTCAAACTTGCAAAGTACGGTTAGAGCTGGTAGACAAAGGAGCCAAGAGGGGGTAAAATTCTGCCTTTCATCTGACTAGTGAACTTGGGGAAAAGCTACGTGGCTATCTGTACATAAGTATCCAACAGGATACTTACCAGGATGGACTCAGTCATCCTTGTGGGTCCCTTCCAGCTCAGAATATTGTGCGATTCTGTGGTATCTTCAGCGCAGGTAAATTCTGCCCTGCAGTGGAGGGCATGTCCCAGGCTTATGCAGTGCCCAGTTCCCACCTAGGCCACTGTGCAAGGGGCTAATTACACCCTGAATACACAACACCATGTTGCCAGTGTCAGAGGAGATTGAATGGAATTTATGGAAAATCCTTTAAACTACTAACTCTCAATCTGTAGCTCTCAATTATATCTCAGCAAGAGAGCCAAGAAGAGCCAAGCAAACGTGACCCATGGCAATGGTAAGAAACACTTTGCCACAAATTCAGCCAGGTCACAGCAAAATGCCCTGCCCCGTGCTGGATGGTTCTGTGGGCATCCAGTGATCAGCAGCTTTCCTCCCCCTTACTGCTTAAACAATGAAAAACTACTTGAAGACTCAAAAGAGTAGGGCACCATGAATGTCAAGAATCAAGCAGGTAAGAATCAAGCTGCTCTCGACGAGCGAGCGAGGCTCCAGCAAAGTCCCAGGAGCACAGTCCAGCTGCTCCCAGAGAGGCTGAAATGGGCCCAGGTGTTATTTTGTTAAATTACCTGCATGTAGTTCTCTTCACAGAAGCATGGCAATTGGACCTATTTCAGGAATGCCTCCCGAAGCACCGTCCTTTCGCTGTGCTGCTGCCTGAGTCTGAGGACCAATTTAGTCTTAAGGATTTCCAGGAAGTGGCCCTTGCCTCTAATTTTCCTTGGAAGCCCATTCTTCAGAATAATCTATCTTGCCATAAGGAACCTCGCCGTTCTCACTATTTCCACCTACTGCTCCCTAATTTTAAATTTCACTCCATTAGCTTTTGCAGTATATACGGAATACACCAGTGTGTGGTGGCTTCACAGCTAATTAACCCTGAAGCGCCCCTGGTGCGGGTTTTCAGAGGGACACGCAGACATTTCATCCCTAAGAGCCCCTCGAGGAGGAGTGCCATGGGCAGTCTGGGTCAGGAAAAAGCACCAGCTGCACCTGGCTGTGAATCCTGTGAATCCTGAGCTCACAGCTCACACCCCCTGTTAGTCGCAGACAGCTCTATCATGTTCTCCCACACTTCCAAGTTGTCACGTAACGGAGCAATGCATATTTAGTTCAATTAATTTCATTCCTTAAATCAGTCCCTCCAGCTCCTTAATCATTTACTGACTGCTTAACAAATGCATTTGGATGGAGAGACACTAATGCTAGCGACAGAAAGACTTTTTAAGGGAAATAAAAGCTTTGTGTAGACAAGACACAAACCTGCCAATCTTGTACCCTTCACTTGGATGTTTTTTTCCAACAGAAAATCTACACTAAAATATTTATCAGCCTGTAAAAAGATCATCATTGAATTTTTCTTGCAATTAGGGAAACACAAACAGTTAAAATAGAATAAAATATGTGCTTCATCTGAAATGTATTCTTCTTGCTGTCAAAAAAGTAACAACAGGATAATTATTTTATTTGAACTAAAAATTGAAAATGAAGGTCTAGCTTTTTATAAAATGGAAAAAAGATTTCAAAATTCAAATGGGAAGTGAAATAAACATACTTTCAGGACTGAAAAAAATTGTTATATGAAAATGCATCTATATGGACATTAAAATACACATAATAATTCCAAAGAAGAAATGAAATGTGACCTAGATTTTATGTTTAATGCTTCCTATTTGTAATTTGTCAGGGAAAGGTAAAGGGCTTTAGAGGGCATAAAAGCATGGTCAGGAAGAACCAGAGGACAGGTTTTTTTGGATTCTGTACAAGGAGGTATTGGTGTCTTTAAATTAGGGAATAAATACTCAACTAGAAAGGACTTCACTACACCTTCAGACCATCTGCTCTCTGTTACAGACAACCCATGCTCTTTAATATCTTTGGAAAAATTTACTGAGCCCCATTTAAAATGAAGGCAGCTTATCTGCCATCCCTCCTCCCTCCACTTTCTCTCAGCCCACTGACCAAGGACATCCTTCCAAAGTTGGTTCCAATCCTCTGATTTACAATCTAAATTTATTTAGGTTACTTACAACCTAGTGTAATTTATGTCCATTTGGTTTTGGGTCAGCACTGTCCTTCAGCTTAACAGTCTCTGTGACTATTTATCTTCTTAAGTACTTTTAAAGAGCAACAACACGGGTCTGTGTTTTGCTAGGCAAAACACATGGGGGTTCTGAATTCCCTTCCTGTAACACAGTTCTCCTTTCCCCTGACCACCACAGCAGTGCTTCCTCTGTACCTGTTCCAGCTTTGAACTTAGGAAATGGCAATCTCACAGGGCTCACCTCAGATTCTGTAGGATGGAAACAAGAATTCTCCATTTGCTTCTCCTGCACGACATCCTAGAACATAATCTGATAGTGACTAATGCAATTTGGCTTGCTAACAGATTTTTTTAAAAGGGTCTGCCAAGAGACATTGTGTAACAAAATGCAGGTTCCTATCTGGCACTGTTTACTCATCTGGGAAATTCCAATTATTTCATTATTGGTGGTCACAGCATAGGCACAGACAGACCACATCCTTGGGATAGACACAGTACCAGAGGAAAGATTCAATGTTTAAAAACAGGAGGGAGAAAACTAATGGATACTACAGAGACAAGAGTGTTAAGACAACTGCATTTGCCTTTGTAACAGAAAAGAAAACTGATGCTCAGAGGTGAAGATACAAGAATCTCTGCTTAAATAAGAAACAAAGACAGTTCTTTGCATGGGTCCTGAAGGATTGGTCAGGAAAGACTTTGCTTCAATACCATTTAGGATATGCAATTTAAGATATACAATCTTTGGTTGTGAGGACAGGTGAAATTCCCCAGTCTTTACAGAAGGACAGTAGCTGGTTTAAAATGCAGACTTTGAGACTGGCCTCCACTCTTCTCAACCTTGCAAAGATCATAAAATGCATGAACTGAAAGTCCTTTGATAATGAATTCGTTTGAAATAAATTAAACTTTTAGATGCCTTATTTCTTCTGTTTTCACAAAGGTCTGGGGCCCTTTTAAACATTTTTCATTTGTTGCTATTTTACCAGGGAGATGGGAGCTGTTTTGATCATTCATTTTTTGGACTGTATTTTCAAGCAAAAGCTCAGTCCTATGTAATCAAAGAGAAAAGGCAAAAGTGATATATGTGTGTGTTCATTCTCACCAGTGTGATAACCTGCTTCAGAAATCCATGAGAACAAGTCACATTTATTTTTATATATATATATATATATANGCAATAAAAATCCAGTGCACATTGGTATCTGTGTTCCAAACCTCCTGGAGCCACAGAAGGGTCTGCAGAAGAAAAGGAGCAAGCCTCTATGCTTCCTGCTGAACTGGAGGCAGGAAACCGCCAGGGGACAAAGCAGCAAGTGAGGCTTGAAAAGCTCATGCAGTTTTTCCCTGGTGGTGAAGTGGAGCTGAAGTAGCAGGGTTAGAAGAAATAAGCTTCTGCAACGTATCCTTTTGTTGACCTGGAAGGTAATGCACATTCTTACAGTGCTCATCAGAAGGCAAATGTAATGATCTAAAGCTCGAGGCAGTGCTTGCATCCACCTGCCAGCAGCAGACCAGGAAGCACTGAGCAGAGTGTATGTTGCTTAAAGTTGCTCGGAAGTGGGTCTCTTAAAAGTGCATCGTTATACAGATCTTTGATATCTTGGGAAATCTGTGTGTGATCCTTCTTCCCCCTGAGATTCATTTGTAAATCCAGGGCAATGACAGACCAACAAAAAAAAATCATGTTTGTTCTTTCAGCTCTATACCACATTTATTTTCCATCACAAGTCTTTGGTCCCTGCTGTAAATCTGTCCAATACTCCATCTCTCTGATAAAGGCAAAATCTTTCTAGAGGCTTTTTAAAGCCCTGCTGTGAAACACGAAGGCCCTAACATAAAAGCTGTCAGACTCTCAAGTCAGAAGAGCAAAAAACGGGTCCACATATGCAGCCAGCAAAAGAGGCACAAGAAGGCTGCTATGTTTGTATTATGGAAGATGCCTCTGGCTTCTCAAAGTGAAGCATCATTTTGGGCAGTGGAACACCCAACAGAGAAAGGCACCAGGCACCCACTGCAATCACAGAAGGGTCTAGGCTGTAAAAGCCTCTGGTATCCCCAGCTGGGGCAGTTTTTCCAAATATTTCCATGGAGAAGAGCAGGCCTGCTCCATTAACCCAGGACATGTTTCCCACTCTGCCTAAAACCACCAAGTATCACCCGCAGTTAAAATCTCTGCTGGCCAGGCAAATTTTGCACAGGGATGTTTGTCAAAAACTCCACTTCTTCTCCAGCCTGCTTGCTCTTTGGGGAAAACCCCCCCACCTCTTCCCTTACTCTCCCTTTCTGCACTGTCAAAATAAAACACTCAGTAAAATCGTGTGGCAATTGTCTAACACGACACAATTCTACCATGCTGGATATTGATGTTAGTGATGAATCCCCAAACAGTTGTTATGATATGGGCAAGGAAATCAGCAGTGGGGATGCTGTGTGCTTTCAGGGAGCTGCTCTGAGGCTGCCAGCCCATGGTACCCCAAGGGTTCCCAGCCTGGCTGTTCCTGCTGCTGCTGCAGGGAAGTCCCAGAGGAGGAAATGGAGTGATGCCCTTCACCGGCAGCTCAGCTCCGCTCTGCCACGCCTGAGACTGCCCAAGGCATGGCTGGGGGCCCATGGGTGGGAAGCCAGAGAAGCAAGAAGGAGGCTGGACCCATAGGACAGCACAAGAGCTTACTTTAAAAAAAACCCAAAACAATGATAAACATCTCCAGAAAAAAGAAAACAGAATGAAAGAAAGGACTGTAGTGGAGGTAGGAATTAAATTCCACAAATAGGGAACAAAGTCACATATCTGAAGCAAACTCCAGACATCAGCCATTCCTGGAGCCCCCAGAAACAAGAGGCACACAGAAGACTGCCCACCAAAGCCCACCAACCTTTTCATGTGCTGGCACACCTGGCATGAAGCTGGATCTGCCATCCCCTCAGGGTGACCTGTGGTTTCCCTGTCAAGCTGCTGTGGGGACAGGTTCAGTTTGGCTGTCTCATCAGGGCAGAATCATACAATAATGTTGGTTGGAAAAGACCTTTAAAATAGAGTCCAAGCAGTAACCTGACAGTGCCATGTCCACCACCACACCAAGTCTCTAAGTGCCACATCTACACGTCTTTTAAATACCTCCAGGGATGATGACTCAACCACTTTCCAGGGCAGCCTGTTCCAGAGCTTGACAACCCCTTCCATGAAGAAATTTTTCCTAACACCCAGCCTAAACCTCCTCTGGTGCAACTTGAGGCCATTTCGTCTTGTCCTAGCACATGCTCCTTGGGAGAAGAGAAAGCCCAGTGAGAGCCTGGCCTGAGTCATCCGGCAGTCAGCAGAGCTGCGGATTGCTGGAATTTGCTGGGAATTTTTCATGCTAGAATCAGCTGTGTGCTATGGGCACATAGCCAAATGGAAAATAAACCCACACTCAGATGTCTCCAAGCAGCCTCATCTTGATGAGATAACAAAACGACCTCTCTGAGCTAGAATTTGATTTTAGATGCAGCTCTACAGAAATGAAAACATTGAGCTGTCTACAAGCACACAGAGGGCATGGTTGGTCTCAAACATACTCTCACCTGCCCTACTTCTCCCCCTTTCCCCAGACTCCCAAAGGAAGTAATTTATTGATGACTGTTTCCAGAAATGCCAGAGAAGAGCAAGGACCTATGTGTTAAACACACAAACAAGGATTTGTAGAGATGGAGCTTTATTTGAGACTGTAGTAGCTGTAGCATAAAGGAAATAAAATGTCTTCAACTTCCAAAGTTCTCTTGCCAGATGGATCCATAATTACATCATTTGCACAACAAATAAAACAATTGAAGGTTGCTAAATTTTTAGGTAACTGCTTATTCACATTCACACAGAAAGTTAATGAGATATTTTGGCTAAAATGTTAAATGATGCTTCTGTAAAGCTATTACAAAAATCTAAATTTAGAGTTGATTGTTACAGTGCTGCAGATGGCTCTGGGACCCTCTCATATTGTTTTATCATTATTTATTAATACTTTTTAATAAATTAATCAAAAATAGAATTTAGCCAGTTTCTATGCATCTCTGCCTCTACTCAGCTCTCATTCACACAGAACAGAATCTTACTCTACAAGCAATCAGTATTACTGACTTTTGGAAACTATATTGAATACTCCTTTATTCTGTCATGGCAGAAGACTTTAAAATCGTATTTACAGAAATTTAACTTAATGAACTTCTGCCAGTCTTATCTATGTTCTGGGGAAGAGTATTTTTTTAATGTAAGATAAGAAGTTTTAAAAAAATGTATTTGAACAGGGACATCTTTGCTTATGTTATGATTTAATATCACAACTTGCTTGATATTAAAAAGTTAAAATCATCGAGAATTTCAACCATCAAATTAAAATTGACAGCTGAAAGCTCAACCATCACTCACTTAACAAGCTCATCCCTCTGCCCTAACAATTTCACCCTAACAACCCTATTTGATGGGGCAGATTGGAATGGGTCATAGAAGAAGGAAGAATTTAGCCTCAGAAAGTGGTATTTCTGAAATCACCACTGTCACAATTTCAGAATGGTAGAGTCAAATTAAAAACCATTAAACCTTAAATCTGATCTTTAAACACGAAGAGCAATAATCAAAGTAAAATCTGGCACCTACCCACTTCAGCCAAAGTCTTGATACAGGACTCCACTGATGCTTTCTGCGTAGGGTTTGGCCAGGTACAGTTGTAAATTCTAAAAGCAGACTGCAGTAGCTGAATAAAAACAGGCTGATGTGTCTGAAAACAAAAACAAACACGGGATTTTACCCTTAAGGATCTCCTCACAGCTGCCCTAGGGTTTGATACAACATAAACCAAGGGGGCTTTAGCTTGTAGACTCAAGTTATAGCTCCATTAAATTCTCTTTGATCTTTAGGTCTGGCAGGAGCAGAAATTAATGCTGCACCTCTAAAAAGGCCAAATCATGCAATTTTTCCTCAGACTGCCACTGATCTCAAGCAAACACAGTACAGACCAGAAGGACAGAGGAGTCTTTCCCATTCTCAGACATGTGTCCCTTCTGTGATAGGACACAGCATTTTCCCTCACACAAAGATTTTTCAGCAAGGATACCCCCTCCAATGAATTCGCAAGAGCCAGAAGTAACTCTGACCACACTGAGCTGACTACTGGTTCAGAGATGTAAGTGATTAAAATGAAGAATAAGTGTTTCAATGAGGGATTAAGCTGGTAGTCAGTGGCGTGAGAGGGGACAGAGAAATTAAAGGAGGATGAAAAGACACAGCATTCCTATGCAGGTAGCAGAAGGCACCTCGTTAAGGGTCTGAATAACCTATTTGTCTGTGTCTCTTCTCCTTACCTGGAGGCTGGTGCTGTTATCTGAAAATGGTGAATTGAAGAAGCCACTCACAATGCTCATGACAGGCTCAGTGACATATTTCTCCAGAGATGTGTCTGCATGTTTACGATCCGTGGTTGTGTTACAAACCTTCAGGGGAGGAGGAGGAAACAATGAGATTTAGTTCTCCCCAATAAGCAAGCTTCATTATTTTGTACTTATTACAACACATCTGATGTTTCTTCTTAATGTAAAAACAAAAGATTTGTACATAGTATCTATCAGAGACAACTATGTTAGAGTTCAAGCTGGATTTGTTATAGCTTATCTTTCTTCTTGGAGGTCCACAGTGTTTTTTCAATACTCTTCTCTTCTGAACTAGGTCTTTCTGGCTGCCTGCCTGTCTTTCCCACACCATGAAGAAAAGATCCCCCTAAATCCGCACACTGCATGCCACTTGCACATTTAGACAGATTCAATAAGAAAATGGACCTTTCCTCCCATTGCAGGCCTGGTTGGAAGATGCTTCAGAGACAGATGAGACATAAACAACTGAGGTTAGAGAGATTTCATACAACATTTAGCTTCTCTCAACAATTAATCACCACAACTGGATGGCAAAGGTGCATCTCATTTGCAGGAAAAATGTTTAAAAGGAGGGAAGGAAGGGAAACAGCACACTCAAGACCAACAGGCTTTAGGATGGTACTGGAGGAGAGGCAGCATTTCTTTAGGAATCCACATGGGGAAAATACTGAAGCCAAGCTAAAACAATGAAAGAAGGGAAGGGATGATACCAGGACAACTCTAGAGCACAGAAGGATGATTATATGGTGGGAGGAAGTGGGAAGATTTGTACAAAAGGTTCCTGAAGACTCCCTTTGGTACGACACTTAAAGTTTGTTGCTGTGTAAAGATGTCACACATAAAGACAGGGAAAAATTACTGGGGTGGATTACATCCTTCAGTATTTCCTTTATTTCTCTTCAACACTTGTCAGCATCTATGTCATGTTAACTTTGCATGTGTCAGTGTACACAGTACTGAAAGGAGTCTACAGAGAGCCAAAAACAGTGAGAAAGGCAAGACTGGACAAATAAGTAATACAGACTGTAGTCATACTACCTCTTCAACAGCCTTTAAATAAGCAGTTGTAGTCATGTTTAACAAGAAATGAAGGTAGAGTTGTTTTCTCTTTCACCTACACAAACCAGAGACAATTGCAATGTTGTAGGGAATCTATGCAAAAGCAGAATTTATTTTGTATACAGACTCCAGGGGTAGCCTTTTCATTGCCATCTGTGCATTTAACACAATCCCAAACCTGAGTGGTACACACTTACCCTTACATCTCTTCAAAGGATGCGGAGTCCAGAGAAGCTGAGTGAATTGCTTAAGGGCACAGGGAAAAATTGGTGACAGAAGCTGAGAAATAATCCACAGCACCTGAATCTCACACAGGACAAAGATTCTGTCTAATTATGCACTGCCACTGTCACCACAAGACAGCAATTTCACCAGCAATGCTTTAAGGAAGTTTACTGACATGACATCCAAAAGCACCTGTGTTCAGTGTGTGATTGAGCTCAGGGGAACACAGAAGCACCTTGGGTCTAGCACACAAGGATTTTCATGTAGTAGGCAGAGGAATGACCAAAGGTAACTTGAGACCTAGACAAATGAGGCATCTTGAAGAGTTTGCTTGTCTGCTTATCTAAAATGCTTCAGATAAACCAGTCATGCCTCCACAGAGTGCATTTTTTATCACCCCCGGAAAGATTTTGGTCAGAGAAGCAACAGTGGCTAAAATGAAATGGCAAACTCGTCAGCCTTTCTGTTCTGGGAAAAGTGTGACACCACCACCACCCCCAGTCCTCATGAAGGTAAATGATTCAGTTAATAATCAAAACTTGTTTCAATTTTTTTTTAAAGAAGAGATCATAGAACTAAAAACCTCTGGAAGTTCTTTTGCTTTTAATTAATCTGCATGCCAGTTTTGGCTGGAACCAGTAGCTCTGACCTCAGCACTTGCAATCCCAATAGGAAGACAAGGAACTGTGCAGTGCCAGCACAATGAATGCAGAAATCACCAAAACTAAATTCCAAAACACTTTTAAGCTTTCCCCTTCAGCTGCCTGAAAAGCAGAGCCATATGTGGGAATGCCACTCTTCTCCAACACCAGTCTGAAAAATTCCCAGCACAGAAGGAATTTGGAAATCCTCTAATTTGTTCTCATCCCTCTGCCCTTTGGGGACTGAAAGATCTTCCTCCGTGGAAGAAAAAAAACCTGAAATGCATGAAATGGAGATGAGGATTGAGAAAGCAGTGTTTAAAAACCCCTTAAGAGGCTTTGGGACCAAAACTCACATGAATAATACTTCAAAAATTCTGCGGAGAAAGCCAGGATGACTTCACAGCTGTCAGATCCCGGCTCTTTTCTTTAATCCTGCTCAGACTACAGCTGCTGACTTACACAGGCTGGGCCACACGCAGGAAAGAGAAGCCTTTCCTTCAGCAGCACCCACTTTGCTCAGCACAAGGCTGTAAGTCCCACCCAGCAGAAAGTAGGTTGGCAGAAGCTGTAGAAACAGGGTGTCTTTGAAAGCGCGACAGCTTTTGGCAAACCCAGTTTATACACGGATCCGCCTCATGCCTGCTTTGCAATGTATCACGTTGTTGAAAGGAAAATGACAGCTGGGGACTAAATATTTCCTTCCTCAATCCAGAAACAGATAATAAAAAAAATCAGTTACTTTTTTTTTTTTTTAATATATATCTAAAACAGAAGGAATCCAACCTGAGGATAACACTCTCCGTCTTTCACCTTGGTGCTCTCCAATAACAGACTCAAAGATCACAAACTCACCCACTGACAGGCATTTGTAGCAGCTAAAAGAAAAGCATTTCCCCTTCCCCCACGCAAAAGCTCACTTTTAGCTCACTGGAACACAGAGGATCAAAGAGCTCTTTTTCTAAATGCTTTGAAAGCTATTGTAACATCTTTCGTGAGGCTGACAGCATTCTAACTGTCCTGATAGCTACAGAACGCTGATGCATTTATAACACATGGGCTCTGTCGGGGCCCCAGAGCACCAAATCTGCACAAATACACTCCATAACCTGGAAAATACGGCTATCCCCGGCTGGAGAGCAGGACAGGCCAGAGCACTTCCGACATGCTTGCAGGAGAGCAGAATAAACCTGCATTTTGCCATTCGGTGCCAACAGCACCCGCACACAAAATGCAGCATTAATCATTCCCTCTTCACCTCTGACGACCTGGGGTCTAATTTCTCTTAGGAGGGGGATATGTGAAAACAAGCTCAGCCGGTCGGCAGCATCAGGACAAGCCCCCAGCATTTAGCACAGTGCAGTTTGTCTCCAGGCTCGTGAGAGGAAACCTGGACAGAGCCCTCTTTCTACTTGTCTGCTTCTAGCCCAGGGGCACAGAAAATTGGCCACGTTCAAGGGCTAGGGAGGAGGCGTAGTCTGTTTGGAAAGCCAGGGTCAGGACACATCAGGAAAGGGCAACCCAGAAGGGGAATTAAATAGAAGAAAACACTTCTCGAGGTAAAACCAGTAAGGTTAAAAGTCAGAACGCTCCTCCAAGGATGTTTCTCATCTTAATTTTCAACCCAGGTTGTTTTGTCCAGAAGGGCTTTCACTGTGTAACACAACCACAGAGACAAAGCAGCAAGAAAACAGGGTTTGTAGAAGACTAATTACTGCTGAAAATGGCTACCACCAAAAAAAAGAGAACACAAACATCCCTGCCTTAACCTGCTCCCAGGGGGAAAAAAAAGGGAAAAAAAACCCCAAACCCACCAAAAAAAAAAAAAAAAAAACCCCACACAAAAGAAAAAAACCTAACCATTTATAAGGTTTCCGTTTCACAGAGAAATGAACAGGTCCCAGTGCCTATTGTACAGCACAAGTCTTTGCATTCCTTCTTCTTTTAGCCAGAATTCATGATCTTTTCTCCCAATAGGTCTCACAGGAATTATTTTGTGGCACGCTATTACTTTGAGGTCAATGTCTGCTGCAGGACCAAACTGAGATTCTTTACTTTTTCTTCATTTCAACAAAATGAAGAATGCAAGGAGTGAGAACTTAAGTATTATAAAATGTAATGGACCATGGACTGGGAAAAACCCAAAAACCCATGGTTCTACTTCTTGAGCAGAA
The DNA here is from genome assembly GCA_013397975.1 of Machaerirhynchus nigripectus. Taxonomy (NCBI): domain Eukaryota; kingdom Metazoa; phylum Chordata; class Aves; order Passeriformes; family Dicruridae; genus Machaerirhynchus; species Machaerirhynchus nigripectus. The sequence goes on from VZRQ01005705.1 coordinate 97,016, forward strand.
AGAGCAACGCCATAGCTTGTCATTAATATTGTAATTATTTATAATTACAAGAAGCATTAACCTCCTAGAAAAGGATATGTAGTGCAGGCTATAATCATTACATCACACTAGCTTCCCCTCACAGCTCTACTATTGTATTTAATCCCTGTGGAAGTCGTAAGATTGCTCTTGTTTTCTACCTTCGAAATCCCTGGGAAAGGAAGCTTAATTCAATTTGTAACTTAAAATTTAATTCAACAAGTACTGACACCGTGAGGCTCGCTGAGGACCACAGGAATGGCAGGCCTGTGGTACTGACTGTGCTCTGTCACCTTGCAGCTGCAATTTATATTTGAATCAGTATTCTGAGGGACCACAGCTCTACACCTGCCTTTCACATCAGCATTGAGAATGCAGAGACAGGAGAATAAAAGACAAAAAAAGAGACTAAAGAAGGAACATGAGCCAAAGAAGATCTCAATCCCTGACCCTCACTATAGCAACAGAATAAAGGAAGAGATTACAGATGTGGGGGTTTTTTAGTCACCACCATAATGACATGTAACACACGTTCCCAAAAGATGTACACAGGCTCTCAACCATGTACACACACCCAATTTATTTCTCTGGAAGAAAAGAGAAAGGCACATGAGTTCCAAGATGCCCTTTTAGGAAGAGAAGGCTGCTAGTAATTAGCAGGTTAAATGATGAAAAAGAACATAGGAATGACTGTTTGTTAAACAAACCAACCAACCAACGACACTTACCCTATTGCAACTCTGAATAAAAATAGTTAACAAAATAAAAGAAGTTCACAAAAAAAAAAGTTACTGCCAGTTCAGTTGTCACCCATGACTATTCTGTAACATTTAACACCTGGTGAAGCTTACCCTTGCCATATCAACAAGGAAGTTCTCAAATAGCTTCCAGATATGGTTACTGGCATAGATTTCTTTCATTTCCACTTCAGTGTCCACGTAACAGTGGTTAACAAAATTAACATAGGCAATTTTCACCTGCAAGAACAGCAAAAACACAATCACTATGAAACGGAACAGTAAAAACAATTAACGTAATGTTTTCTACCTGCAAAAATACTGAACAATAAAGAGGAACCTTCCAGTACTAACAAACATTCATAACCACAATAATGCATATGTTTGGTTCTGAAGATTTAGGGAGAAGCAGGGCAACACATGCCTGAAAGACCACAGGAAGAAAAATGAAAAGGTTTTGCAAACATCCTTACTCTAATGACAAAACCCCCACAAAACAAACCAATAATGATTCTGGTATTTAACTGATATTAAGATCAGCAAGGCCTAGCTCCAAAGCCACAGGCTGTCAAAATGCAGGACACCCCTGCACTTGCCAGCTGACAGCAGTGGGTTGAAGCCTTGTGACAGGCTTGCCAAATATAAAATAAAAAGCCTTTTGCAGAGCTGGGACTGCAGTCCCTAGATTTCCACAATCCTAATGTAGCACTTGCATTTGGGATCTAAATGGCAGAGAAAGGTTGTGGAGCACTGGGACTGCAGCAATGGCAGCACAAGGCTTAGGAGGAGGACTGCAGTTGCACTCCTCCCTGGCATGACAAGTCTGCATGTGCACAGCATAGAAGTGGATATCCAGTGCCCAAAATGTATAGATTATATATAAACATATGCAAATGCACTGAAAATTTCCTGTCACGGTCAAAGGAGATGAGAGAGTTGCATATGTTTAATGCAGTGAAAACTCAGATCAGACCTTTAGTTTTCATTTGTTTGGGCTTTTTTTTCTAATTACCATCTGTTGAAATTAATGTTAAGGGGAACTTTTGGGCAAAGCAAATATATTTCTTTTTAGTAATAGGATCATTTGATCACAAGGGCAATTTTCATGGCACAGAGGGAGTTTTAACTTCTGCAGGCCCCAGCTCTGTTGTTTTGAGCCCCATTTATCCACCAGGTAATATCACAGTCCTACTTTAGCATGACACGTGCAGAATTGTGCCTTCATAAGCAGTGAATAAAAACATTTGTGGGACTGCAATTGAGTTTAATCAAATGAGACTTCATCCAAATTTGCACTGACTTCAGCATGGACAGAATTTTATCCATAATTTCCAAGAAATTCAGGCAGTGGCAAAACACTGGCTTGACCTAACTCAGCTGGGTCTTCACAGCTTCAGCCAGACGTTACGAGAGCATTAAACTCTGACAGTGGCTGGACAAACCCACAACAAAAGAAGGTGTCTGAAAAGCTGACAAACAAAGCATTAAGGACAAGGAATTTTCTGTGGAATAAATACTGTCTATCCTTTCTCACCTATTCACCTTAAGAAGCACCACCCATATACAGCCCGTTTCCTGCGCAAATACTCAACACGTCAGTACGTTATAAACAACCAAACATTGTCTGGGTTTCTAAAAACGCTAAGTCTGCTTCCTCCTGCCATGAATCGTACCTCAGGAATGCAGTCATCATGGGTCACTACCCTCACTATATCATCCAGGGGCAGCAGTGAATTGCACTTGATCTCTGTGTACACGTTCTTCCCCTCGGTGCAGGCGGCCAGCAGTTCCACCAGAGTGATGTGATACGCTAAGGGCCCGCTCTCGTCGGCTCGGTCTCGCTCCGAGCACATCATCTGCAGCAGCACTGGGAAGGAAGCTCTGTCGTTGTAGAATATCAACACATCTTCTCCGCCATTTATCAGCTAAGGGAGAGACCACAAGGTTTTGAGCACCCTGCGCTGCAATTGTTTTGGTTGATTTTAAAGGTCTTTTCCAACCTAAATGATTCTACGATTTTCTTAATTTCTTATTTTAAGTATGCAAAGACTCTCTAGCTAAAACCCAAACAACAAAATAAAATTTACTCTGATGTGGTTTGCCAAATGAACATGTCAATATCCAAGGTAAACTTCTGCTCTTACCAACGTAAGTGCAAATCTGGAATAACTCCCCAAGGAATGCACTAAGACAAGGTGAATTTGAGCTTTAATTTCTGTGTTGTTCTGTCTTTCCCTGAGACAGCATGCCATCCTTATTATTCCTACTATCTCAACGGTCGTGTGAAGTTAATTAATTATCCTCACCTCCTGCTGGGAGGCCAGGATGCATTATTATCCCTGTTTCATAGACAGGCACTTGAGGTGCAGTGAGGTTAAATCCTCCACGCTGCCTCACACAAAAAGCCTGTGGCTCACCCAGAACTGAACCCAGCTTTTCCCTTGCTCAGTATTGGAAACAAAGGGGGATTCTTCCCACCCTGTGCAAATTTGGCAGGTGGGTCATGACTTTGTCAGTGTCATGTCAGCACTTTTATTTAACAGAAAACTGGTGTGTGTGATAAATTTTTGATTCTGCTAAAAGTGCTCTGCTCATCTCAAGAGGATCCAGAGTGGCACTGGATGCCAGCAGCCCCATCTCAGCACAATTCAGTGAAGAGTTGTGCTCTAACCATGTTTGGAATCCTCTCTCCATCACTGTCCTTTGAAGCAAAATCCACTCTCAATGTGGGTGAAACAAACCCCTCCTAGTATAGAACACACCCTGGCAGCTCAAAAATGGCACTTATTTTGTGAATTAGGCACTTGACCTATTCCAGTCCATATGTGACATGAAATCCCAGCTTACTCAATTCAAGGGTAGTCATAAAGGTTGCTGGAGCTGCTAAGAAATGGGAAAGCAGCAAGAACAGGAATTAAAATTAGTCTCCCAGAATGAAAAGTCAAGAAACATTTCATTACACTTTGCAGGGTTTCAACACTTCAAATTTTGAATTCACAGCTTTTCTGTTTGTGCTTTCCCCATTTCTTGCTTATTTTTACTTTGACATTTGGCTGGAGTGAATTGTGAATTCAGTCTCTCCTGCAATTCCTATTTCTCATTTATCTTTGGGTTTCTAAAGTATTTCTATACCCATCGCTTTTCAGACATTTTCTGGACAGTCCACAGTACAGAAAAAAAAATTAAAGGGACAAGAGCTTAGGACAAAACAACCCAGCAGCATTTTCTGCCACTAAAGTATATTTTCAGCAAGTTAAGAATTCTATGGAAATATAATAAAGCTTGCCAGTATTAGAGCAGCTGTTGATGCTCTGCAAAATATTACTCCAGAATACTACGGGTAATAGAAAAGTCTGCTGCCACATTGATCGGGCTCAAAGTAAATTCTGCTTTCCCTTCTGTAACAGTGTTTGCACTGACAGGCAGGGATCTTGCAGGAACCTCAAAGCCTGCTTGTAATGAGAAGAAGTGCCCTAAGGAACCTTTCAGGTTGGTAAATATCATTGCAGACCAAGCAGATGAGAACAAGGGAATCAGCCAGACTGGGGATGTCCAATGTATTTTATGACAGTATTCTCTTGCCATGGTGCTCCTTCATCTGCATGCACTTTCTAGAACGAGTAACTATGAGGTTTATCCTTCACTCGCAGTAAACAGGAATAAACTACAATATACTTCCTGTGGGTGAAAGAAAACGCAGGAGGAGCTGAGGCAAGCTGTACAGTCATATTCTATCTTGTCTTCTGGTAAATTGTTTATGTGCCCCATCTGGAGGCACAGGAAAAGCTAAGCCACTTGTTTAAGGTCACAAAGTACATCTCAGTTGTCTGCAGAGAAACTGTCCCGACTCTGTGGCAAGTTCCAGCCATTTGTTCCCTTTAGAGTGGATTGCCATTCATGTGCCATTCAAGTTTCACAATTAGCATCCTTTTCTAAGGAATCATAATTACTTACCTGTAATTTCCTACTTTTTGAAAAACAGATCATTATCTTACCCTCTTTCATCAAAACAGGGTTGCTCCCTCCCCCCAGGAAATTTCTTGCAGGACTTATGATGTGAATGCCATATCCAAGTTCATTTCTACTTTCATCATGGAGTCAGCTTGAAAATGTAATATGACAGTTTATCTTTGTGGTGCTATAGGTCAATAGCAAAATATATTTAAATTGAGAAAAATCTAAAAATTTTGTTTGATGATTAAAAAAAACTTCTACAAGAGCCTTTGGTGGAAGCAGAAAAATCTAAAACCACAAAGGCACAAGAAGTGTTTGAATTATGTAAATCAAAGGCTTGTAATTGATATTGCACGTTAAAATACTTCACTCAAATTGAAAAGGTTGAGGTGAATTTCATTAAAGGTTATCCATGTAGGCAGGAGCTTTACTTTCTTAATTAGAAGTTTTTCCTCTTGTTGCTGTGGAATAAAATTTCAGTAGGATTTAGTTTTGTTCATACCACAAAAAACTAAAGCTTATCTCTGATTTCTTTGTGAAGACATCTCTTAAAAAAGCCAAACCAAGCCAAGAAAAAAGCACTTTGTAAAGCAAATAAAAATGTTCCTTGGACTCCAATCCTACCATGACTTTTCACCATATTCAACTTTACCCACTTATTAATCTCAAGGAACTGTTAACATAATTACAGTTACATGCACAAGTGTTTGCAAGTTGAAGACTTCATTTATCATGCTCACAATATATCAAACCCTAATTGCAGAGAAAGTCAATTAGATATTTTCCTAGGAAGTTTATTGGCATAAAGATTTGTCCACAAACCACTTGGTGGAATTTATTGGGTCAGACTCTGAATCCAGCTAGTTAAAGTTAGAGCAGCTCTACTGACCCTCACAGAAATGATCTGAAAAAAAATAAAACAAAAAAAGAAGGCAGAAACTAGAATTTAGAATTGTTATATGCTAAAAAAAGGGTCTGAAACACTATTTAGACAAATCCATTGAGGTAAGAGCCTCTTATATGGCAAACCCATGCCACAAGAGTGGGTAAAAGTGATCCTAAATTACATTACAGGAAAATGAAGGTTTATGTAACTCTGAGATTTCCATGCTACATCATCTACAAATAGACATCTCTGTATCACCATGCTAACACTCATGTTTTCTTTCTACTAGTTATACAGATGGCCTTACAAAATTAGATCAAACTCCCAAAAACGTCTGCTAAAATATTCATTATTTGTGATGCTGCTTAAAATTCTTAAGCAAGGATGCCATTATATCTTCACTGGTATCAAGAGCAGGAAAAACAGCCTCAAAATACACGAGTGATTAACATGTGAAGCCTTTGCTTACCTCTGTCATTACCATGTCCTGGCATTTTTTCACGTATTTGCCATCTGCTTTCACGATGGTCTGCAGGAAGCGCAGGTACTCCACGTGCCGGCCGTGGGTCTCAATGCAGTGCACAAAGTGCTGCACCACCCTCTCGCTGATCTCGTTGCACAGGAGGTAATTATTCATGAAGATGTGCCTCATGGTCTCAGCTTCCAGGAGCTGAACAGATCAAAAACAGCCTCATGAGCAGAGCAGATTTGCTTTGAGATTGAGAGAGGCACGGGAGTCTTGAGTAGAGGAAGGCTGACTGGTAAAGGAAAACTGAAGAAATCCTTTTCAATGATCTCAGGGTCCAGCTTCCAGTTTTAATGGGATTTCTCCACACTTTCCTATGAATACTAACAGTCCTAAAGTGGGCATAAACCAAACCCGTGTCCATGTGGAAGGTGAACACACACACACACTACACTGCTAGAGCACTCTGCAGGGGCTTTGGAATACGAGACACCTGAGACCACACTGGTCCCACTCACCATCAAACTTTGCAATGAGGCCACCAAATGAGATGATGAGCTGCTCTGGCTCTCTCTGGGGCTCACAGAGGAGGCATTTCCAGCAGCAAATCCCTGCACATGCAGCCTGATCAGTCTCAAAGAGAAACGCTTTCCACAGTAACTCCAGAAGGAGCCTAAGGCTGTGTATCCGTGAGCAGCATGGAACAAGAGGAACAGATCTGGAGCAAGAAGGGATGCTGCTGAGGACACAGCACCCAGACTTTGTGCATTCTTGGGGCTTTTGGTCCAGGTTGGTCCCTTGGACTAAAGCCTTCTGAGGTTCAGGTGTGCTCCTACAGTATATGTGTCTGTTTAGTGTCATCTGAAAGGAATCCACATCAAGTTTGCTCCACAATGTGCACAAAAACACAATAACTGGGATGGGTGATCAGGAAATCAGCTTCAAAAGAACAGAAATAGAAGTGCAAGCTGGCTCCACACTTGGCACCTGAGTTAAGTGTCAGTGTTGGATGTGATGGAATCTGGGCTTTGGTTCCCGCTGTGGTCAGCTCAGAGCTGTTCACCAATGTCACAGAAGAGCATAAATAAAAAACAGCGGAACAAATGTTTCCTAATGTGCACAGGCCAGGGTCTGCAATCCTCATACTCACAACTGCTTCTAACAAAAGCATGTTTTACTTAGTAGATCCACTGAGCAAGTGTCATTCTGTATGAAAATGTCTGTAAACACACACACAAATATATACAAAGGGATTGTGATAAAAAGGTATATTGTAAAGACAATGATTTAATAGAAGCTCAAACTTTAGATTAGTTGGGTCTGATTCTGTTGTCACACAAGGTCACAGCAGTCACAGTATCTTCTACCTTGACTTTAGAGTCCATCAGTGAGTGAGTCAGCATGAATAAAATCAGAGTCAAGTTCAACACAGTGATGTGACACATATTCATAGATCATTCCAGTAAACCCCACAGGTTTTTTGGATTTTGTTTTCCACTTTTAAAATGGCAACATTAAAGCCAATGACATAAAAAGCAACACTAAGGGAAATGAGAGAGGAGAGAGGAGGGGAGGCATAATTTAGTGAAATTATTTATTTAGCACTGGGATGTTTCAGCTAACCCAAATTTAATTCCAATTATCATATTCTACTTCAAATGAAGTACTTACCCCTGGAGTTAAGAACAAGTTGAGATTTTTGTGGAGGAGAACTTGATTCTGAGGATTTCCTCGACAGAAATTCTGAAGGAAAGTGTGGGCTAGATTCATAACTTCATTCATCTTTTCATCACTCTGCACGAAGAAAGGACAAACAAAATCAGCTGGTTGTACCTAAACATACTTGTTAAAACCACACAACATCAATTCAGCCAGGAACAAACCAAATCTCCTGAGCCTTCATAGGGCAGGAATTCTCCCTCTGGCAAAAGCAACTGGTGTAGTTTCCTTCAGAGTCCATTAGCAGCTGTACCTTACTCTGAATCAACTTGACCATAGGGAGTCACAGGTAGGAGCACAAAATCAAAGTAAGATTTTTTCATGTGTGGTTATAATTTCCTAGTTTAAAGAAGTGCTAAGGTGCTTGATTTAAATAAAAAACAAAACAAACCAAAAATGTCTCTCTGCATTAATTTTAAGCCTTGGCGAAGGTTTGGCTTTTCTATAGCTACATACAGAAACAGATGTATGTGTGCATGTGTTCATACACGTACTCCCACACAAATATATCTCTAGTTTCATTCCCATTTTATATTCCTCTCATGGAGTATTCTAAGTATGATCTGATGAACCACCTGTATGGACAAGCACTGTTTTACTGATGACAGCTGAACCCAGTGTCTGTAACATAACACGCAGGAAAACGTAGCTCAGCAGAGGCTTTACCTCCTCTCAGTGATTCCTAGAAGACCTAGAAAGATGTGCTCTTTCAAAGCCTATCTAGTTCATTCATTTGTATGCTCAATTCCACCAAATCAGTACCAAATAACTTTATCTTGTGAAAAAAATGGCAAGTGGAACTAGGTTAGAGACATCCCCCACAGAAACAAAGAAGTTATTTCAGATTTGATCCGCGAAAGCCTTTGGTCCTAAGGTTTGCCTACTTCAGGAACGGGTACAGGAATGACAGCGCTGTGACATCCAGGTACCCAAGGCAGTAAACATTAAATTTTCAATGAAACTGTGCAGGCAGCCGTATTTAAACTGAGCCCAAACTCACTATCCTTAAGGTAGAAAATTACACCATCATTTCATGTTTGTACCACAGCTGGCAAATCAGCTTTTAAAAAATATTCCCGTTGATTCTTGGGCCTGCCAAGGCCTTTTCATTCCTTGAGTTCATGTTCTCTACCACTAAAATTAGGAAAATAACCTTTTCATAGGGGATCTGCAGAAGGTCCAAGACTACCAAGTGGGCTCCCATATTTTTCAATAAACGCTGCTGTTGATTCCGACATTTTTTGTTCTGAACACAGAGTTTGCTGAGCCGAATCAAAATCTATAAATTAAAAAAAAAAAAACAACAAACCAAACAAATAAATAAGCATGCAAGCAAGAAAAGAACCAGTCATGTCACACAAAACCAAACAAAGACACTTTCTTTCAAAATAATTACTAAATCTACTAATCGAACAGGTATGTCAAGCAAGTTTCTTGGCAGATATACTAACCTCCTTAACAATATTGTAGTTATTGCTTTTAATGCTGTCTATCTGGGGTTTTTTGGTCCCATCCTGTATTGGGCTCAAAATGTTTGACTCCTGTAATAAAGAACACATGACAAGTGGGGATTTATTGCAATTTCCTCAACCCGAACTAATTGCATTTAATAGCAGCAAGTGACAAAGTATTACAGCAGCTCCTAAGGAATTGATATAACACAGATAGTAAAGAAAGACTCATTTATTCTTTAACCAGTGGTCCAGTGAATGAAAAGAATTACATTCAAGTCCTTCCTTTGTTTCAAATTTCCAACATAATTTGAGGCAATTACTCGATGCCTTCATGCTTCTGATCATTCTCAGAGTATGTCCTAAATCGCAGACTAGACACACCAAGGAATTTAAATACTGCAAGAAGATGGACCAAAAGTGTATTTCAGTAGTGATCACATGTTCCAAAAATCTGTTAATACAGCTGGAAAGATTACAAAATCTGCGTATGTGAACACTAAAAGGTCTGGAGAAAGAGCTTAAGACAACCTCTGCGGTTAAGCAGGGTGGAGTTCCCAACAGCAGAGGAACAAGTGGCATGTGGAAATTAGAGATGTTCCTCCCACGAAGGGGATGCTTCTGCCTCTCTCTCTGGATGATGCAGGAAAAGATTTAAAAACAAATAGGAACCATATGTTAAACTGCAGCATCGAGTCATGATGCCGTATGCTCTGGGCCCTGGCTCCTGGAAAGCCCCAGCTGGGTATGATAAATAAGAGAAATCAAGTCAGCAAGGAACTGCCAACACCCACGCACCTTTCCATGCACGTCTCTCAATCAAAACAAGGGAGAACATGTACACAAATACTGCCACTAAGAATACTGGCAGTGTTGGGGGCTTTTCTGCTGTCAGCTTTGGTAAGCCTTTCTTAAGTGGAAACAAAAAAAAAAATTTGAAATATTGGACTTTGGATGCTGAAGTTATAAAGCATGAAGAAAAACTCTAGCAGATCTTGGGACTGACTCAAAGTACGACCACAAGGATGTAAACCAGTGTAACAGCATGAAAAAAAAAAGAAGAAACAGGTGCACTTCTGAGCTTCATTGCGTCCTCAAACTTCCTACTGTTTTAGAAAAGAGAAATACACTAAAACACACATGTGCACACCAAGCTGAATGTTTATATGTCCTGAAACCTCTCTCTGAACTTTCTTAGCTGATGGTGAAGTTCAGGAGTTCTATAAATCCCATCTGGTCCTAATTTCCAGTGAGGTAAGAACAGCTGCAGCACTTGGCCATGGAAGCTGTTTATAACAGTGTCAGCACTGCTGTTCAGCCGTGCTGATCTATGTAACAAGAGTGGATTTTATTTGTTTAGGTTTGTTAGTATGCAGGCTGCCATCTCTCTAGCTGTTTGAATCAATACTTTGGGAGATATTTCAGGCTTTTTGCTATAATTAACCACCCTCCTCCGTTCTGGGATTGTGGGTTAACCAAGATTAATTTACCTGTTAGTTTTATCAGCATTCTTCCTCCATCAAAGTAGTTTTATAATCCATGTGAACTCTAAGTCTTATCTGGAAGTACTGATCAGCCTTTAACTGCTGAATCTATCCTTTCTCTTAACAGACTAAAAAATTGTTTATTGAACCCCTAAGAGTATGCCAGGGATGTAGTTACCAAGAGATAATCACACCACTGGGATCCCAAAGACACTCAGTTGCATATCTGGCCTCGTTATGCCCCATGATAGACATTCTCTGTCATACTTTCCCACAGGGGACACGCAGGCATAGAGATCTCAGTGAGAAAGGTTCTCACCTGAGTACCCCACCTTTAGGAAATTATATTTTCTGAAAGACACTACTTTCTCTATCCATAAAATTCCTGGAATAACACTCTGCGTCAGCCTTAGATCCTTTCTTGCTAGCCCCCAGTGGAGACCCAGATTCAGTCTGAGCATTCAGTCTGAGCATTTCCCCACCACTGAATAGTCTCATCACAGCAGGACAGTGGTGCAAGGCCCTTGTCAGTGTGCCCATGGCACAGCTTTGCCCTCCACAGGCTGTATTTCCTTACCAGGGGAATGAGGGACACATGCAGTATTCTCAGTTCACAACCTCAATCTATAGATGACGTTTGTTCAAACATCCCCAGAACCAAAGCAAGGTGCCACAGACCAGAAAAGAAAGGAAGTAAGGGAACACCAGGTGCTTACAGGTGCTGAAAGTTTAGACCACTTGAAACCTCACTGAACTTTCTCAGCAGATGGCAAAGATGAGGAACTCCGTAAGTGCCACTATTCCAGCTTCACCTTAAAGTCCTTCCACTGAGCCTGTTTCTTCTCCTCAGAGCTGTGTTTCTGGTGCTACACCCTCAAAGCATCCTCCAGGGGCAAGACAATAAAAATCCCACTTTTCCATGGTCTGTGGTATTGACACAGACCCAGAACACCCTCCTTGGGAGAAGCAAGTGAAGAGGCTTTATCTGATTTCCCCTTCTCAAGCAGGGCTCTTAGGTGAGCTCAAATTCAGCATTTCTTCCTAACCTTATTGGTGTCTCATTTATGTGTGACCTAAGTCCAAATAGTATTTCCAACTCTGATCTCCAGTCCCTACCAAGACAGTCCTGCGTGGATGTAAGATTTGTCATTTTTCCTGCGGAGAACTCTGCATACTTTTATAAGAACAACGCCTTTTTTCTACAAATCCCATTTCTGGAGTCATATGACTTAAAAACAAAAAAGAAAAAAAGGCCCACAGGTTATGATAGTAAAGTGAAAACAATGACCCAGGAAGACTCAGACAAAAAAAAAGAAATTGATATTTTTAAACTCTTATGCACATCTTTCAACAGGCTTCATGTGACAACTGAAACTTGGGCTTAACAAAAGAGTGTTCTGGAATATCATTTAAGCCCTTGTGTGCACTTAGATGTTGTTTGGGAAAAATTAAGCACAGGCAAATGAAGCATATTCCCTAAAGACCTGGTTCATCCAGCTCTGAATACCCAGTATCCATTCCAAGGAAGCGTGGATCTCATGGGATTTTTATCTGCTTACAGCTAGCCACCTGCTTCACATGTTGTAGATTATGCCCAGCATCACACCTCCTACATCTGACTTAAGGCCTCAAAGAGAGTACTGACTACCTAATGTTACTTTTTTGCCAGGTAAAAACACCTCCTCTCTGTTAAAGAAGAATTTAGCAGGGGAAAAAAAAATGATGGACACGATTCTGAGCTATTGTAACCTGGCAGAGCTCTCAGGGAATTACCAGCAGATGATCTAGCTAGCAGATTACGTATTACTGCTCTGATACAATAATCTCTCTGATGTGCCAGAGATAATATTGTGCAACTACTGAAGCACTGCTAATCCATACAGACCCACAGGTGCCTCATGGGAAAAAAACACTCAAAATATCCCATTGAGCGATGCCCCTGTTTCAAACACATTGTTTTGCCCCCTTTTCCTGGAGTTTCCTTGCTATCAGGGCTACCCATAGGAATAAATTAGACTTTAAAAATGTATTATAGCTAAAAAACTTGGTAATCCTGATGCAATTCTGTTTTCTGTTTCCCCATTGCCTTTTCAATTTATTAACTGCGTAAAGTAACATTTTCTTTCCTACTGGAGCTGTGCTTGAGGCAAGAAGGAAGGAAATACCACATACTTAAGCTCCAACTCAAGATTCCTCCCTAGTTTTGACACCACTAAAGATGTGGTGTCAGAACATCAGCTAAGATAGATCAGAAGAAGAGTAGGACCTACACTGTTGCAAGAATTTGGGATTCTTCCTTGAATTGTTGGATTTGCCCCTGCATGAAGCCACCAAAAACGTGCTTTCCCACCTAAAAGGCCACGTGTGTGTCACAGCTATTTGCAAGCATCCTCTCTCTTCTCCACTGGCTCCAGCTTTTTCCTAGTGTGTGGCCTTCACAACGCTGTACAACCTCTGCTTGGCTTTCTGCTTCCCTGGTGGCTTCCTTACCCATCTTTTTTGGCACCAGGAAAGAGAACAAGGAAAATGCTGGGTCAGAAATTGCAGTTGTTGATCTCTCTTTACCTTCTCTGATCAAAATGGGAAAGTGGGCATAGGTATCAGTGGGAAAGCCTGCTCTCTCTACTCTTACGCCACAAACCTCAGTCACAGCAACACTTTGTGTTTTCTTAAAAGCTCATGCTGGAGTTAAATGATTACACAGTGACCTCAGTTTGCACTGAAAAGCAAAATTTAAAAAATCCAAACAATTAAATCTAAGAAAAAAAAAATTTTAAAAAAAAATGTTTTCATGATCCCAGATTCAAGTTCTACATCAAATCAGAGTATATCCCGAGAAAGTGGTATGACAAGAGCCAAAGAAACTAAAACGTTAGTTCACCTACAAAATCTCATTCTTAGGGCAGTCTCATGTTTGGTGAAGAGTGGAATTACTTGTGATGTTTGAAAACATGGGTTTGATTGTGCTCCTCTCCCTTAGCTGCAGGACACTGTCTACTCCTCTTTTCTTCCAGCAAGGCAACCCAACTGCCAGCACACAACTCCCAGATCATTTCCAGAGTGCTGCTGCACACTGTGGCTTGCACCCAGAAAGGAAGGCAGCTCTGTGACATAAGAGTGCAGTTCCTGAAAGCAGCAGGAGAGAATACTGAACACACTGATAACAGAGGTGTTATTTCCTTTTCTGTCAGTTCCTAAAGCTCAGCCAGAATACTTCATATTCTCACTTTGTCACTTTGCTTAACCAGACCACGATTTTGCAGTTGTTCATTAAACTACGTACCAGTAATGAAACAATTCTGACAGCAAAGGCTTTAAACCCACCTCCATTGGCTCTTCTCCCCCTTTGGTTTGATTGTCGCCCACCTCTCCACTCTCATAGTTGCTGCTCTTCTCAACCCACAGTTCGGATTTTTCTACAGTCAGACGTAGCTGATCAAGATCAGCCTTGATTTGCTTGTAGTTATCCACATCTTGATTGGACACCAGCAACTGAACCTGGAAATGGAGAAAATTGTAAAGCTATTACAGCAGTAGCACCAGCACTTATGGCTGGGTAATTTGCTTGACAGTTCCCGTTCTAAGCCTCTCTTTTCAGGTGCTTTGTGCAGCCTTCCCCATGCAATTGAAACATGGCACACGCAGGCTTTTAGCCCCCATTCATCAAAAACCTTCAACAGAGCCAGAGGCTGTAGTTGCCCAAAACAGGATAGTTACAACATTCACAACATCCTCTCACCTTCTTGAATACACTGCAAAACACTTTCAGCACAGGAGATTCATAGGCTCTTGAGTTCTGTGCAGAGTGAGCTCTGGCGCACTGATTATGATGCTCAAGGTATTAAAACAGTACAGTTACACACTATTAAAGCAATAGTTAGAAATAACTAAAGCTTCAGCACTGTACTTCAGAAGAAAAAGAAAAAAACAGGATGGTATGACACGGGATCAGGGCATCCAAAGAAAAGTCAGAATGGCCAGCAATTTTAATCATCTCCTACACGTCCATAATCGAATACTGAAAAATGACAGACTTTAACACTGTTAGGCCAGCTTAGAAAAACTTGTCCAAATATAGCTGACAAACTGACTTTCAGGTTCACTGAATTTCTCACTGTCTGAGTGGTTGCCGCTTATTAAGATTAATCTCATTTTTTCCTTTTTCTTTACTGCTCAAATTATCTGGTTTTTTTCACTGTTATGTGTAGTTCTTGATTTAGCATGACCTACACATTTTCTTTCTTTGTAACACTCTCTGTTCTCCCAAGATTATTAATGAAGATAATATTCCAAAAAACTAAGAGCACTCTTTACAGTAAATTAATAAACACTATTAAGAAATCATACTCATGTAAAAGATTAAGGTCACTGACAACACTGATAGGGATGTTCTTTTTAAAACCACATCACATCCAGGCAAATATTCACTATTTTTTAATATAAAGTTTTCATCATAATCATCTCTCTTGGTTTGGCGAAACCTTGTTATTTTACAGAATTTATGAATGCTGCTCAACTGCACACATTCTTATTCCATGTGCTCTACAGCCTTTTTTGTTTATTTCTCAATTAGCCTTTCCCATCCTTCACAAAAACACATTAAGCAACTCAGTCCTTGCTTACCTGGGAATAACAGCTATTTATGCAACTAACCAGCACAGCCTAACTTTAAATACCTGGTGGGAGGCCATTATGCTGCACAACAAAAACATTAAACAAAAGCTTTTCAGGTCTTTATCATTCATCTGTTTGCACAGGAGAGAAACCTCCCCATCTTACATAACGATGAGACAACACGCTACCGAGCTCCTGAAATAAGCATCAGATGTTCTTATCAACATATGTTATAAGGGGTTACGTAACAGAGGCGTCTCTGTCGTGCAGCCCCATGACATCAGATCTCCCCATCCTAATCCACGGACACATGGAGCCCGCACATGCACCACCACCAGAGGGAAAGAATAAAAGCTGAAAACAGGCTTGGCTCTATCCCTGCCTTCCTGCTATTTGGGCATAGCTGTATCAGGCAGGGGAGCCCCGTGCAAAGACACCTGGATTAGAATTAGAAGCACCAGGTGAATAACAAAATCACAATGCCCGGCCTAAGTGGCCCTGAAGACGGGGAAGTCTCACTGCTGACACGGGGACGCTGCTTGCCAAACATGAGGCACTGGCTCTGTCCCTGAGGGATCACTGTGAGAGGCTCACCATGGACCTGTGTTTTCCCTAATGGAGGCAGTGCCAGAAATAACCAATTATGGGGGCACAGAACTATAACATACACCAGTACATATGGCCAAAGAAGTCTGCTGATACTGGGCCTCTATGGAAATTACATAGTTGTGCAACAAACTTTAAGCAATTTAAGTAGCAGAGCAGCCTTTGGAAAGGCTCCCCGCATTCAGTTTCCTGGGATAACACTCAGCCCATCCATACCTGTTTGAATGCTTGCAGAACTTCTGCTCTCTGGCTGAAGTGCTTGAATAGCAGGTGCAGAGCCCCTGAGAGCAACGGGGGGTAGTCATGCATGATGAGGTGAATGAGGACCCGCAAAAAAGTTCTGCCCCCTTCATCATCAAGCTGAACTGCATTCTTCTCCTTTCTGCAACAGGAATGGGGAAAAAAAGGACCAAATAAAGTAAAGTAAATAGGAAAAAATAAAAGCTTTTGAGATAAATATGCCTCTACACACAATCTTCGCATGACAGAGCTCTTAAAATTAAATCAAATATGCTGCAGGAAGGAAATTATAAATATGACTTTAATATATTTTACAAGGCCTTCTATCCACCAGTTATGTGTTGTTGCAGCAATCTTGTAGCAGAATGGACACTATGGAGCAGAAGTAAATACCTATGAAATGTGTCAAAAATTGTGATTAAAATCTATATTGCAAAAGTATTCAGTTATGTCGTGGATAAGTTGAGCCAGGCTCATCCCCAATCCAAATTAAATGAAGTAAACTGCATTTCATCAGAGATTAATTTGACCCTTTCCTTTTCACTCCTTCCCTTTTCAGCTGCTATTAAAATTTCATTCAAGAAAAAATAAGATCAAAAATAGCAAGAATTGCCAAACGCACCATATTTCTGGAATCATATTCATAATGTGGAATGGCAGAAAGCAGATTTACACTTAACATATCAAAGCAGAAACAATGTTTCCAAGAAACCATTCGGTCTCTCTGTTCATTTTAAAGATGCAGGTGCCAAGGGCTGTGTGTTGTTTTACATTATGGGAGTTCAGGAGAGGCCTGGAGGCATTGCTTGTGCTGGTAAAGATTGAGAATTCATGAGGGACTGAGAGAAGAAAGATCACAGTGCCCATATTGTGTATCCTTCTCCTTAGCTCCCAGAAAAACTTTAAAGTCTATGGCCTTGTCTAAATGGAATTAATTTTTACGGGTATAATTATAATTATACCCGTAAAATTAAACCAATATAGTGATAATGGTAATAACTCTCCAGTGTGAGTGTTTTCCATTTTTTTTTTTTATCAATCTGTTCACAGCATAGCTGAAATCCCTTCCAAGACTCTGCAAGCATAACTTGTGATCTACAGGCCTCTGGTGGTTCAGGAGATCATGGCAAGTGGTCCACTCCGGATCTGAGGAGTCACAGGAGAGTTTACTGTTGACACGATTTTCCCAATGAGTTTGAACACCAAGTGCAATGACAACAGGTGTTGTGAACTTCGAGAAATACTGAGGGTCAACAGCGAGCTGCTGATCCAGGAAATTTGGGGCTGTAGCCATAAGGCACAACTGAAAAAGACTCTACTTTTAGCACCCATGTGAGACGCTATAAGATAGACAGAAAATTAGCGTGGTTTAGCCCAATACACCTGTACACCATTCCCCAGCTGCCTTTGGGAACATGGCAAAAACTTTCTACCAACTCTCTTACAACAAAGAGGGTGGTCATTGTCAATCCCACAGCCATCCAGGCCAGTTGGGCTGTTTGCTTGATTGAAATCCAGGCCTTTCCTGGCACGTTTCTGTTCAAGTACGGCTTATGTAATAGCAAGCAGGCCAAGGAAGAAAAAGGGCTATGAAAATAAGCACAGAATAAACAGAGATTGTCCATGAGGAATACCGATGTGAACAAAAGGATATATAAATACACATAGAGGTAAAACTTCAGAGAATATACCTGCCAGCAAACATGGTTTCAGCCTGAGCTGCAATTTCATCTATGTCAGGAACAATTGCTGGGAAAAAAAATCAGAAGAAAAAATTAAAAAAAAAAAAAAAAAAGGCAGTGTTCATCATTTAATCTGCACAGTAAAATGGAATTCTGTTCCTCTTTAGAGCAGATGGCACCAAGAAAAGGTCTAACTAGTCATTCCCCAACTACGCAAAATTTGCTTTCTGCAAGAGTAGCAGAGAACAAACAGGATATGGGGCAGAGTTGAATTGTGCATTACAATTCCTGAGGAAGAGAATTGTAGTGATGAACCAAAGCCACATGATGCTAAGAGCTGTACTAGCCACCAGCAGTGACCCACAAATGACACAGATTATAAAATTTTTACATTTTTTGTTACATGAGCCAACTCCAACAAAGCATATACATGAACTTTAGAATATTTACCATAAACCAAATATTTCCCACACCATTATTTTGCTTTAGAATGGCTTTAACATAACTTATTACTTAAGACTTTAGTACCCCTGTACTATACATGTGCCCACCTCCAACTAGAGCAATTCTCCCCTACTTGCAGGTGTTCACACAGACCTTTTGGGCACTTCTGTGTGCATGAGAAGGCTCCCTGGAAAGCCAAATCATTCCTATACCATGTTCACCTCACTTAAACCTGTCCTCATCCATCCCCATTCTCCATTTGCTACTGTGCAGTATTTTGGGAAGAGCGCAAATAAAATAACAGAATATCATAGTGGGGGAAAAGGAATAACTTTTTTTGTTAGAGGAGGACAGGCCAGCAAAAAGAAATTGTAGAATTCCTTAAAATTTTTATTTTTTCACAAGCTTTTCAACTTGCAGCAGCCTGTGTCTTTCTGCTGCAGTTAAGCTCAGTGTTTCCAGTCACTTACCCAGAATTACTTAGCATTGAAAGGAAATAGCAAGGTTTACCTGAGGCAGTCCCTGGTGTGTCAGGTGGGGATGATGTAGAGCAATCAACATTTTCAGTGTTTTCCCCAAACTCTCTCTTATAGATAGACAGCATGTAGGATATTCTGTAGTCCAGTCTAACACTGAGAATGAACTACAAGAAAAAAAAACAGTGAAGTAAATTAATTTAAGTCCACTATGAAAAAACCAATCCATTACATTCACCAGTTTTCTGTGATGTCTGTCTTTACCCTGCCCACCCTGAGATATGCTGAACTCTGCCCTATGGATTGCTGAGTACCACTGGGTGTGTCCAGGGGCTCCAACACACTGCCTTGTCCTCACTGCCTGAGAGCCAGATCAGAACCTTCCAACCCACGCAGACACCAATTATTTCCCACTTCAGCTGGACTTCCAATGGCCCATGAAGGCAAGGAGTGGAGTGGGATAGGGAGCAAGCACAACAGGCTCAAGGCTCACCCTCTCAGGTGCCTGACAAATGCCCTTTTGTTCCTCAGCTCTGAAACTGGAAACTCATACAGGAAAAATCAGAGCTGGAAGTGCTGCTTTTATATTGGAATAGTGAGGAAAATAACTAGGCTGGAAGCATTAGTATCAAATTAGGGGCTGACACTTATACACGTGGATGCTTCTTACCCACAGGAAATGCAAGCACATAATCAAACACCTTTAAGATCATTTAAGATATTTTACAACCAGTGGGGATGAAAGACATATGCTGAGTTTCCAAGGCTGAGGTGACAGGTGATCTGAAAGGTGACTTAGCAAATGGTGGCAACCTGTTTCTTTGATCTACAGCTAAAGCCAAACACGCTTCCCAGACCCCCTGTAATAGGATTTGTCTATTTTGGTTCCGTGATTAAGTTACCCCAGAATTGTACAAGCAAGATTTTTAAAAATAAAGATTTCCCAAGTCCATGCACAGTTGACTAAGTCTATCAGACCATCTGTTTAATTCTGGCTGAGGGCAGAATTGAAATCACAAGTTAAAAAGTCTTTACTTAAAGCAATAGGAAGATATGTTGAGAATTAAATTACTATAAACCGAAATATTTCTGAGAATAGAATAGCTTTAATCACCATTGTACTTGCTATGCATGTTACTACAATAAATCTAAAATATTCTTACTCGCCTTTGAGACTAATAACACAGTAATGAAAGGTAACATGATTTAAATTAATCCTTCTTCATTGCATTTTAAATGAAACTGAGTTATTTTGTATTTCTTGTGGGCTAGGATCATATACATACACATTTACTGTGACTGACCCAGCATATGACAACTTGCTTATCTGAAGTAATTTGACCATGTGACAAATCCTTAACTAACAAACCACAGATTAAGTAAGAAATTAGGATTAAGTGCTCCTCAATCCTGAGTGCTCTTGCACTGAACATGCTGTGAAAAAGGAAAGGATGAGACAAAATGTGATTCCCTCAGAGAACGCACAGGACAAGGTCCTGGAATCATCCTCCTAGGCATCGACCTGTAAAGCAGGACAGTATGGAGACAAATTCAGTCATAAAAACAAATGAAAAAGAGAAGCAATACACATAAATGGTGTTATTTAGGTTGTGTAACTTCATAACACTCTTTCACTGTAAGTTTTAAACTAAAGGAGGTCAGGAACCAAAGAATGCAGTATTGAATATATTCTAACAATTGATAGTCTTTCAGATGACAAGTAATTAGAGTCATCTAAATCATTTATGAGCAGTCAAAAGAAATGGAATCCTTCAAAAGTGACATTGGTGCCAACAAATCCAGATAATTTATAGAAAAACACTGAAACATTCCTTCAGGGCCTAAGCATTGCGGAAACCCAGATTTGATACACAGAGCAAACTTCACTTCATTAACAGCACAAAGTGAAAACCGCATCTCAGGAGGCAAGCTGGTGTCACACAGCTTGCCAGGTCAGCTGGGAGAAAATCACAGCAGCCCACAGACTGTTCTCGGCCCAACAGTGGAAATCTGAAATGCATTAAATGTACCTCAGAAGTGCACAGCCTCGCACAACTTCAGTGGGGCCAGGGCCAATTCTGCCCTTCATCCAACTACTGCAACAGAGGGGTCAAATGCTTAAATCAAGCAACCACCCCAGTGTAAAATGAGTGTGAAAGAAACTGGAAACAGACACGCTGTCTTCAGGAAACATTAATGAGGCAGATTAGAGGGCAGGTTCTGTCGTTGCACAGTTACAGTGAGAACATTTCTGCAGCGTCCCATTCCTTCAGAAGTGAAGTTGGTACAACAGGGTGAGGACCACAACTACACACAGAGGAGTATCCTTCCTCATATCAAAGAGTAATTTCTACAATGTGCAGCCCAGTGAATAGTAAGAATGTAGGAAACGGAATCGGCCACCATGTGAATAAAGAACCGTGAAATGACTGCTGTGTAATATGCCACCCCTCATTATTACCTGCAAAATCTCAATGATTTTCAGTTTGGTGTCCATTACGATCACATCTTCACTGTCTGCAGTGCTGGCTTGCTTGCTTGGGTGAATGCTTGGCTGGATGTCAGGGGTACTGATGGGAAACACAGACCCTCTGCTCAGCACCATTTGAGTCATCATCTCTCCTACCCCATGGATGGTCCTCATGACGTTGTTCCCTGTGCATTAAACAAAAACAAGGACATATTTGCTAGGAGTAAAGCACGTTTACAAAGCTAGGTATCACACCTTTCCAGTCACAAGAGGCATACTGAAAAAGAAGCCCTCAGTTCCTGCACTCATTTAAATTACCCAATTAGGCAGAAATTTTCTACGCTGATTTTCCAAGATATCATTTCTTACAGGTCAACAGATGGTAAATACGCCAAAATATTTCCAGAGTTCTGTTAACATGCTCAACAAATGACAAAAAGCAGAGCTAAAGAAATCTCACCCATTCCGTTGCCTGAAGGTGTATTATGCACAGCTAAGATAATTTCTTAAAGAGGTTTGTTTAACCTGTTTTTGAGAATATTTGCAAACTGAGTGTTACATATCCAGTATTATAGAGCATCCCTAGGCAAGCAATTCCAGCACTTGACTATGTTTATCATTAGAAAACTTTTATTGGTATTTTATTAGTACCATCTATTGCTGCGATTTGCAGGCACATGGGAGGAGTTTTATATGTCACATTGAAAGAGAGTAAAGAGATGAGACTGTGCCAGACTGATCAGTCTCTTTGTGTGGTTCAAATGACAGGCCACAACCCGAACCCAACTGACACAACCAGCCAACCATCCTCCTTTCAAAAAAACGTCCCAGGACAATGCCAGGCTTGAAGGCTGTCCTGAAGGTCAAACTGGTATCTGTAATCACAGTGCCTTTTGTAAGTTACTCATGGGGGAAAAAATTATTTTACACTTTTGTGGTAAAACCTTTGTCCAGTCTGGTTGCAATGGTACCTACCACTGCAAAATCTACCAAGAAATACCATCTGTTCCCACAGATTATACGGGCCTTTACAGTGAATTTTTAATGGGAAAAGCATCTCCATGAATCAGTGACTTCCTTGCAAAGGTGGGGACAAAAAACCATGAGAATATTGTGCTACCTACCTACATGAATTAGTTTCCTTTCTTGGAAAAGCACAGATAGGAATGAATGGAAGAAAGGAAAGGAATGACAGCGTCTCTTCACAGGAAGAGTGCCAAGACCTAGACTACACTAAAGGCAAAGAAAAGACTGAAGGAAATGTAGCTTTGCTGAGAGAAGCCTGAATAGTTCTTGTCTGTCCTTTAGTACACTTTAATCACCATGCCACGGCCAGGCTTTACTCACACTGAAGAGACCCTCTTCCCAGATAATCTGCTGTAAAAAGCCAGGGCTGGATTTTATTTTGTTGGCAAAATTCTCCTCTTATTCCCTTCTTTCTTCAGTCCATACAGCTCAACTACTGCATGTAGGGAAAGAGGATGCCTTCAGCCCTGACTTTAAAAGGGAAACACGCAAAGAGTTCACTTTTTCAAAGTGAATGAGGCAGATTAGTGTCAGGTTTGAGGTACCATTCGGTATCTGGTCTGGTGTGCAATCACTCTCAATCGGTCTTTTGAAAATAATACTTCAAGTCCCTACAAAAGAGAAGGAAAAAATGTACTTCTGATTTTGCATGATGTTAGGGAAAAAAACCTGGAAGTCAAACTATGGGCTGGATCCTCACATTGAGCAGGCACAGAAAGTTCTAACTGCTTACACAGGCATAAAGCAAATAAAATCATCACAAATACCCTTCATGACACAAAATTAAAATGGTGTGTTTTCCTTCCAAATCAAGTAAAATAACATAGGGAATAACATAAGATGGATATCCCTCTCCCATTCCCAACCACTTTCTCCAAGTTGCACCACTCCGTGCAACTGTGCAAAGCTACAGTACTATGCGGAGGACCTTCAACCCTGAAAGCACCTTCAGTAAAACTGGCATTTTGCATCTTCTTCATCTTCAAAACATGAACTAAATGACATCATCCATTTCACTCTGTCCTTAATGCTGACAGATAAACCCACAACAAGACCTGTAGCTTGGGCAGCTGCATCATGGCTTGTAATACCCCTGCCATACACCTCAGCTGAGAAGTTATCATTGTCTCTTACAACATCCTTCAAAATCCCTTTTGCTCAGTTGTGCAGAGGAAAATACAAATAGAGGGCATTAGGAAAGCTCAGGAATTCTTTAAAAAACAACTTCCGACAATGGGGTTAATGATAAGGAAACCACTTAGGTCTAAGTCCAGAAAATATTCTTCTCAAAAATGAGATACAACTGCAGTTTGTCCTAAATGAGGCAGAAGAATTCCACCTCATCTTGAAAAGTTCCTGCTCACCCTTCATGACTGAAGTCCACTCAGTGTAAAGCTAACAAAAAAGTTAGTTAGTGTCTTTTGGACAAGAAATCAGACAACATCTTGGGTGGACCTCATGTTCTTGGAGAAAGAAAGCTGGGATTTTGCCTAGACCATATCTTGTTATTTCTCTGCTATTACTGGGGTGCTGCACAGGTATGGCAGGGGATGGGATTCAACTCCTTCTGTGAAAAAGGAATTAGTCACTGTCTGCATTTCAGGATGACCTCAGGAAATGAGTAGACTACATTTTCCACCTCTAGGAAGGACAGTGAGAGGCCTGCAATAGCAAAGACTCTGAGGCACTCAGCTAATGTGATACTGCAGCCTAGAAAAGCATCTAGGAAATAAAAAGAAATGAGGTGACTGCTGTCCTGTCCTGTTACCCACAGAACACCAGTGGTCAAACATGCCACAAACCAGTGAGAGGCAGCTAGGAAGCTGCTTCCCAACAGCATCAGTAATAAGGAAAAACCCTAAGTCCACAACATTCCTTCACTACTGACCTTCATGCAACTGATCTCAAAAGACAGAGGCAGGAAAGTGAAGGAGGATTAAGGTGGTACTTATTATCCCTGCCATTTCAAACAGCATTTCATTAATGCATAGGAAAGGATTTTAGTAAGAGAAAAGTCTACTTAATCCAGTTCAGTATTTACAGCTGAATTGGGTAGTGATTCAATACTGCATTGTTTCTGTCAATAACAGCAGGGAGACAAGGTGTCATCTTGGAAAACTTTTTAACCCACTGCCTGATTGATGCTGACTAAAATTTTCAGTTAATTCAGAGCAGGCTTGGGGAGAACATTCCCAGAGTTAAAATGCTGCAGCAACTGGAGCAATTCAGCATTTCTTTTCAGGAAAGGTATTTCAGCAACTGTTTTGCAAGGTGCTTATGAAATGCAACTCTCTCCAAGGAGCAGACAGCAGTCAAGCAGCACATTCATGGATGGCAGTGAAGCAGGTGATGTGTCTCAACACTGAGAAGAGCTGCTCTACTTTGTGAAAGAAGCCGTGGAGATCTTTCATGTACTCAAGGAGCAGACAGCAGCTTCTCTTCCAAAAGATCCCCCAGTAATCAACACTGGTGATGCTCAGTGTTGTCTGTCCAGCTTTGGAAGCCTGGACTGTGTTAAGCATGGATTTAAATCTGTCACTCACAAGCACAAGGGGCCAGCAGCAGTCTTGCTTGAACACAGTTTTCCCAGCAGGGAAGGGTGTGCTTCCCTGAGGTAAGGCACGCAGGAAGGTTACTGCGGCTTAAAAAGGGACTGGCTCTCTGTCAGCTAAGCCTGCAACAATGCACGACAAAATACACTGGCTCAGTAAAAGAGATTTAAGTTCTTAGTACATGTGCACACAATGACTAAAATAGGGGAGCTCTGATCTTAGTCACATCTCCAAAGTGCTTCCTGAATACCAATGACCATGGAAAAATTAACTTACTGCCTCTGCTAGTTAACTGAGCTAAATCAGGAGAGAGAGCAAGTAGATGTGAACCCTGATTACTTTTATGCGCACTTTGCTAGAGATAAGAGAAGCCTGCGTTGTGCCTCCATATGGCACTGCCACCCTTAACCTGCTGACCTCACCTTTGGCTGTTTTCTTTGAGGTCAAGGTACTAACATTTATATCTGGCTGTGAAGCGTGGCAGGGAGAGAACAGTCCTTGCAACGTTGTGAGGTGCTAATGTGTGCAACCAGCCACTTCTCTCAGCAGCAAACTGCCGCAGAAGTGCTCAGAGCCGTGACCGACCAACAGAAGAAAAGAACGCGAGGAAATCTCCTTGAATCTTTTTCCAATTTTCCCTTCTTCTCTGTTCCTCCCTCTGCCAAGACAAGTCAGATGCCAAAAGCCTTCCATAAGCAGTGGACCCATTAGAAATGTCTCCTATTGAATGTACAGTCTCAACGAGATTAGTCAATGGAAGAGTGAATTCGCTATGCACAAGTGGTAATTTAAAGGAGCAGCAGATTGACAGACACCGAAAGAAGAGGAAAGAAGAGAATGCTTGTCATGTTTTGAATAGACAACTGTGCATCTCCTTTTCATTACTTTTTATTACAGTGATCACAACTTCCTAATGAGTATCAGTTTCTGTCACAAAACTGTAGCACATAATCTCATACAATTTGGCACGATTGACAACACAGCGGCCTCTCTGAGAAGAAAGGCTTTTCAGAGGAGTCAATTACGGGAAAAAAATAACAACCACCCAAGTAATCGAAACAGTGGATAATTTGACACTTCATTTTCTACATAAACATATTTTCTTGATAAGTCATTTACTGGTTGCAAAAATTCTAAAAGCAGAATATAAAAGTAAACAACAATCTGCTATGCAATACAGTATGGATGGTAAGTGACAAAATACCATATTCAGTAAGAAAAACAACTGTCAAAGGCAGCTGGCAATTCGTGGCTTTTCTTCCAATTGTTCCTAGCCCATTGCTATGGAGCACCCTCAGTTTGCTCTCCAGGACCCACAGAATTTTGGATATTTCACACACAGTGCAGAGAACTGTGCAGAAGCTGAGGGTGAATACTCAGTGGAAGCCTCAAAGGCTGGCAGATCCCCTTAGAGCCAGCAGTCCTCTGCTCCACAGAAATCCCCAAGGGATGCCAGGGAACCAACACGCACCCTTGTTTATTTAAAAGTTAACTATAGGCACCTGATCTGGTCCCTAGCTGCCATGGAGGGACAGAGCCTGCTCTTACTATCATTGCTCTTCAGTCTTCCTCAACACAGAGGGATGAAAGATGGATTCCTCGGACTCAGTTTTGAAAACTGCTCAGCTATTTTTAGCTTGAACAGTTTCCCACAGTGCTTGTCTCCTTACACAGAAATTTTAAAAGTGCCCATATTTTCAAAAGGATTTTTACACCCAGCAGCTTTCATTGGGGACTGGACCAGCTGGATGCTCAATGCTTCTGGAAATTAAGTACCTAAATGGGAGCTGCCACATAGAATCATAGACTGGTTTGGGTTGGAAGGGACCTTGAAGATCATCCAGTTCCAACCCCTGCCATGGGCAGGGACACCTTCCACTATCCCAGGTTGCTCAGAGCCCCATCCAACCTGGCCTTGGACACTTCCAGGGATGGGGCAGCCACAGCTTCTCTGGGCAACCTGTGCCAGGGCCTCTCCACCCTCACAAGGAACAATTTCTTCCTAAAATCCCATCAAAACTTCCTCTCTGTCTGAAGCTGTTCTCCTTGTCCTGTTGCTCCTCCATGCCCTTGGAGTAAATAGTCCCTGTCCATCTTTCTTGTAGGTTCTCTTCAGGTACTGAAAGGTTTGATCAGATCTTCAGGAAATCTGTTAATGACCAGGAAAGACAAATGTATGTGCATCTACTACCCCAACAACCTTCATTAACCTGTCCATAAAAATCAAATATATTATTCCATCTTGCTTAAAAAAAAAGAGGAAGTTGGGGGAAGAAATCAAAGGTTTTACAAACATGTGACAATTCTCACATGGTCTATGTAGTTATTAAGTTATAGAAACAACTCTCTGATGTCATCAAACCTGAGCATGCTTTTGATTAGGACACCTGACACTTCAGCCAAAATCAGCACACAGGACCTTATCTCAACCCATGTGTCAGTGTAGGTGCCTTCAACCAGGTTTTAAGGCATTACTCACAAGAGCAAAACTCCAAATGTCCTTGGCTTTGTGGATTTCAGTGAGATCTACACTATTGCTCCATGAAAAGCTTCCCAAAGAAAGCTTCAGTGCCATCTTAAAGCACACAACACCACCAATCCTCAGGGATCCTCCAGCAGGTAACCATGTGTGCAACAACGTCTAAATACCAACGGCAAGATTAAGAATCCAATGGCAGCTTTAGCTCTACATTTCTTTGCTGATTTGGCTCCATTGCATCATGCAATTTAATTTTTCTGCATGAAAAGTTACAGCCATTTTAAGGACATATAATAACAACACTTCACTACCTAAAGGAACCCATTTTATTTCAAACTCTTTAGAGGTGTATATTATTTGCCAGAAGCATTAAAGCCTTACAGCTCTGTTTGTGAAAGAGGTATTAATTTTTACAGGTTTCCTACAGAATTTGTTCATAAAGACTTCAGAACCTACCATGAACAGGCCAAGAATCACACTTTATGTCTTCATTAAACCATTTTTTATCACTCAATAACTAGCTGACCTCAGGTAAGGCTTACAGAAAACCTAATGCATGGCATTAAGGACACATGGTGAAGTATCACTTCTATATTTTACAGTCCTCAGAAGTAATGAGGCAAAACAAAGGAAAAAACTTACAATATGCCATGCCCATACATCTGCTACCCAGCCCCTGAGTGAATCTGGCCACTCCAGCCTTCACGTAGCCACAACATATCCACAAGCCCTCCCTTTGTATATACAAACTCTCAGCTGCCCAGCCATGGTGAAACTCCACCAAACGTGACCTTCTCTAGACATTCTGCAGGTTCTGGGGTTTTTCCCCCTATCCCCAAAACCACAAAGCAGTGTCAAGCATGGCTTCCATGCCACGGACATTACTCCAAGGAAAAAAATACACACATCAGCATGCTGGCCTTGAGGGTAAAACGCACCATGGGAATCAAGCCTCCTAGCTGAGTTACATCTGTAAGACAGATATTGATTCCTAGAAGAGCAATGGTCTCTGGAATCCCATTAATGCACGGGTCTTATGATGAGGGAAAGAATAAGGGGGAAAGAGAAATGGTTCATGCCACAGAATTAAGCACTCAGAATGACCTCCCCTTTGGTCTGGCAACACTTTGCACTGAACAGCAGTTTCTTCTCTGTAGACATCCGTGACTTACACAGTCAACTTTCCTTTTTCCTCTTATAACCTTTCTTTTCTTGTAAACTGCTGGTATAAATTATTGCTCCAGTCTACCAGGCAGCCACTGCCTCATTAGCCCTGCTAATCAAAGTATGCCTCAAAGAAGACACTGCAAATTGTTAACTCGACGAAAGTGCAGGTAACAGACATGGATGCAGGGCTGAGAAACAGCAGCGTAATTTCCAATAGTCTCGGATGAACCTGGTCCTTCTTGGACACAGAGGACCCATAGTGACCACAGAAAAGGCAGGTGCAGCCCTGTTCTCAACCCTTAGTGGCCTCACTGGTGCTTCCAGTCACTGTGCACCTCTACTTGCAGCCAAAAGGGCTGGAAGAAAATGTGACCTAACTGGAGCTGGAGCTGTCACAGCAGCAGAAGTCTGGACAAGAGTCCCCTGACAGAAACACAAGTACTGCTTTGCATAGAGAAGGCAGCAGACCTCACCAGCGCTGAAGACTCCAGGAGAAGGAGAGGCCTTCCCTGTTCTGCCCCCTGGCAGGATGGAATCTTGAGTCCCTTCGGTCTGCAGGAGGAACACACCACCAAGATAAAGACCCAGGCACAACATGAAGCAGCTGGGATATCTGACCACCAGTTTGAACAGGTAAAAAGAGGCATCTCCTTAGGCAGTTGTGGGCAACATATTTAACGTGAGAATCACAGAGTTGGGAGCAATTTAAGCTTATTATAGGCAGTTTTTAAAACCTGTTTTTGCAAAAAGACTGAGCAAAGGAAACCAACAGACTCCCACTGATGTCAGCGGACACTGGCTCAGGAAAATTGTAGAGCTCCTGAGGGACAGACACTCTTCAGATAACCCAGGTTTGTAGTACTGAGGGCTTTTTCAGCTGGTGCCCAGCACTGTGAACTACATCCCAAGACATATTGGGATTGCAGCTCATATTCAAGGATGTATTTCCTGCCATGTCATTATTCTCATTTCCAAACGGCAGTAACTAAACAGCACTGAGCTGCATGGCAAAAGTGTAGCTTACCTGCTGCTACTACCATGTTGCTTCCTCTTTCAGACCTGACATATGCTGTAGTTGCATGGTTTGACTAAAATCAGCTATTGGAAAGAGCAAATAGCAACCAGAGAAAGATGTGCATTTTAATTCACAGAGAATAAATTAGCAGTATTGGACAAGGCAGATTGGCTCCTCACTCTGGAATGATACAGCAGGGTGCACTTACTAGGAAAGCAATGACTTTACCTTTTAATTAAAACTGCAAGAGATTATAATGTTCTTGAAAGGTGCCAGAATGACAGCACTACTAAATGAAATCCTCATTTTCTCCTTAAGAAAAAAAAAGGCTCTTTAGGATACAGGTAGTACATTTTGTATACCCCATATATTTTTTTAGAATCTAAAAGGGAAGAAAAGAAACAGAAAAAAAAACAAAAACAACCAGCTTCAAATATCCACAAAAATAATTCAAAGTTAAGACACACTGACCAAAACAAAACAAAACAAAACAAAACAAAAGTTGGTTGCAAGATTTTCAAGTCAATTCATTTTTAGGGTGCAATCTAGACAAGAAGCATTTCCAAAAATATACATCCTTACTTTTTATAGGATCTGTCTCATAAATGTTTCTTAGGCAACTTTCCCCAATCTGTCTTGGTCAAATAAGGTCACACATGAAAACTGCATGCACATTAAATTTAATTCTGGTTAAAGTAACCTACAGCAGCATTAAAATTAAGCTTTCTAAAGGAAGTAAGGCTTAACATTTACAATAATAGAAGGATCAACAGGACAAGGGGGAATGGCTTCACATTGACAGAGAGCAGGTTTAGGTTGGATATCAGGAAGAAATTGTTCCCTGTGAGGGTGCTGAGGCCCTGGCACAGGTTGCCCAGAGAAGCTGTGGCTGCCCCATACCTGGAAGTGTCCAAGGCCAGGCTGGATGGGGCTCTGAGCAACCTGGGATAGTGGAAGGTGTCCCTGCCCACGGCAGGGGGTTGGAACTGGATGATCTTCAAGGTCCCTTCCAGGCCAGGCCATGCTATGATTCTGTGATCTTTTTAGAATCTTTGCCAAACCAAGACAGAGAAACCCACAGAAAACATCAAGGACTACCTCAGCCACCAAGGTGGCTCCAAACTTAAGCAAAGGATAGAAAAGGACATCTTAAAGTAAAAGGTTAATTAAGTCTTTATGCAACTTCCACTAAGCCTAAAAATACATCCCATTTTGCAGACTTGCCTCAACAGTTCAACACTTGTCATATATAATTCCTTACTTAACAAGTAGTTTCACTGACATAAGTGGGTGTACTTAAGAAATAAATATTAAACAGGGAAGAAGACTCAAGATTGCTGGTTGAAAATTTGGTTGTTTCAATTCTGAGGTGCACACCTCCAGGAAAGCTTTCCACAGCCAAGACTCACCACAGTCTTCCACCCATCATTAATATATTTCCCAAAATCCTGGCTACAGTTTTCACAATGTGGACTGGTCAAACCAGTCAGACAGTTCCCTACAACTTCACATTACCAGAATCAGGTGTTTTTGGAAGCTTTTGTTGCTACTGACCTGGAACAAGCCAATGGAAAGGCAGCATAACCTGTCTGTCCCCAGAGTTACTCAGCACTGATTTTCTCATAGAAATCAATACATTTTAAGAAAACTAAAATACAAAACATATAATGTAACATATATAGATCCTGACCAAAATTCTTAACTTCTACAGAGAGGCTACCTTCTATCTACTACAGCTGCAGAATAGGAATTACATGACTTATCCATTTGGGCAAACCTCTTTTCAAGTCATTTTTCTTAGAACCTGAAAATAACTGCTTTTCTGAATCAGCGTAACTATTGACAAAATCTTGTTGTTAAATATACATTTACTATCAATCTATGCAAATTTACACTTAGTGATGAAAATTAAAATATACAGAACCTAAGCTGGTATTCAGTATCACTTTTTCTACAAAAGATTTACAGGATCATGCCCCTAATGCTTGATAAAATTTAAACATATTTGTTTATACCAATAAACTGTCAGTCTCAGACATCATGACTGGCTTTCAGTGTTTGTCAAAACTGGAGTTTAGAGCTACACTTCAAAGCTCTAAGCTCAAGGAATGAAATGCATGTTCTTACTGAATTAAAGCTTATTCCTAGACATTTGTGATCCCTGACTGGAAGCTTTATAAAACACTCAACCAACAAACAAACATAAAAACCCAAACAAAGCCCCATAACTTGTATAAACTCCAAAATTAGTAATTTACTTCCATACATTCACAATATGTACACAAAATCACAACAGAAACAATCTTATCTTTTTATTTGTTTGTTTAAAGAATGTAATGATTTTTGCAAATCAAGGAAGCTGTTTTTTCTTTAAAAATGAGCGATGTTAACCTGCACATCCCTAGAGTAACAATGTGTTGGAGGGACACCTACCTGCAATATTCTGCAAAGGTTTGGTATGAATGTTATAAGTATTGGACCTGCCAGAGAGGATGCTGCAGTCTGGAGAGATATGGGAGAGTGGAAGCTGACCTCCTCTAAAAACAAGAACTCACCTTCACCCCTGTCTGACTGGAGAGAGGGCTCCCCCCATCCTGAAAGAGGGCAGGGAACAATCCATC
Source organism: Machaerirhynchus nigripectus (assembly GCA_013397975.1). Lineage (NCBI taxonomy): Eukaryota > Metazoa > Chordata > Aves > Passeriformes > Dicruridae > Machaerirhynchus > Machaerirhynchus nigripectus. Next base: position 129,123 of record VZRQ01005705.1, read on the forward strand.
TGTCTGTATTTAATGGAAGTTATGAAATAAAAAAACATTTGCTGGAAAAAAATCAACAGACCGTTCTGATTTTAGAAAATGCTATAACATTTTCCAAAATCTAAAAAAGCCTAGACTGAGATAATTTCTACTTTAATCCTTTTTAATAGCCTAAGAGACCTGTATCGTAAATTAAAAGAGACAGTAAGAAGCCAGGACAGGTAACTAATAAAACAACTAACACGTTCTGAGCAACACAGTTTTGTAAGAGAGGACGTTTGTGTAAAAAGGAAAGGGAAACCTTTGGTGTATGGTCTTATAATTACTGTAAAATTGAAAACCGATGTATACCTACAGCTTTGCATGGTGAACAGTCCTTACTCTCAGAGGGAGGGGAGATCTAGAAAAAATTCCCAAGACCAATTTCTATGCTTGCCTGTTCATTCCTCAGGATCCCTAGTAGATCCTGGACAAGATGGATCCAGACTCCACAGGACCTAGGGAAGACCTGTACTTCTGGACTCACCCTTAGGATCATCTACAGTCCAACACATGCAGAGGCCCCGAGGTTCCAGCCCAGCACCACCCCTCAGTGGTGCAATGTGCAACTAAAGAAAGTGATGCTGAGTGATTCTTGAATGGTTCTCCTTCACGAAAAGTGCTCCCCTGTTTTGCTTGAGTAATGTGATTTTCAGAGGTGAAATATGTTCTTTGAACATGAAGTTCTATGAGATGGGCGCTCAAAAAAAGTGAATAGGAGTTACTAAATTGCTTAAACTTCATCCTTGTGACACATGTCTTTACAGCTCATGGGTAGGTAAGTTTGCACCTCCAGGGAAAGCAGGAGGAAAGGCAAGATGCTTGGACACAGCAGTTAAATATTCAGGATCATTCTGTCTCAAGTGCAAAGTGAATGCACAGTTTATGTGGTTTATAGCTTCTCAATGAGAAAGGAAAAGGGAGGTTGAAGAAAAGAGCTGACCATCCAAAGACATCCTTTTCTTTTACAAAGACTGTAGATGGCCTCTCCAGGAAGTGTTACAGCTATTTCTATATAAAAACACCTTGTCTCCCCACGGCAAAGTTTCAATGCCTGTTTTTAAGTCTAGACAGCACAGACAATATCTCCAGACTCCTGTAAGATTGCAGACAGGACTGACAACAATCTGCACCAGCAAAAACACCTCTCCAAAGCAATGGGCTTTTTAGACATAGAGTTAGTAGAAAAAGGGGAAAAACCCCAACCAAACAAACCAAAACAACCCCCAGGTAATTACCAAAAGAACATCCATGGATTGTCACATCCTGGCCTGAACTGGTCAGTGTTTGAATGGCAAACAGCCATGGAGACAGCTACAGCAGGAAAGAAATTTAAATAATCTGTATAAAGGCTGGAGCTAATCCAAAAAATCACACCTTTGTTCTGTGCCTTTTTTGCTGAAAGACCATGAGACAAAACCAGGTTTCTGACAAAAAGTTTCCAACAAGGCTCCAGTACATGGTTGAGCATTACTAAAAAGGCTACTGAGCTTCCATTTGCATGGTGGTGCCATTTGCAGCATTCCTTCACACTCATTTATTTCAAAGCAAATTCACTGATTTACATGGAATTGCTAAGGAAATTCATATACCTGAGAGCAGGTCTGTTTGCACTTAATGGGTGGTTCCTTCCTCTCTTACATAGCTTGAAAGGAAACCCTTCAACAGAAATAAAAGGGAATTAAGGATGAAACATGATTTTATGGGTAATGAATGTGAGTAAAAACACTGAACAAGATGTATAATAGAATTAAAGGCTTGGGCAGAGTGAGAACTAAGCAGAAGAACCACATCTGCATGTCCCATGTTGCCAGTATGCCAGGATTGTGTCTGGAGTCAAACTGTGTCCAGAGCCATTTAAGAAGAGGTCTGCAATGCAGTCTTTCAGGGACAAAAAAGGAAAACATAATTCTAAGTGCCTGGGCATACCGTCCTTTCTCTAGTGCTGAGGAGGGACTGCAGCCAGCTACAGCATGACTTGGTGTGCACTGCATTGCAGGAAAGACTTCCAGTGGGTTTCAGTAAAGTCTGCTGGCAGTGATGGAGGCAAGATCAAGAGAACCAAGCATATGACTTCTTGGTTCAGAGATGACAGTGACAGTCTACACCTCTCCAGAGTATGTGAACCTCAAAGAAGAAAAAAGTTGTGAAGGACAGCACACTCCTGCAGGGCATCTGTGGGAGTGACTGAGCAAAATTATGATTAGAAAAACTCAAGGCTGGGAAAAGGCCTCCCAGAGAAAACACAGAATAATTGTTTCCAACAAGACAGCTCATCCATTTTGGTGCTGTGAGCCAGCTGGCTGGCAACACCAGCTACATATTAAAACAGGATTTGCCATCAGTCGGTCTCCTGGACCTTCAGCCCACACAACTGTCACACCTCTCTTCCACTCACACAGGAAAACTAAACTGCTATGTTTCAGCACCTTCCTGGCATGCTCATTCTTCAACCCACTTTTAAACCATGGTAGAAAAGGCAGTGGGACATACAGATAGTCCTGGCATTGTCAGAAAGGCACTGTGGTCTGGGTTCAAAAAAGAATATTCTGAATATTGTGTGACAAACACAGACAGAGGATGGCCTCCTCTGGACTTCCATCGGCTGCTTCTGCCACTGTGGGACCAGGACTATCTCATTATTCCTTTCAGTGAAGTGCTGAGACTAACAAACACCTGTTCCACAGATGAGCCACCATAATCCCTGTGCCCGGGCAAATGCTGCTTGAGCTTCCTCAGGATGTTCAGTGCAAGGGGCACTGAGGTTTAGAACCAAATTTGAAAGTTCCAAATAAGCAAAGGAGCAGCAACACCAATGCAGTACCCACACGCCATGAAGGATGCAGCTCTGTTCAAAAAGGTTCCTTTTTAGCTGATCATCTTAATGTCCCCTGCAATGCGTTCCTGTAGGTGGGCTTATGTGTGAATACAGAATCTTGAAAGAGTAATGAGATGTTCCATAAATTATTTCCAACTTAAAAAGCTAATTATCCACTGGAATAACAGTCTTTGCTGCTTATCTCACCTCCATCCTGAAACTTGCTCAACCTTTCGAAGTATGACGATATGGGGACTTGAACAATATCTAGAATTGCCAGCAGCGTCCGGGTCAGTCTGAGAAGCTCACTAAAACTATAAAAGCCAAAGTATATGAGGTTTCGAGCCAGATGTACCACCTATGAGAAAAAGAAATTAAAAATGAAGGAAGTACTGACAGCCTTTGTGGTTTTCGGTTGCATTTCACACAGCAGCTTCCAGAGAGATTCAGATCTTGAGTGCATTCAAACTAGCACAAGTCTTCCCACTGATTTTTGGACTGAGGCCAGTGACATTAAATGTTTGTCAGGATTAGACAAAGCAATTGGTCAGTCAGGTTACAGCAGACAGCAAAATCAAGGTAAGATTTAGGAAGGCTTGAGAGGATACAATTGCATCTGTGAAAATATGTAAGACCAAGAAGAAGGACTCTGGGAAATTACTTTAAGAGGCAGCAGCTTTGGGGAAGATGGAAGTCAGCAGAAGAGTAAGATGACTGTGATAAGTTTGCACAGAGGTGATTTCAGGTGGCCAGAGGCAAAAGCAACAAAGAGAAGTAGGCTGGAGGAAGAACTATAAAAGCTGTAGGCATTTCCCCTTTATTCTTTGCTATTTGAATCTAGAAAATCTAGGCCTATCTAAATTTTCCCTACACAGTACAGCACTTACTTATACTGAAGAATCCTTACAAATTATTTCACTAATGTTCAAAGAGCAGGAATATGGCCATTCACCCCCCACAAATCCCCTCTCCCTCCACTAAAATGCAGCCACCTCAGGAGAAGGAAGGAAAGGCTGGAAAAATACAGCAGACAAGAATATTATTTTCTGCAGTACCAGTCATCACCAAGAACACTGGAATTAGGAACAGGTGCTTCTTCAGGCTATTTTACACCAACATTTATTCTGCAACTGGCTTGATTTTGAAAAAAACAATGTCAACTTATCTGAAATGAGGAATACTGTAAGTAGGATGCAGATAGCTGAGAAGTACCTCAAATGTAAGTTTATTTTTCTCTTTGTCTCCAAACGGGAAGGGTTGATTCACAACTTCTTTCAAGTACTCTTCTACAAATTCCATTGTTAGTGCAAACTTTGTCTTCATTTCATTCCTTGAAGAGTCAGTGAAGGAATCATACCTACAGTACAAGACACAGAAAGAAGGAAAATTAAACACCTCTAATATCAGGATCAGCTGTCACTAAAGAAAAAACAAACCGATCACGATCCTCTGAAATAACTCAGTTCAGCTCTTTGTGGATATGGAAAGTGGATGCACAAACCTTCCCCCCAACAGTACCAGGATTGTTGAAGTGAATGTGAAGAACATAGAGAGGGTATTACCACTCTTGTGGCAGATAGGCCTCTTAAATCTTGCTGTGGCAATTCAGCAAGGTCACTAACACTGCCTGCTGCACTGCTGTGCTTCTTCCTCTGTCTCTCCAGCCAGATACTCCCTGGCTGGGAGTATCCCAGTGCTGCTGCTCCATCAAATCAGTGGAGCCAGAGAGGGTTTCCACTGAAATCAATGGTCCTTTCTCTAAAATTAAATTTAACACATGCTTAAGTACTTTACTAAGTGAAGGCCAAAGCCTCTGTGAGATGTTTCTGGACAGCAGCTGTGTCTTAATTCTGGGTTCCGAGCTGTGGCTTTCTTTTGAGCTTGAGGTATAAAACCAAGTTCCAGCCTAGCAAACCTGTAATGTGAGACACAATTGGATTACTTGGAGTGCAGCTGGTCTGAGGAAAGGCCATTCCATCTTCCCCAGCTTGCTCAATAAAAGAGCACAGTCAAAAATAAAATTTAAATATTTAATGATTGAAAGCTGCCCGTGGAAGTCTCCAAGAGTAACAATAATTAATAGTTCTGTGCTCTGCAACAAAATACCTTTTCACACACGTGTTTTGTGGACATTGGACATCTACAACCATTTTGTTCTGAGACTAACCCTACAAAGAGCTTTTGTACTTTAGTTTGAAACACTTTCAACTCACTCATGAATTGTGATCTTGGTAGGAATTTCAGTCCACAATCTGGCATACTTGACAGGCACCACAGACTCCTGAGGATCTCTGTCCACATGCATGTGCAGCATCAGACGACAAAAGGAAGCCCGCAGGTCATAGGGGAGGCTTTCATCAGACATACACCTGAGGATCAAGTCTACTGACAGCTGGGCAGAAATCTGGTTGATGGCGAGATACTGGCGGTCCAGGCACATCCTTGCAAAGAGGTTCAGTTGGTACCTTAAAAAAAAAGGTAATAACGGGGTATTCAAGGAAATTCTTTGGAAATGTAAGAACACACCTCAGAATCTCATGTTACAAGCCTGTTGTGAGCCTTTCTGATGTAAGTCTTAAAAAATAACAAGAGTGACTTTGTTAAGCAAGGGAGCAACTTGACATTAAAAACTATTTGTTTTCAATTAGTATAAAACATTATTCCATAATCCCATTTCCCCTCTAATCCTTGAGACACTCAGGATGCTCTGTTCTCAGAGTGTGCCTTGCTTCCAGGGCAGCACAACCTAAAATTAAAGACCACTATATAAAAGGTAAGAGGCAAAATAAAAAATAGACACAAAGAGCTGTGATGAGCAAAGAAAACTCAAGATTTGCCTGGAATAGACAGCAGAGACTGTGATGACTCCCACAAGAAAAACCTGAAATGAACTTTTAATCTCAGGTTCTGGCATGACCTGGTTTCCTTTTTTGATACTGGCAAATGAACTGGCTAAGAACAGCACTGGGGGTCTTCAGAGAGTTTACATTTTCTTCCCTTTGAATAAACAGTTTTACCTGTAGTAGGTAAGAACTTCTAAATCAGCTTTTGTGCCCTCCTTTGCCTCCTGAGCCAGATGCCTGATGGCTTTGCCATGAGGCTCCTTATTGCTGTCAATCCAGTAAAGCCACACCTCCTCTTCATCAATGTCATCCGAGATGACTGGGCATTCCAAGGGATTGTCCATTTGGGTTGAAACCAGCCTGCAAACACAAACCATTCACAATGGAGCCACGAGCAAAGTTCTAGGAATATAAGAGAGCAGACAACAAAAAGGTGGCATGTTCCGATTACAGATACTCACTTGGTCTGGATGAGAATGTCAGCATTCCCTGGGCTCAGCATAAACTTGCAGATGAGTTCCTGAGTTACTGGTATTGCTGTGGTGTTAGATACACACAGGTCTGACAGATAATCCAAGAATCTGCAGTCAAAAAACCACAGATGCAGCAGAACATCAGACTTAAACGACTGCTGGGGAACTGCAGTAGAAATCTCTAGCACTCAGCACTAGAGGATGGGTAGATACAGAGGGGCTCTGTATCATGCTATTTATCAACATATGATCTTTGTCACTTCATACTCTTGCAACTCACAACACCTTCCACTAGATCAGGTTACTCCAAGCCCCATCCAACCTGGCCTTGAACACTACCAGGGAATGCTGGGCTACCAGAGAAGAGCGCAGATCTGTCAGGACCTGCAGACAGGACTCTGCATTCAAAGAGGTCATTCCATGTAAAGCAGAAAGAACGAAGACTTGCAGGGAAATCAATTTCCTATGAATTTGTCTCTCAAATTTAAGTCTTCTGATGTTTAACAAGGTTCAAGCTGAGGCTTTCCTCACAGCTGGGACATGCATTAGGTGTGTGGGTTTGTATCTGTTCAGGGATTGCTGTGTGTGCAGTAACAGTAATCCATATTGCAGCCTTTGACACACTGGAATATAAAAAGGGCCTCTTCCCTCTATGTAGTGTCCTCTTTCCATGATATTCATGGGAATTAAGTATATCTGAGCCCACCACTCCTCTAGCAAATGTAGCTAAAACTGAGCAAGGTACTCAAGAGCTGGTGGGGGAGCAGATGTGAGCAGGCATACGCACACACACATGGATCATATATTCCACTTCCTCAGAAATCCAGGTACAAACTCTGACCATCTGCTATCAGCCATTCAAGCACCCAACAGTTTGAACCTCTAGCACAGACCACAGTCCCCACTAAAGTCTGGGAACTGTAGGGGGTGAGTACAGACAGCATTTATAGGGTAGACTTAGGAAAAAATGCACCCATAACTAAAATGAAGCTTTGTGGCAACAATTAAAAGTGCACAGCAATTGAAAAGATAAAACTAAGCAAACAGCACATAAATACATAGAATTCTGGGGAAGTCACCTGGTTGGAACCAAAACTCAGGAAGGTTTTTAATTTTGTAGCTCATGTGTTTTAGAGCAGAATGCCACAATTCTCACTCACACCAACAGTGCTGCGAAAATCTACAAGACTCTCCATGAAAATCAGTATCAAGATCAAGTCTTTACTGTTCAGATTACACTATTCTGGCAAGGGGTAATTTTGAAACATTTATTGCTCCTGAACTCCTCAAACAAGTGGATACACAGCAGTTGCATGATGTGGTTATGGCACCAATTCCATGACGTCCTTCACCACGAGAAAACGTGATGTGCAATTGTCAGTGAACACAGACCCTTCAGGGACAGAGCTGATCTCATGGTTTCCTCTCCATATTGGCCAAGCCCAACCCAGCTGAGCATGGGAGAGGCAATGAGATTATAGAGTGAGGCAAAACAGGTATATAGAAAATAATTGAGGCAGTGAAGCACCAAGGCCTTGAGCAGTATCCTTAACTGCTACCAGGAAAATGGTATTCGCAATTACAGAGAACAATATTTGGCCTTCAGTACGTTCTTTTCTTATACTTGTATTACTTTGCTAATTTTACAACTGAAAATCCAATAATAAAGAGATTTTTCAATTTAAAAATAAAGAAATACATTTCTTTTATATCCTGACCTGAAGCTTATTAAAAAAAAAATCAGCTGAGTGAAGTTCAAGGCCAGAATTTTTAATTTGAAACAAAATCTGGTCTAGGAGACAGGTTTATGGGACCTTCACTGTCCTAAGCCCTTTTCAGAATCAGCCCTGGAATCAGAACCTGCAGAAAAACTGACATTAATAAAAGCTTAGAAAAATTGACATGTGTGTATAATTTACACCAGGATTATTAGCAGGGGAACCAACACAAGTGTCAGTTTCACAGAAGAGCTTCAGAGCTGGGAGAAATTAAATTTTCTCCTCATTTCTCTTTGCCCCAATCTGAACTGAGACCAAATTTTCAAAACTGTCATGTAAAGTATAAGCCCTCTTTTCTGTAAGCTCCAGTTTTAAAATGTGGATGTGGTTAAATCCCAAGAATTACAGGTAGTTCTAATATGTTCTATGTAATTCAGGTGGGGTTTTTGTCTGCAAAGTCAAAACAGGGGGAAAGAGACATCAAAGCAATGAATAGCACACAATTCACAGCTACTGCAAAAATGCTTTGTGGACCACTTCAAACCTTGGCTCTCGATTTCTCCTGAGTAAATTCACAAACGTCTCTATTTCTTTAGCCGTGATGTGTTTCTCTAGCAGCTTTCTGTTGTTGTGCAACAAAGCTGTGATGGTGTCTTCTGCCAGAATATCATAACCAATCTGGGACTGCATGACGCAGAAGTTCTTAGCAATATATTCCTGAAAAAAGGAAAGATTCCCATGATGACCTGCTGAGCAGTAATGGTTTCTCTTTGAGAACCAGAGGCATTCAGCTCAGTCAGCAATCAAAATAACGCTCAAAACTTTCCTCTCTGAACTGGCCTGAACAAAAGAACTTCTGAATACCTAAAATATGTACCCTGAGAAACAGATTCCATATTAGGGATGACTAACTCTTCTTATTCTTTCACAAACCAAAGGAATGAATCCATGAAAATATATACAAAATTCAAGAAATAGCAACCTTTTTTGAAAAAAAAAAAAAAAAAGGAAAAACTGAAAGGTTTTTTATAATGTTTAAGAAGCTTTTTTCCTGAGTCTTCCCTCCTCCTTTTCTCTCCCTTCAGGACAGAAATATTTCTGTAAAACCCTGGAAAGAAAACAAAGAAGTCACACAGCAGTTCAGGCTTTTATCTCCAGTCCATTTTAGTCCATATTCTGAAATACCTCTTGCTCACAGGGAGTCTCCAGCAGCGGGAAATCAGGCTACCTGATATAACAACCTCTGCTCTGACTCACTGCCATCCCTCTACAAATATTTAAGCAAGAGAAACAGACAGCTTTGCAGATTTCTCACTTTACAATCCAGGCTCCAAGAACATATTTTTAATAACAGAAAGCTTACGAATGAAGCCGTGAACCCCAGTCTCAGTCTGAGCCTCCAAAAGTACAAAGTGAACTTGTGATATTCACTGCTGAACTTTCAATTCACACACTACTAAGCTACACACACAAAAAAAGGCCTTTCCCCATTACCGCAGAATCCCACTTGTAAGTGAAGAGAGCCATGTCAAACCCAGGATATATAATTACAGAAATCAGGGGGAAAATTATCCTTAATACCACTGACCTGGTTCTTCCTATAGTCCTGTTGGGAGTGTCTGAGAACTCTGTAACATAATCTTAACATGTACTTATAGGGAGCATATCTCTGGTCACCCAGGTCTTCAAGTCTCAGCATCGATCCTTCACCTTTGTCCTTAAAAGGAGCTTTGAGGATGCCGAATATCTGTTCAAAATCAAAATCACTGAGAGTGAAAACCAGACCCAGATTTCTGCTGAACTTACAGCAGTCAATGGAAATGTCCTCTGACAGGATCAGCACAACAGCCTTGACTGAACACAAGTAGGAGCACAATCTGAGACATCACAGCTTCATGCATTTGGGGTTAGCTTTACATTTCCCACCAACTTGATCGACTTGATTGCTTTCTCTTTACTGCTATCCCCAACTTTAAACAGTTTTAGTTACATGCCTTAACTTCGGATAATTTAATGATGAAAAAGGAGGACAACACTTGCTGCTGTCCACTTTCATCCTTTCCCCCTTTTTTTAAATTTCTTTCAGTTGACTTGTCAAAAAGTTAATTTTATTTACTTGCAAGTTTTCCCTCCTGCAAACAAAGTCAGAATTCCATAAGGGCACTATGTGGGGAACACTTGCAGGATTGGGACCGTGCTCCATGTTTGTCTCAAATTTTGTGAACAACTTGCTCTCAGACATGGTCTTAAATATTATCAGAATCACACGAAATTAAGAGCCCTCTACAGCCCCTTGTGCTTCTCTCTGATTTAGGTACCAAGAGATGAGCTTTGACCAAATAGTGTCATTTCTACCCAATCCAACCAGATACACACCCAACCTGGCATAAGCCAAGTTACCCAAAAATAACTTTTTCTTACATCACTCTCTCCTACAATCTGTTTGCAAATAGAATTAAGTTATTAACACAATAGGACATACCTGAGCCAATATATTTTGCTCCCTCATTAATTTCTGTCGTTCCCGGTTTGGCTTGGTAATGATCACATCCAAAACTTCTTGCCCATTATTGGGCACATCAGCAACAAAGAAAATGAGATCTTCCAGTAGCTTGGTCACAAACCTAGAATGAATTGACAAACCACTATTATAAACAGTCACTCAACACTTGCTAGGATTCATTAAGAATGAAAATCACATTTATGCCAAGCTTTACCTGGCACAATGGAACTTCCATCACTGCAAAGTTAAGTCTGACATGTACTTAAGGATTCCAAGCCTTGGTTCAGCAGAAGCTTAAATCAATCACAGGGCTGTTTACCGAGGCATTAAACAACAACCAGAGGGGAAACAAGAGAAAAATACAGGCTGCTGGATTGATACACAGTATTCAGAGACCCAAAATCTATACCAGCTGGCCTCAAGGCCCAGGAGCAGTAAAAAGAAACTTAAAAGCCTAGCAAGGATTTTTATGCTTTATCATGGGTCCATGAAACAAGATGATGGACTCACTAGAGGAATAAAAACATTCTGCCACTAGATAATTTCCCTACTGACCCACGAAACTGTTTCATATACACACTTTTTCATATATATATTCATATATAACTGTTTCCCTATATATACTGACCCAATAAACTGTATTTGTTTCACTCTTTGCTAAACAAAAGATTTGACAGAAGCAGGTGCTAAAAACGACAGAGGCAGTAGTAATTCCTTCTCTCCCACCTTCAGAAAATGCAAAAAGACAGAATATAAATGGGAAAAAGAAGAAAACAAAGTCGTAATTGCCTCCTTGTTACTAACACCTTGCCAGGCATGCAGTGAGAAACACAGATGCCCACAGATTTCAAAGAATATCCCCTGAAAGTACCAGCAATCTTTTACATGAAAAACACAGCATCCTCTCAATTTGGACAATGTCTAGTCTATAACTAACAAATCTGCCAGCTATGAAAGAGGCAGGAAGATCCCCAAGAGATTTTCAGTCATCTGTGGGAGCCAGACACAAAGTTCCCATTATCCACAAGTGAGCTGGGCTGCTCACCTAAACCTTCTGAGTGAGCTTTAGCTCTAAAAGCCTCAGCCCACCAGTGGAAAACAGCAAGGTGTGTGTCACCCCCACCAAATAAAGTAGAAAATGCAGCTGTAGGATGAAGCAATGAGGAATAAACTGTTAGGACTCCTACTTCTCTACGCTAGAAGGTGATAAGACAGGAAAAAGATGGTTTGGAGTTTTTTTCTGAAGGAAATCACAAGAACAAACAAATAATGGCACTGTTCTGAAACAGCTCTGAAATTGTTTTCATGTTTGTTGTACCAATCTGTCAGCATCAAGACCTGACAATACTGACAGTGACACAAAGTTCATACAGGGATGTCCCACCTGGATGCTGTCGTATCCCTCTCTGGGTCAACTCAATCATGAAATGGCCCCACAGCTTTTCCAGGCTGAGTCCCAACACCCAGGCTATTAAATATCTGCCTCTTATGGTATTAAACCATCTGGCCTAATTGCTACTGGAAACTGCAAAAATTCAGTTTCATCACCAAAAATTACCATTTTCAGAAAAAAGAAGCTGTGTATGATGTATCACAGGTTACGAATTCACACTGCCAGAGATGCTGTCTTATATTCAGTTTAACCACAGGCAGCCGAAGACAAATGGTGAACTACATCACTGGCAGTGGAATATATCTGGCTACAATGTACAACAAATGCACAACAAAATCCCTTGATTCAGGGGCGGGTGTGAGGAGCAGACATTCTAATAGTGCCACAGACGAAATGGGGATGAATACAGGGGGTAAACATCAAAATGATGTAAAACAGAAAAAGAGAACAGGGGAAAACAAAAATGGGAAAGCAAAGGGATTATTGGGGCAGTTTTTCAGTCACACTGAGACCTTCTTCCAAGGCTTTTGCAGGTTTGCAGTGTGGTGAACTTCACACAAATCAAGAGCCCTGCCTTGCTGCTTTCCTGTACATGAGAATCAGATGCAATGCACCCTCACATTATGGCTCAGAAGCAGATTATCAAAGGAGATCCAGACAAAGACATTTTCTCAGGGAACTACCCATTTATTTATGTGGCCAGTGAGCTGGGGAAGTGCTGTTTACCCCACTTTTACACAGGAGATACACGGATCAGCCTGAGGTACAGCAAGGACACTCCGAGAGAGGTGGAATTGAACCCCAGGTTGGCACTCTCAGCACTGAAGTGTCCTCTCCCAACTGCCTCTGTGTCCATGTGGATATTACCTACCCATGACTCTGTTATCATGAGTAATCAAACACCAATTTAGCAGGGGAAAAAAATAAAACTCACTAACCTCCTTTCGTTCTGGGTTATCGTTCCACTCTCCAGTTTTTTAACAGTTGATGCTAAAACCTTGTTGGCGTCGTTGGCAAAGTCCAAGTCTCTGACCTCAGACAGAGGAACTGATACAATGGCAAAAGCTTCCTTGTCCTCTTTGGTTTGGCACGTCCCAATCTGCAATAGTTTTTGGTTTAAAGTGGGTGAGCAATCCTCTTACCTTTATCCTAATTTTATATGCTCATTTCATATGTTAGAAGTGAGACAGCTTCAGGAATGAGTTTGGCATTTTGTTTACCTTTAGCATCACAGGCCTCTCTTCCTCAGTGTCTATTGGGATGCTGGTGCTGGTGACCCAAGTGTTAGTGCACAAGTGCCTCAGTCGGACATAGGAGTTCCTAAAGGGGGACAGAGCAAACAGCAGGTGAGATGGATCAGTCCTGAGCCCACGTGGGCAACGTGGGATGCCCTGCAACACCTGCCTATGGCATGAGGCTGGAGAGCAGGAGCCACACCAACCACTTGGAATAAAAGGGGGAGGTGGGCCTAAAAGACACTGCAGTACCCTTTTCCCTTGACTCCTTCTTTCTCACCCAGAGCAGAGCTGCAAGAAGAACAACCAGCATCTTGGGATTATGCAGAATGCTGGGTTTAAGTATTTATGTAAGTCTAGGAGTAAAATATTCTTTAAAGAAAAAAAAACTAAAAGGAAGATGTTATAAAATCCCATCTGAATAGAAATACATTTCATGAATAAACCCAATTCTTTTATTATTTTTTTTTCTGCAGAATAACGAACCCTTTTAAGCTGTCACAGCACAAAAGCCAGAAAGTAAAGCTGACCATGGTTTCACAGCTTCATCATTATGATCTGCAAACCCTTGTTCCAGAGCAAGCATTTACAGTACCAGTTCTCAACTGAAAATCAAGTGAACAAAGAGCAGATATGAGATCCTTCTAAATTCTTTCCATATGATAATCTGTGGTATTATCAAAAAGCAGAGCTGAGAAATCAATTACAATTTTAACTCTGAATTTTACTTTTGAAATATATTCACTGTGGTCTCCATTCACACTCTCCCTTTCACGCTGATGGGCTTTTGAGTACTCAAGTAAGCAAATTATCTGGCAGAACTTAGCATAGCAAACCCACTTCAAAGCCACATACATCAGTATTTGTGGGTATCCAGCTTTAAAATCCACCCTCATAACAACCAGCCCCAAGCGTCTGCAAGCCCATTCAGTCACAACCAACACCGTGTGACTTGTCTAGCCAATCTCAGCTTTGCTACACAGCTGAAATTTCAAATATTGACAATTAAAACCCACAAGCCACTTGCTGAATACATTTGAATAACAAATGTGCTCAGTGGCATCATGATCTGTCAGGAAAACAGAAGCCCAGCTCTCACCACACACATTATTTTGCTGGGAACAATTCAGTTAAATCTATTAGAAGTACATTTTTTTCAAATAGTGCACAGAGCTCAATTCTATCCTCACACAGATCTGTGCAATATTTAGACCATTATTTTTCTCTTCACAGACTCTCTCTAAGTGTCACTTGTTTTATCCTCATAATTATTTTATCCAGTCGCAGCAGCAGTATCATGTTTTATACATCCCTTATTTATCCATGAACACTCTTCAAATTTGAACAGAAGGATAATACTTGCTCATGTTTGATTTTTTCTGCTTTACTCACCAGCATAATGCCAGGAAGAAACCCTGTCAATGCAGCACTATTTTTTGCCCTTTTTTTCTTTCCCTTTTTTTTTTTATTTTTTTTTTTTTTATTTTACCTTGGAACCAGGCAATCAGCTCTCTGAAGAGTGGTGGCATCCAGTTCAAAGAGAGATGCGATGTCATTTCCATGTGGCACAGAGACCAAAGTATACATAATCTTCTCCCCTGCCTGGCGTTTCTTCTTTGAAGCGGGAAGGTCGCCGTCTCTCTGCTGATTAGGCACAAGGGTTATTTGCTTGCATCAGGGCCCATTAGAAATTCTTCAATTACCTTGCAGACAAGTAATACATCTGAATTGGAATTTTTTTTTCCTTCTTTTTTTTTTTTTTTTCTTTTTTTTTAAACCTTCTAGCAAGAATCTACCATGACTGGCTTTGGAGTAACACAAAGGATGCACTTTGCCCCATGGGGTCTCAGGCAGCCATTAGAACAACAGCAGGCCACGAGCTACAGAGGCACTGCAGCACTGGATATGCTTTATTTGACACCTACAACTTCAAAAAACCTGCAGTGGTTGCAGACCCCTCACTCCCAGCAGATGCAACTACACAGTGCTGGTGTGGAAAGGGCCACAGTTGAAAGAAGAGAATTAATGAAAATTAGCTGGGTTTTTTTTTAAGACAAGGAGGGGATTTAAAAAGTAACCAATTAGCCTACATGCACTGTTGTTTTATGTAAGTTTGATGGCATTTTCCTCTCTGATGGTAGAATTACAGCAGCACACTTCCAGAGAATCACAGAATCATTTAGATTGGAAAAGGCCTCCAAGATCAGCGAGTCCAGCCTTTGACTGATGATCACCTTGTCAACTAAACCCAAGCCACATCCAGTTGTTTCCTAACACCTCCAGGGATGGGGACACCGTCACGTGACCCTGGGCAGCCCCTTCCAATGCCTGTCAGACCTTTCCAAGAAGAAATTATTCCTGATGTCCAACCTGAACCTCCCCTGGAGCAGCTTGAGGCCATTTCCTCTTGTCCTGTGGACACTGTCCAGACAGCAAGAGCCAGAGTATCTGTTCCATTAGGACCAGCTTGTCATGGGAAGGGGGACAGGCAAAGTCCCAGCTGGATGGTATTACAAATCTCAGCACAGGCTGATAACGCACCCGGAGGCTGGGTCCAAGCCAAGTCTGATTTTACCCACTGCAAGGGCAGGAGTTGTTCCCTTTGAGGGACACAGTTACTCAAACAAGGCACGTGAGCTTAAGCTGGGATCTTCCTCCCACCACCTGCTAAGAGTCCACGGGAATTTTGTGACCCTGCAGCACCATCCTCATTTCTTTAGTCACCTACATACCTTTGCCTACAGACTCCAAATGCCATCTTTCCTGAGAACATTTCTTGGCTTGAAGGAGTCATTCGGAGTCTGTGCCCGTATCCACGCAGCAAACAACAGAATTACTGGTGCAAGTAAAAGCTGCTCCTCTGGGGTGTTGAGTTACACATCTTACAAAAGACTAATAACCAATTAAGAGACTGGCAGCCCAGGGCCCTTCATGTACACAAAATACATCACAGAGGGAGAGGAGAAGAGGAATGAGGAAAGCCAAAAGAGAAAAAATCCAACCCTGGAAGCCTGAAATGCTATTATAATGATTTACAATACACCACGAAGGAAGAGCTGTACAATGTAAAAGGCCAGGCTGTACTTGGTTTGCATTAGTAGCTTGATTACAACCAAACTGCAAGGGATAATCAAGGGCAAAGCTTTGATTATCCATATTGCCAATTGAGATTAAACAACAAAATCAAGGATGAGTGAAATTAGGGAAGAAAGAATTAGTCATCAACTCATTTCAAGGTACTTTCTGAATCCTTCCAAAACATCCATTTTTTCATTATCAAGCTTAAAAAATGCCAGCTTTCCATCCCATGAATTCTATCAAGGATAGAGAGAGCAGAAAAAAAATACAGAAAGAAATTTTTCTTAGGCTCCTCTAGTCATTAGGGTACTGCCACTAGCGTTTGAGAGGAAGGCTTGCTAAGACTAAGAGCAACCATCTCCTGTGACTTGCACAAGAGTAAACTCATCTGACAGTCCCCACGTCCTATTGTATCTCATGCCCAAAAATTACTAAAGAAAAATGCAGAAAAAATTTAACCTGTGTGCAAGGACTGAGAAAATAGGGAATTGCTTTTGTGATTTCCATACGTATTTTGTTTTACATGCTCGTGATGAGACACAAACTGAAAAGGCACAGAAACAATAAAAGAATCTTTCTAAGAGCTTAACAGGTGTGAGTCAGAGTCTAATATTAAATGGAAAACTACTTCCTACACTTCATAACAAAACAGAAAACTGGGAAATCAGTTTAAAAATCAAGATGTCTGTAAAGGAGTGAGTAGCACAGGATAGTTTAGAACAGCATCCAAACTTTTTTGTTATTTTCCACAACTTACATTCAAATCTAGTTAGGGTTTCCCAAAAACTACCCACTTCATTGTAATTTCCAAACTGAAATGACTGGTATACAAAAAGCAGGACACTTCATAATTGTATGGTTTTCCTTTTATCCTGGGGCTCTGGGTAAAATACAGATGAAAATATGAAACCATACTGGGAGGGAACATGGATAGGACACCCGACCCAGACTGGGCAAAGGGATATTCCCCACCACAGAACACCATGACCAGTGTATAAGCTGGGTGAGCTGGCAGAGTCAAAGACAGGTCTCCTGTGCTGTAGTAGTTCACACCAACCTTTAGCTCTGTGGAGAAGTTTACCCAGCAGTTTGGGGCTGACCCTGCCCACTCCCTGGTGCCCCCAACAGTTGTACAGATCCAGCTGAGCAATGGAATTGGCTCACCAGCCCTAAATCCCACCAACCGGGCTTAGCAGCTGGCAGCCAGACATAGGAGCAAGACCTGGTTTTTAGCCTAAAAAGAAATTCCACTTCAACAGAGGGCAAGACAGTGCCTGCAACACCGCTAACTGCAATGCCAAGCTTAGCTGAGCAAAATCAGACCTGCACGAGAGCTGTACAGCAGTTCCAGGCTGAACTCCCCCACAAGCCTCAGAGCTCTCCTTACAGCATTATTTTAGAATCTGAATCTCACAACTCAGCCTGGGTTATGGGAGTTAAGCACTACTCATGGAAAAAAAAAAACACGTAAGGAGATGTGACCCCCAACATGACAGCTCTGGAAACAAGTTGCATACAAGGGGTACACGAGAGACAGCAGTGCTGCCATTACATAGGAACAAACATGGATTTGTATTTATGGCTCAGTTTATGTCCCAGTGCACGTGCACATGCCTCTGTGTGGGGGAGAGAGAGAATGCACAGACACTCGCACACAGAAAGCTTCTCACGATAAATTAAATTTAGGAAGCAGCCATCAGAATCCGCACTTAACCCAGCCATTATTGAATCAGCAGATGAGTCCATGTGAGGATGTGGAAAGAAGTGAAAGTACTAGGCTAGTTTAAATTAATTAGACAATAGCTCAGGAGAAGCACTGCATTCCTAAGCAGATGAAAACAAGATGACATTTGCTCAGGTAGAAACTGGCATATGAGCAGATGCAGCCAGCAAAACTGGATTCAATTAAGAGAAAAGAAGAAAAGAACTGCAAAGGAACTCAAATGCAGAGAAGAAAATTCAGCTTAAAGCAGTGTGAAGAGGAAGCCAATGGAACAGTTTCAGAGATGTTGGCGATGTGGTCAGTGACAGCCAAGGAAAGCACTCCAAAGGCTTTATAAAAAACAAAAAAGCCCAGGTGAACTACATGCCAGGAGTATAGACAGTTGTGGGTAAAACAGTATTACCAAACAGTACTTTCACAGAAGGAGAATTTACGTTGATTGTCCCAAACTACAACAAACTAGCAACAAGCTGTTACAAGTCACATCAGACATATCCAAGGTGAGGAAGGTGCAATCACTTCACTCTTGTGTGTTGGTTGAATCCCTTACAAGGATGAAGGAGGCACATTCAGCTCCGCCTCTGCCCGGCAGGAGTTGGACCCACACCTTCCAAACAACCCAGTCTAAGTATCAGTGGTAGAAACAGCAGAGTCAGCTCCTTCAGCCTAAGAAAACCTCAGTGTGCACTGGCACGGAGGGCTGTGAGCCCCCAGCCTTATTCTGCAGCAGCAAAGCTCAACAATCACACCCAGGAAAGGCAACTGAGCAAACCCCCTCAATACAGCCAGGGCACTTCTCCAGGTGGGACCCATCTAAGGAAGCAAAGGCTGAGCATTCAAAAAAAAAAAAAAAGAGTCCTAGGTAGTGAGAAAACCCACAATTTTGGTGAGGAGTGGAAATATTGATCCAGGCCCAGAGCAAAGTCTGTAACTCCTGGGCTACCACCACTGAGATACAGTGCATCATGATTTGAAAAGAAGCTTAAAGAGAAAAGATAATGCAGATGTACTGCTTGCCATTTGAAGGGCAAATGTAAGGAGAGGCAAATCCCATGCTGGAATCAGTGACAAAATAATCAGGTACAAACAGATTTGTCTTGAGACTTACAGCCCAGCAGATAACCCTTTACACAACTCTTAACAGAATTTGCTGCTAATTGCTACCTATCCCAAACCTTCCTTATTTAACTCAACTGGGCATCATACCTAAAATTCAAGAGATTTACATGGAGTTTTGCTTATGAAAGGGCCTTCATTTCAACTGCTAAAAGCAATACAAAAACATGACAGACCTAAAATACCTTTTCTTTTAGAAACCCAATCTACAATTCCAATTGGTGAAGACACCTCTTGTGGCATAGAGACAGACAAGGATAATGCCCTGCTCCTGAATGAATACATTAAGCTGCACTACAGATTTCAGCAGAAATTAAATTTAATAGCAGCCAGAGTTCTGAAAATGCCTGTTAAATCCAGAGCAATGTGGTATCTCAATACGTTAACCCAGTTCAGGAGGCTCTTACAAAACCACCATTTTCAGACAGCAGTAACGTGAGCAGAACTCCATAGGTTAGATTATTTTCAAAATTCTTTATGAGAAGAAAATGGAGTAAATGAATGGCCAGCCTTGCTCCTGCCTGCTAGGAGCCCTGGCAGACAGCACAGCAGTTAGCCTCCTGTAACACCTTCACTGTTGACTCATTTGTGAGTCACCGCATTTTTAGCAGAGACATCACGTTGCAATCCTGTTGTTAGGAGCCAGAGACATTCTGTAAGAAACAATGTATGCATTTCCAGAGCTGATTCAGACCCGTGTGCAACAGCAGAATAATAATAATGTGCCGGCATCCGTGTCTCCCCTTCTCCCCCAGCCTCCCCAGTGGTCTGACTGCTGGCTTTATATAAGCTGCCATTTTTAAGCTGATGGTTTTTCTTTTCTCTTTTCTTTTCAATGTTTTTCAGATTGTCTATTCTACTTGTTTACACTGCATCACCCATATAAAATGTATAATTCAATAAACTTCATTTCTGGAAGGTAAAATGAAATGATTTTTTTACAAAACAAATTAATTTAAAGTGTTTATCAGAAAAAAAAAATCTCCTGGGTTGGCAGCAAGAAGGAAAAGTTAGAATTGCAGAATGCTGGGAATTCATAAAGATAGATAAACAGAAGTCAAAGGAGATACATCAAATTGCACCCAGCAGCCCATGGTAGGACTGCCCAGCTTCTTACAAGAAAAGTAAATGCATACCAGTCTCAATCCTAACAAAAATCTCAACAATAAAAGGTAGATTGGAACTAGAATTAGAATTAGCCCTCTCATGAAAATGCAGACAAATGGAGAGACAGTACCCATCCAAAGGCAGACTTTAACACAAAGGCACTAACTAATGCCAGGTTCCCAGCTGTTCCTGACATTTCCCTGATGCATTCTTCTGGATGCTGTACATTTCTCTCCTTAGAAAAAGCATACTAATCTGCAGCATAAAATAATGCAATAAATTTTGGGTTCAGTGGGAGCTGTAACACAGAGCACTACATTTTGATGCCCAATACACTACAATATCCTAGACTTTGAGAGATGAAGAAGCCTTTTTTTTTATAAGACCCTTAAATCACAAAAAGGTCTTCCCATTTAAAAAAAAAGATCTTCTGGAGCTTAGATGTAGGAATATTAATCAACTCATTGTAAGGCCAAATTCCACCAGAATTAAAAGCAGTGCTTCACAAGACAATTTGGCTGGATTGTCAAGAAGCAGCTCATAAGCAAGCAATGAACCTCAGTCCAAACGTACCTTTAATGCTTGGGAACAAAAGTCCTGGTGACTTATAGTAATATTTATGTTCTCTGGAGCCAAAACCCTTTTCAGACTCTGGAGTCACTTCAAGCAAGGCAGAAAAGATGTGCTTAGGCAGAACTTCGGTGTCTGTGCCCACCGCTGCATTATGGAAAACCCTTCTCCATTGCTGCTTCCCAAAATTCAGTTGCCTGAGCAACTGGGATCAGGCCTTGTAAACCAGGCTGTGAACACGCACAAGCAGCCCCAGCACACACTGAGGAGTTAAGGGTTGGCACAGAATGCACAGATGGCTGTGCTGCCTTTAACACCCAGACAACAGGGAAGGAGCTGCTACCCTTTCATCCAACAGCCTAGCAGAGAAAAGAAAGAGTCCCAGGATGGGTCAGGCTGAAGGGACCACAGTGGGTCAAGCTGGTGCCATCTCGGTGCTCCGGCAGGGCCATCCCAGAGCCTAGGGCACAGGATCGTGTCCAGATGGCTCTGAAATATCCCCAGTGAGGGAGCCTCCACATCCTCTCTGGGCAATCTGTGGAAGAAGTTTTTCCTCATGTCAGTGGAACTTCCTGGGATCAGTCCGTGCCCGTGCCTCTGGTGCCATGGCTGGGCCCCCCGGAGCAGAGCCTGGGCCCTGCTCGGAGCCCTCCCTGCAGACAGGGACACCCAGGGCTGAGGGGCCCTCTCAGCTGGGGCTCCTCTCGAGGCTGAACAGCCCCAGCTCCCTCAGCCTTTCCCTGTCAGAGATGCTCCAGGCCCTAAACCATCTCTGCAGCCTCTGCTGGCCCTGCTCCAGGAGATCCCCGTCCCTCCTGTCCTGAGGAGCCCAGGAGCACTGGCCTTCTTGGCCTCAATGGCACAGGCTACAGGTTCAGTCCTTCAGTCACAAGGATTTGTTTATTCATCTCCCATTTCCCTGCTACTCAGACTTCAGATTCTGCTGGGGTAGGTCCACTTCAACCTGCCCCCTCCAGATTTACTTCACGAGCACTATTTCAAAATTAATTGCTTCAAAAGATGGAAAAGAAGATGCCTTTGCAGTGAGCCAGCTAGGCAGCGACCAGGCAGAGGAAACACTAGATGATAACCACAGAGCAAGGAAAGCCTGTGTGTTCCAAGTTATGCGCTACTGGATACAAGACTGACACAGCTGACCCTTAAAGAACTCCAAATATTAAAAGATTCTTTAACTTTTGAGGGACAATTCAACATACTGCATCATTGTAACATAAAAGAAATTCCTGCACAGGGATGTGAAGTCTCTCTACTTGGTTGTTTGAGGGCAGAATGAAGGCTTAAATAGCCATTGCTGACTCACAGCATTTCCAATGACTATAAAGGGGTGAAGGATCCAAAGGGATTTCTACCACGCTAATAGAGCCCGTAGACTTGGATTTACATGGAGGTGTTACCAAAAATTGCTAGAAGTTCTTTCACAAAACATCTTTCACAGGAAACTGCTGACTCCATAAATTAAAATTTCCACAGAGACATCAGTTTTGATCATCAATCAGCTTTGATTACTTTTTTACTGAAAGTATTTCTCTAATGTGATTTATCTGGTCTGGGTTTTTAGCTGAAACCAATACCCAGGAGGAATAAGCCAAACTGATAGTGAAGCCACCTTTAACATTCATGTTTAGATTACTCTTGTGCCTTCGTCATTACGCAGTCCAGGGAATATTTAACTATTTAGATGAACTGAAATGGCTACAGATAGAAACGCTATACCATAAATAAGGGTGGCGTGGTACAATAGGATTGGATCCTCAGTGACAAGGGCCTAACACCTACTCACTGGGGAATTCTAGAACTGATACTGATTTCCATTCCAAAGCTCCAAAGGCCTCAATTTCATTCGAATACAAAAGAGAAACAAGCAGTGGAATTTCTGTACTTTCATAGGAGAGAATTCTCATTTCTCTAGACAGCTTAGCTGTTACTGCAATATCACCACTAATGCCAAATACCAGTGAAGATGGAAAACCAATGTTGCCAACTCCTATGAAAGTCTCCATTTTTATTAAAATTGCAGTCCTGGAGGCATGTGATTATGTAAGAATCTTGGGTTTCATGTCATGAAAAATCAAAAATTTCTTCCCTGTGCAGAGAAAAACTTGAAAATGTGTCCTCTTAAAGAACAAAAGCCGGAAGGCAAGCAGAAAGAAATTAAACTGAATTTTTTTGAAGAAAATCTCAGCCTTTCAAAGGCAGTCTCATGAATTTGATGGAGGGATGATTCTTTCTTGGAATATTTGTTAACTTAGTAACAATAAGACTCCCCCAAGGTTTTAACTCCACTTCCTTCACACACTATAATCATGTCTGGCCTTGCCTCATTAGTCAGAATTAGCTAAAATGCTCTTGATGCTGTACCAGGCAAAGGCTGTTGCCATGAAGTAACACATCTAAGCTGAGCAGAATGTATACATTTCATTTCTGCAGTCAGATAACAAGCAGAACAGCTTCAACTAATGCCACTTTGATGCAGAATTTGAGTAAGTTTCTTGTCATTTGCCTTAACGTGAGGGAAACCTTTCTGAATTGCCAGTTCTGAGATGCATCCTACCTTACACAGGATATGGAAAACAATCCCAGAAGCTGAAACGCTTATGGAAAAGGAAAGCTATGAAGGGCTTCCATATGTCAGGCTGTGCTGGGTTAAGGATACAGCATTCCCCAGATTATATGCAACATATAAATTCCACTTACCAAAGCTTTTCCTTCATTATTACCTTCTGGGTAGTGTGGGTTAAGCTGGAAAAGAAAAGAAGTCAAATACTATCTCGATAGCTTTCAGACATTTCTCAGCTGGGGGAGAGGGTTTGGTTCAGTTCTCTGTTATGTTTCCACCCTGCAAAAGGACAGTGGAGTATTTAAAAGCAGTGTGGGAGTAAAAGACTTACTGCTTCAGTTTCTGGCTGACTTAGTCGGCTATGGCCTCATCTCTAGAAAGAGCATCTTGCAATCAAGCTTGTTAACTCAAGAGGAATTTCAAATAACCAAAACCAAAAAGGATGATGAAGAAAGCACAGTTACTGTGCTAAATGCAGCCAGTTGCAGTCACCCACACACATGCACATGCAGTCACTTCCAGAATTGACCCTGGGCAGATAGACTGAGATAAAAAACTAACGTTCTCTATGTCTACTGAGATTTTACAGGAAGACAGTGAACTCAGAATTAACACATCTTAGAAATAGGAGTGAGAATGCCACTAGAGACAATTATTTAATTACACTGTGGTTCTGTTTAGGCATTATTAATGGGGATAATATTTTCTGTGTCATATCAGGATTATCAAGCATTAATTAACACTAAAGTAATATGAGAAGCTTGGATGAAAGATGCTATAAAATGATAAATGTAAAGTATTACTATTTAACAGCTGTTCAATATGATTGTACTTTTGACAAGGGAAATATGTAGCCTATAAGATGAGGGATTATGTAGGCAGATATATTCACAAATAAACAAAAACACACACACCCACTCACTGGCTGCACATGAAACCTTTCAAGATTTGATTTACATGAAGAAACAATTTTGCATCAATATTTACCAATATTCCCTGACACAGGATATGCCATCAAAGTGCTGAAAATGCTTAAGTGAGATTATTAGTTATATAAGGCAATTTTGTTCTTAGGCAATTACAATGTGTATATATCTTACAGATGAGTACTGTCATTTTCTTGGCTTGAATTTGGCATTACCAGTGTGGAAGAGCCAGAAGAGAATTGCACAGGGCAATATGCACGAATCCCAGTGGAACTTTTCAATATCACATTATCATACATCTAACATTACACAGACAACTGTTGTGAAGAGTTTTTGTAGATAAGGCTTTTATTAAAAAATAATTATTTATATCTCTTTAACCCCTCAAAAAGCCCACTCCTCTCCACACCATGAGCCTGAAGAAAGGAGGAAAACTTTCAAATCTTTGTCAAATTGCTGAAAATGCCTTCCCTGTGTGTCGCAACTTGATGTGCTAGCATAGAAACGACCAAAGGTTTATTCTGCCTCCATTTCATTCTTTGGATTAGCCACTGTGTTACCACCACAAACCTAATTTAGAGACCCTGCTTTCATCCCTGTGTTGACAGCTATCTCAAGTCTTGCATTTTGCTCCTCCCTGACATTGTCACAGTCTCCCAGCTCCAAGTCCCTCTTGCTACTGCTATACAGCAACAGGAATGAGAGATGAACACCAAAAAAACAGAACTTATACATATATATAACTGTTTTCACATAGTTTTGGTTCCTTCTTAAGTTTCCACAGTTCTTTCAGCACGACTTTTGTTCACCTGACACCTTAAAATAATCCTGGTGTCCCATTTTTAGCAGCCAAGCTGAGCTCTCTGCTTTTGGTCCCCCATCAAGAAGAGATAAAATTAGCAGGAAGTGCCCCTCAGTCCCAGCCACTCACCATGGCCTTCCAGCAGAGGTGCAGAGAAGATACAGAAAGACTAAATTTCTATGAAACCTTCAGATATTGCTGGTTGAAAGCAAGCAAGAAAAAGTCTGGGTCATCCCAGACTCAGGTTTGTCACTAGGCCCAGCACAGAGAACTTGGCACTGAGGAACTGATCCTACGGGTTTTCATTGAAGGGCTCGAGTGAATACAGTTGCCTACCCAGTATGAATTGAATTCTGATATCCTTCAGCTGTTTGCTTTCAACATGATAGTGATTTGAAAAAAGAAACATACAGCAATAAGAGGAGAAATCAGGAAAATCTCCCTCCCTCGACACTTCTTGCCTTCTTGAAAAATGACTGAACAGACTGCCCCCAAGTTTCCCAAATAGTTCACTTGTGGACTGAGGGTGATGGAGACAGAAGGGTGATGGAGACAGAAGGTTCAAGTGAGAAATCAAGTACATCCTTAATGATGCTTTTTCTTGTCCTGCTGTTACAAAAATAACAAAACCAAAAATACGTTGTTTAGAGAAAGTTTTGAGACGCTGATGTTAAACCATAAACACAATGGACCTCAGTTTTAAGGCTGACATCCATGGCCCCATTTTCAGCTCTGCTCAGCACTTGCCACTTTCATTTTCATTTTAGCTGAGATTGTTGGTGCTGAGGGTTTCTAAAAACCAGAGCAATAGCTATTATCCCATGCTATATTCTCCAGGTAGAAGAGGCATAAATCATCTAGTGTTGTATGTCATATTACACCTGTTCTGAATCCCTTGCAATATCCCAGCACAGAATGACCTAAGGACACAGTGACAGTCTCAGCACTCCAAAACCTATTGCTTTTTCTGAGTTATGGAAGATCACCTCCACGTTCTTCAATAAGCCTCCAAAACAAAAGAAGCCCTGAAAAGAACAACATTAATATTTTTATCTCACTACTAATGAAATCAAGTAAAATTTTCTGCAGGTCTTTAGAAAGTAAGAATGCTATGCTAAAATAGGCCTCAATAAAGCTCAACAGTTTTTGAGCTTTTTTGTGTCATTGGATGTCTTGAAGTTGCAATTTACTGAATTGTAGCTGAAATACAGCACTGAATATTCCTGCAAAATGCCACTGGAAGGTGCATGCAGCCAATATGCACCAAGAACATGACACATTGCAGACAGTCAATATCATGGGAAAGCCACCACCACCACAGAAGGTCATATTTTTAAAGACTAAAATCATTGACAACTTTGGATTTTAGAGATAGATTTGCACCTACAGAGAAGACAATGCCTTCTTTTAAATCCAAATTTAAATAGCATTTACTCGCACACTTCTGCAAGAAGCCAAATTCCCAACTCGTGATCTACACAGGGTATCTGAGAGAGCCTGAAGGTGAAGGGTAAGTTCTGAAGGTGGCCCTCCTGAGTATAAAAATTGGTGTCTCTTGGACAGATTTTGGGTTCAGCCTTCATACACAGTGGTATGTGAAAAGATTAGATGTCTGAATGCATACATATATCAACATACTCATCCTGTGGGAGCAGCACAAGGCCCCCAGGAGAGAGTATGTGTGACAAACTCATAATAGAAGTCAGCTTTTACACATGGAAAACTGAGGTACAGAAAAAGTCTTTAATTATTTTTGGTTAAAACTACTTGGAAGGGCAAGGAATCTCGTTCCTGAATTTTCACCTAGTGACTTTACAAAATCTGTTAAGTCTGAATAGCAGGAAGACAACTTTCATCTCTGTGTCTGTGTGTTACTTCTGGTATTTGGGGCGCAGAGAATGCAGGTGCCCTGCTAATCCTGAGAGGGATTCCACTAGATTGAGCACCAGAAGTTCCAGGCTCTGTCATCTCTACTCATTAAAGCTACTCAAAGTTATATCTTGAAGTTTTCAAACCCCACGAGTCCACAGTGCATAATTCCCTGGGGATCCACAATTGTGCTGAACATCATCTCACAGGTTATTCCTGGCTTTAATTTTACTGTTGCATCTTCACATAGTTAGATATCCTTTACAATCCAAGAAGTTTGAAATTCTGCATTTCTACTGAATGTTGTTTTCTTGGAGGAATGCAAGGAAAGCACCCAAACAGGCTATTTTTGGACACTCAATTAAGAAGGAGAGAGAGGAGTTTGGGGAAAGAAACACCCATGCTGATTTTAATCAAATTTTGTTGACTAGGTAAAGGATATTTAAAGCATCTTGTCAGGGGAAGAATTAGATTGCCAAATTTCAGCTAAATGAGCATTCTAATGACTTGGTTAAAACCTGCATTTATGAAGGAAACCCTGACAGACAAAGAATAAAAGGATCTAATTCAACACATGCAAACAGTCCCCATTTCATTTGATAACCAGCCTGTTAACACACAGCCTGTTACCCAGCCAACAAGGGCAAGGGTTTTGGGGAAGAAAAGCCAGGACAAAAGAAAAATAATCCACTTTTCAAATCTTTCATCTTCATTAGGCTTGCTTTGTTCTTTGTTAATGTCATACTGATTAGCTTTTGATAAATCCAAAGGACTTTTGCACAATTTCAAAGACTTCCAGTGGCATTCAAAGGACTTTTGCCATCTTATTAACTTGCCAGAGAAAGACTGGCTACAACTCTGCCTCGATAAACTCCATTCAACCCTGCCTCGGCATCAGCACAGAGCTCCTGATAATCATCATCCGAGGAAAGTTTAAAAATCTTAAAGGGCCTTTTCTTTCAGGACTGTATTTTCCTCATGAGCCGTGTCTTAGCAGATCAGACAAGTTTCCAGGGAGCACTGGGAAAGCTGAACCTTTCTGTCTGCTTCAGGCCCCCCTGCTAGTCAAAAACAGGAATGAGAAGCAGCTCAAACACCTTTCTGTCCTGATTTTTCACCCTCATTACCACAAGAAAGATCATCTTGATGGCATTTCCAGCTGCTGCGTAAGCAATGGCAGGCCAGCATTTTGCCATGCCTAAATCAGCACAGATTTAAAGGTCTCACACAGCAGCATAAGCTGGAGTAGCTCCATGTTAGGAGTGGGAACTGGGAAATCCCATTGCTTCTACTGGGATCAAGGGCAGAGAACCTGAAAGCAGTGCTGAACCCCACTCAGCCATATCCCATTCTGCAGAGGAAGTCAAAAGAAAGAAAAATGTCTAAGAGATGCTTTAGTGTAACTTGGATGCTGGGCCATAACCCTAGTCTGAGCTTCAGCAGCTCCATGTCAACCTGTGTTATATAAAAAAAGCATCCTCATCTCTTCAAGAGCGATGTTCTAAACATTAATATCCCATATGCCTTTCAGCGGTCCTCACAGGAGTAATTAGGGACGATTGAATTAGACATGACTGACATTTCTACCGGTAAAAAAAAAAACCAAACAAAAACCACAAGCACACAAACCCCCAAAAACAATAAAAAAACAAAGGAGGGAAGCCTTGGAAACCTCCATCAAGCATCACAAATAAAGAGGCACAAATATGATTGAATAAAAGCTTCTCAAGTGATCCTGAAAAAATAAACAACAACAAAAAAATGCACTTAAGAACAGACCACATGTCTACATGTGCTGTTTTGGAAGACATCAAAATGCAAGATGTATTTTTAATAACTGAAGTAGGCCTTGTAATGACTAAATGACAATAAATACTGCATTAATGTCTTTGTACTTCCTTACTCCTAAAGCTTGTATATGTACAAACACGGCCCAAATGCAGCCAACTTCAGGCAGCACTGAAAAAGCTGAACACTCTCACAGGTCACTACTGCAAATTAGTTGGCTGGGGGAGAAAACTTTCCTCTGAGATCCAGCTTTATGAAGGTATTTGCACACTGACAGATTCCACCAAAGTCAAGACAAGTCAGGTCAAGAAATTCAGCTGTATTCTCAAGACTCATAAAAACCTTGGAGAAATGCAGCTCTGGGTTTTGCTAAATGGACATCTTCTAGATCTGTCACTTTAAAAAGCCACATCCAAGTCTGCCGAACAGGTCAGGCTGGCTCTGTAAATCAGTAATCCATCCTCCTCCTTTGGATCCCCTCTGGATCTCTTCCATCTCTTCATCAATAGCTGTAAATTGTCCTTCACTCCTTATAGAGCTTTAAAACAAACCCACACTCCTATGAGACAGTGAAAAACAGAAATAAGGCTTACAGTGCTGAGTTCATCCTGTCACCTTGGCAAACCCTTTTTCTTATGAGAACCTTTAATCACCAAGCCAAACAGATAGAAATTAATCATAATTCTATGTTTCATGAAGAGACACTGGGAAAAACCAGCCCCACAGGAAGATTTTGAAGCAATCTCCAGGTGAGGAAGTCCCGCAGTACCAAGGAATGAGATCTGTGAGGAGATGTGTGAAGGCCTTGGTGGATGCTGCCATCTCCTGGCATCTTCTCCAGTTTACAAACTGTTTCTGAGCAAAAGGTACCCCACATCTCAGTTAAACAAGGCCATTTTTATTTTAATTTATTTTATTTTATTAGTTACTTGCCACACTCTCCTGAAGGCAGAAGGAACCACAGAGCATTTAACACTGTGTTCTCCCTCTCTGCATGACCAGGGCATGAACAAGTCCTTCTGCAAAGGTTTGTTTCCATGTCACCCAAAAAAGAAAATAAAATTACACTGGCAAACAGTGGTTCCATTGTTGCTTCCTAAATAAAAAAACATCTCTGTCAGTAGTAGAATTTCCAACAAGTGGATAACAAAAGGCCTAAATTATGGACTTCAAATAATCAATCTCAGATGCCTCAATAAAACATCCTATGCAGGACTCCATTTTCCAGCAGTTTAGGAAGTAGAAGAAAAGTCAATAAAACTACAGAGACAGTTTCTTCAGGGCTCCAGGAGTTTAATCCTGGTTTATAGCCTCAAGTTTAGGAACTGATTTCCCTTTTACATTTCTTTTATCCTAGCTAATGCTGAGGTTACTATTACCCGTACAATTAATGTAATCTTTCTTAAAATCTCATTAAATGCTTTGTTTTCTATTCTTGTGGGATTCTTGGGACAATCTTTACTATTCAGAAGGCAGGAGAGGATTATTTTCTCTCACTATTAACTTGAGCATGTACTCGGCTATCTTCACCATGATCCAAATCAAGTGATTATTACAACAGTCTTAAATTTACTATGAAGGGTATGGCCCTGTCCATCTGCATAAAGGCATATCATAACAATAGCACAATAGAACAATATAATATCTATTGTTGTAACATATCATAACAATATAATGTGGCAGGCTAATATTTTTAATCACAGAATCATAGAATGGTTTGGGTTGGAAGGGACCTTAAAGATCCTCTAGTTCCAACCCCCCTGCCATGGACTGTAAAAGCAAAATTTAACAGCAATTCTCAGTTTAAAGTGGGTGATGTACATAAACTTCTCTGAAAAGAAAGGGGCAGTTCGGGGCAATTTTGACAGAAAAGTAGGGTGAGGTAATATGGGAAGAAATTATTCAAGAAAGACAAGAGAAATATGAGTAACTTCTGTTGACCATTGATCCAAGAGTTCTCAGCGAGTGGTTTACACCACAGCGTGGTGAAAATCAGCTGACAGTCCTGCAAGGCTTCAGCAGTTCTTGTTAACCCACCCAAAACACTTGTGCTCTGGTGCCTTAGCTCAGTGACCCTGTTCCAGCACAGACTATTCCCTCTTCCCTGTGCCCTGGAGTCCATGCCAACACCACCTCAGGGACAGCACCTTGGGTCACAGGACTGCAATCCAATACCTGAGGAAAAATGACATTTCTGAAGCCTGTGTTGCCACTGCAGTGCTCCACCACTGAACTACAGCCTTGGCCAGTTGGACTGGACTTCCTGTTCAATTAATATCCATCTAATTGTCATTTCATCACATGTATATATGTAACCCCGTGCTGCTCAGCCCAACTGAATTCAACCATTCCCACCTTCAAAAGAAACTTCACTGAGTATTTAGTGCTAAAATAATCCTAAAGCTGGAAGGATGTTTCATGTGGGATTTTAAGAACAGAGTTTAGAAACAAAACTCTGATCAGAGTTGATCCATTTTACAGCTTAAGCCCTGCCCTTTCACTCTTACGGAGAGAGGAAGGAGAACTCTATAAGAAAGCCAGAGAAGTTTTCCACAGCAGTAACTGTTTATGGCCACAGTTCTGGAGAAGCACAGAATGTGACTATTCAAGCTGCCATTTTACCTGCCTCATCTTAATTCATTTAGTTCAGTACAGCTAAGTTGGTGTTAAAGACCTCACCAGATTCACTGCCATATTTTGGCCAAGGTATCTAGTAGCTCTAATCTATTCAGCTAAGTAAAACAGAATTATCACAGATTTTTCCTTACAAATTCTGCACTGTGATTATGTTCGTGCTCACAAGGTTTCACAAGCAACACACTGTGGCTTATCTACTGTCTGCTGCAATATCTGACACCAGCATGTGATTTGACAGATGCAGATATATTTTGTAATTATTTAAGCCACACCTGAGAAGTTGAATATGAAATGACAGACTTATCCTCCATTTCTTGTATGTGGGCCTATGTATCTGTTTAACAGCCTCATACAACAAGTGTTAATAGTTTCAGTATGAATTGCCCAGTTTAGAAATCACAGAACTGGAGCTGCTACACATGTGGAGAACAACATTAAGAGTGCACGTTTTGGTTCAGCACAATTGATAGGCTGATATTCAGTTCAAAGAGACTTTTATCTTGGCAACTTAGAATATTGAAAAGGTTATGTATGTTCATGAGAAAGGCACAGCTGTGTGGTCCCAACCTGCAGCATCTGCAAGGCTGTTCAAGCAAACTGCAGCTCACTCCCACACACACACAGATAGCTTTGGGTGCCTTCTACGTGTGCTATATGCACTGAAAAGACTTTTGGGAAAATCTTTGTTACTTTGAAACATCCAATTTTCACCTAACCTTGCAGCCTCTCTTTATAAATGTAAAGCTTCAAAATAACTTGGGTCATTTTGCTGTAACCAGGGCTATAAAAAGGATCTTCTGCAGAACTTTTTCTAAAAGACTGCTGACTCTGTGAAGATGAGAATAAAACTCTGTTCTGAGAATGAAACTCAGCAGCCTGGATCTTAGCTGGTGGCTTAGTGCCTAAATCTCCTGCTGAAGATCTGGCTCAGCTCTTTTGGGTGAAAACAAGCCCTTATGACACTAACAGCAGAACTCCCGCTGTCTCCAAAGACGACAATTTCTCTTTCCAGTTTTTCAGCTGAATATTTGGTTCCACTTTTTTGGGAATGTCTAAGCCTGTGGCTTAAGGTTTCCTAATGTCAGCCATCATTACCACCTACCCAGATACCCAGTGTCCCAAATCTTATCACCAAACATCAAACCCTGTCTTCAGCATATTTCTCCTGTGTCTTAACTAATTGTGTGAGAGCACACAGACATCTGAGTAAGCCATGACACAGACATCTGAGGATGTGCAGAGCAGCAGGGGAATGGCAATGCAGGTGTGTGGAATCACCAAGTGTCTCCCACTGTGACTCCTTCAGCAGTGGGTCTTTCAGGGTGGCTCACCTTCAGCCCAAAGTCTGGGAGAAGGATCTAGGCTGGTTTAAGGTATTAGTAGGTCTTAAAGAACTTCAAAGCACAGTAATTAAAATTAGGCTAAATAATGCCAAGTGCAAAGAGGATTAAAGGAAATACTACTACTTGAGACTGTGTCAGAAGTCAGAGATATCAGAGGTCTTTAAAAGGCAACAGAAGTTGGACAGCTGATTGTACTTCTAAGGAACACGGAATTTAGGATTTACACATCCTGATTTCATCCTCTCAAGTTTATAACATTAAATTTACAAGTACTCAGCTATGTTTTTTTTAATGAACAACTGAATTGCCTCACTTTTTTTTTTTTATTAATTCACTTACTGTAGTATTGAAACACCTTTATCAGCTTTAAATTCCTTAATTCTCTGAGGCAAGAATCTTCAATTTTCTTAGTCCCCAGATCATCCCCTGGCCTTATCACGCTGCAGGGGCATCCCTTCACAACGTGGCTCAGTAGTGACCCACCAAATCCCCAAACAGACTGACCAGTTACACGTGGCACAGAAAGACTCCAAGAAAAAGGGAAGGCACAGGCTGTTCACACAAGGTACAAGAGGAGAAGAGGGAGGCACCAAGGTGAAGGAGACTTCTGCTCCTTGTCTGAGACTTGAGCCATGCAAGACTCCACTGCAGAAGCCTCCATGGCACACATCAAGTCGATTTAAGGGAGGATGAAGTAAGAAAAAAGACAGTTATAGACAGTGATGAATCCTGATTTACAACAGCTCAAACTGCGACAGAAATTGCATCATTAGCCAACAACAGAATCTTTAAACGATTTGTGAATTTTCTTCTTGTGTTTGTACTTATTATTCCACTCTAGATATCTTTATCATGGAGGCTTTAACAAAATCAGGTCATGGCAATGTGTGACGCTGTTGATAATCCATACCATGAGTAATCTCTCTGTGCTGCCAGAGCACAGATAAGTGTTCAGTAGGCTTTGCCCAATTGATTTAAAGTTAGGTCACGCACATGAGGTGTCTGCCTGCCTGTTCATAAATCTTTGACGTGTCTGGCTGGCTGGTGTGTTGTGCCTGACATATGAACTGTGCAAAATACAGTTCACAGGATTTTATTGCAGCAATACCTTTAATATCTCCACCACAGGTATTTTACACCTCATAGACACACTCACTAATGCAGATCTCCAGTCACTAATGCAGCTCTCCAGTCCCAGCACATCACCTCTGTTCAACCCAAAAGCTCTTCCAGCTCTCACTCCACTGTTGTCAATTATATTCTCCATATTACAAGTCTGCCTGATGGGGATTTCCTTTCCAGAGGTAGAAAGGACCTAAACTCAGGTTTGACATTCAGTGCAGTGTGGCACCTGAAGATTTTCCTTCTAAAAATCCCCTAGACAGATTACCTGGTGGGAGAAGGAAGCCCATCAGTGTGCTCAATCGCTTTCCTGACTTTCAGTCAGGAAAATCTTCCTACTGGGAGCATCCCTCACTGTAAGCAGAAAGGCAAATACTCCCACTCTTAGGTGGGAGTACTGGTTGCCTCTTGAAAATTAGCTATTATTAGCCATTATTAGCAGTCCACTGTTTATGTTTTCATAGTGGCCTTGACATAATTAGAAATAAATGAAGATTTGATAGCTCATGTTTGTTCTTCCTCTGAATTCAGTGCAGGCTGTGACAGGAGCTGGAAAATGAAAGCAGCACCCTGGGAATACTAAGGAGTTGTCTGCATACAGAAGTTGCACTGCTGTAAATCTAACTCAACCCTAACTCAAATCTAACTCAAGTCAGAGCAAGTCTTTTTTCAGGGGTTCTCTAACATATACTGATTTATGACTTTCTTCTTGCGGTAAATTTTTGCACTCATACTTCAAAGCATAAGTCAAAAGAAGCAATCCTAACTAAATCAGTGGGAGAAACCCTTACTTTTCACTCCATTGGTAAAACTTGGACACAGACCTGTGTTAACATGGATTAGATATGACTCAAAAAGTTTACAGCTTCTTGCAACCATTAAAACATCCAAGGCTGTACTATTTCATACACTTGGTATAATCTGCTGTATTCCAGCTTGTCAAGAGCCATATTTTATTGTTAAGAAGTCTTAAAAGATATTAAGCTGCTCTTTTGGGAGTCACAATACTCTTTTGCCTCAACACAAAATACCAGATAGTAACCAGACAAGTTGCAAGATCTTCCTTCTCCTCTGGGACCTTCTGTTCCATCAAAAGGGGCAAAGACTTCCTCAGCTCTTTTTTTATTCAAACTTTAGACAAAAGGCAGGAGTGCAATAGCAGAACCCTGCAGCCTATATAATCACAATGAACTCGCATGACACCAAGACACAGTCACAACACCACTCCAAAAGTCAAGGGCAAACAGGAGCAGAGAGATAAATGAACCCAAGGGTTTTCAGTGTAAATGCGGTGGATATTTACCAGCGGTGTTTGCCCTGCAATCTCTGGGTGCAGCAATACAGTATGACCCAGCAGGGGCCCAGTGTGGGATCTTTTTGGAGATCTGCACTCCAGACCCACCCATCACGGCAGTTCTGAACCAGCAGGACTTGGTTAGGCAGCACACAAACGCTTGTTCAATTGGCATTCTTACCTCTGCAGCCAAGTAGTTTCCAGTTGCCAAATGCTTAAATCTAAACAAGCTGTTCCACTGTCCTGCCCCTCCCCGGCAAGGGTCATGGTGGACAACCTAAAAGAAGAATTTAGATTTTAATCATGCTCCTCAAGATCATACTTTAGATCACTGACATTTCCTGCAGCTCACTCCAAATGAAAATATGCAAACTACATTATTACAGCCTGCCAAAGAGAGGAATTCTGTGCTTACACGAAGCTCACCACAGATAACAACTACTTACATTTACTTTTTGCCAAGTGCCAGGCAATACTCCTTCTATTACTATCCATGCTTTCATTAATCTATTCCCTGCAAACATAATGAGCAAATTTTGCTTTTAAGTGATATGGTGTGAATCTGGAGCTCAAGAAAGTAAGGACAGCTGTTCTACACTACTAGGCACTACTTAAAAGCAAAATTCAAACCATCTTAAATTATTTTACCAATTATACCAGCTCTATTTTAGACAATACTAGGGGCTTCTGAAAAATTTTCACTTATATATGATATAAATATATATCCTCATAGCATTTGAAATATCCCAGGTTACTTCTTTTTCCTTTGACTGAGCTGTAGGTCATTTGCTTTTTTCAAATCTAGCAGTGTCTGTCTCTTCTATGGAGGAATCTTCTAAGGAGGAGTAACTACAAGTGCAACACACTCTACTCCAGAAAATCCTTACCCAGATAAAAATCAACCATTTTTCCAAAGACTCTGTTCTAAATGCACAAAGTTTGTTCATCACACAAGAACTTCTGGGTATAGGAATTACACTGTTGTAATAGCAAGGATTTGAGACCTACCAATTCCCAATGTTTCTAAGTTGAACAGAAATATGTTTGCTAGTTCTCTTCTCAAAATCACCCCCATTCACAGCACCCCCTTTATGCAAGTTAACTTTAAACAAATGTTGATGTGTTGTGTGATGTTGGGGAGATTTCCTGTCAGGCATGGATTTCCATTTTCTGTACTGCACATGAAGTTAAATGTAAACACTCAGAACTCAGGATAGATGAGTGCCCTTTGATTGGCTTTGACAAAATCACACCATTTACGTCAAGTCTGAATTTGAAATTTAACTCTTCCTCGTTTTAGTGCAGGTAAATATAGTAAGAAAGCCTCCTCTCTCCACACACACAGAGCAATAAAGCAGCTCTCCAGGGTTCATCCTACACAAACCGCTTCATGAAACAATAATAGCTACAGGGAGGTGTGTGATGATATCAGGAGCCTATGAATGACTCATGTTGTGGTGAAGTCTTTTCACTGAACCCTAGCCTTCAGGTCTTAAAATATTTATAAAAAGAATAAAAAAATACCTCTATTTCCCACAGTGCTTTAGAACTTGTGGCAGACGTGGCTGACTGACGTAACGTAGTGCGGAGGAAAATGTGTTGTTTCTTCTCATATTCATCACAGGTCAGAAACTTCTCTTGCTCTGCATGAAACAGCCTCACAACATCTCCCTAAAGAAATATGAAAAAGAAGCACTGTTAAGTGGTAGGGAAAGCCACCAGACTCATTTTCTATTTGTAACAGCTCCAGAGATGCCAGCAGAGCTGATGGGAAGAAAACACTTCTGAGTTTCCTGTTGCTGGAGCAGGTACCAAGTGAAGAACATTCAGTCTGCAAATCAAATGGGATAATTCATCCCTGCAGGAGACCCATGGCCTTTTGGGAAAGCAGAACTTGTTTCACAGCACCACAATGAACAGTGGGCAAAAATTAACCTAAAGGTGATCTTAAATTCTAGCTAACTTTACTAACTTGATTTTTTTTTCATTTATAGTCTCTCTTATTATTTAGGGAAAGTGAAGAGATTTATCTAACATTATATTATCTCATCTCTTTACTCTGCAATCAACATCAACACCCCCCCTCTATTTCTTCTGCTGGAATCACTTTTGTTTCCTCCTGCCTCTCCCCAAGACTTGAAACACTATCCCTAAATGGGTCTACACAAATATACCATTTTCCCTTTCAAATTCTTCCTCAAAAACTGCTGGTACCTTGACACCTACTGAAAAATAGCCAGTTGATAATGATTTATTAAGGTACATGTGAGGACAAATTAAACTTATCTTGAAAATGAAAATGTAAATTATCTCAGAGATTAATCTACAGGCATGAAACTGTGCAATACCTCAGTATGTAAAGCTACATTGTCTTATTACACCTATTGTCATCTATAAGCCTGTAATACCACTTTGAACATCTCCATGATGTCCTTATTTCTTCTTTTATTCACCAGGTAATATCTCCCTACAGTCAAATATAGTAAGACCTTTTGGATTCAAAAAACAATTGAAAAATCATACTTACTCCTTTCAGTACATCATCTCGGTAACTACTGAATTTCATGAACAAAGTTATTTTCCAGCTTGTGTTACAGTTGACAGCATTTACCTTTAGAAGAGAAAAAACAACAAAACAACAAAAAAACCCCTTAATTATAGTATTAGGGGATGTTCTTATGTTCTTTTCTTTTTGAGACATTCCATTCTTCTGAAAGACCACACCACATCTAGGATGGCAGGGGACATGGCTTAGCTACATATCTGTACAGTTCCTAACACGGGTCCTGAAGCTCTCAAGTGTTGATGATGGTGATGCTGGGGAAGACTGAGAGGCCAAAATGCTGCTCTGTTTGCTGACAGCTCACCAAGAACACCCGAAAGGGATGCTGAGTGAGGACTTAACTCTCACATCAGTCAGAGTTTGAGATACTCAAGCAAACCTCACAGAGTTTTCAATGCCAGGCATTGAAATGCATCAATGCATCAAGGGATGTTAAAGATCAAATCTTGTGGGTTTGAGGCTAAGCTGGAACCAGTGTTTAATGCTGGCTTTGAGCCCATGATGGGTTCTGGTTACCAGTAAAGAACAACATCTCACAGGACCACAGAATGGCCTGGGTTGGAAGGGATGTTAAAGATCATCCAGTTCCAACCCCGTGCCATGGGCAGGGACACCTTCCACTATCCCAGGTTGCTCCAAGCCCCATCCAGCCTAGCCTTGGACACTTCCAAGGATGGGGCAGCCACAGCTTCTCTGGACAACCTGTGCTAGAGCCTCACCACCCTCACAGGGAACAATTTCTTCCTCATATCCAATCTAAGCTTCCTCTCTCTGTCAGTGTGAAGCCACTGCCCCTTGTCCTGTCTCTCCAGGCCCTTGTCAAGAGTCTCTCTCCATCTTTCCTGTGGGCTCCCTTCAGGCACTGCAAGACCACAATGAGGTCACCCCAAAGTCTTCTCTTTTCCAGGCTGAACAATCCCAATTCCCTCAGCCTTTCTATAACACAGATCAGCAGTTACCCCTCCTGCCCCCCTGAACTCACCTCTTTGCAGCCAGGGTTATCTAGAAGCTCAATGTTGCTGGCATGCAGAGGCTGTCCTGCATTGACTGGCATGAGAACAACTTTATCTCCCACCACAACCTGGAAGTCAGAAATAAAATATCATTTAGACCTATGTAGTTATCCAGTAAAATGAAGTAATGTAGCATATTTAGAAAATTACTCAAATGCATGCTCTAGGAATGGCACTCAGTGAATTTATTTGCAGACAATTCACATAGCGGCTCTGTTCACCCACGATCTGAAACCTCTTGGGTTGAAGATTTCCCACTAATGAACCCTCACATTCCCAATAAGCATGTCCTCTGGTTCAGCAGAAACTCCAGACCATGAAATAGATATGAATCTACAAATTCCAGGAGCAGCTCACTTCATCAAAAAAGTTCCATTAAGTTCTCTTTATCCCAGAGAAAGCTTAGAAAGTAATCATGAACCCCCAGCTCTGTAGACCACCTGCTGGCAAATGTCCTGACAGGCTCAGGAGTTCTGTGATTCAGACTGCTTGACTGCAATCTAGAAAGGCACAGAAATCACTGGAAATTCAGAGAGAGGTGAACACACTCCATCCCCTCTGCTGTTGCTCCCCAGATGGTGTTTGAGCTCAGCACAGCCAGCAGGTACAACAGCTGAGAGACCTTCTCTCTACAAGAGGAATTCCTGCCTGGCTCCCTGCAAGCAAATTCCCATGCCCTTGCAATTCTTTACAGTATACCAAACAATATACGAAATTTTTTTTAACCTAAAAACTGCTTGAGACATGCATGTGGAGAATTCAATTCATGCCTGGAAGGGAGAAAAATAATAATAAAAAAATATCAATCCACATAGATTGGCTGGCACTGGGTCCTGATTTGCTTATATTGTTCACAGCAATTTTAAGCACACACAGACACGAAGACAAGTGGCTACATGTGATTTTTTTACTATATGAAATGCTGCACAAGCCATGCTTTCTTTTGGAAGACAAATAAACAGAAACACTTTCTGCATTGATCAGCACATTTCCTATGAAAAAGCTGAGCCCAGGTCAGCCTTGTGCAGCTTCAATGCAGAATTTGGCCCACTCATTGCAGAGGTGAAAAGGAAGGTTTGCCTGCTCTCTACCAACACAGCTAAAATAAACAGCAGCATAAGACAGTGTCACCATGCTCAGATCACACACACAAATTCTACTTGATCCAAGTTATGGGAACAAGTTCACTTACAGAACCAAAATAATGACAAGATGCCTGTAGGACACATTTCTTATGCAATACATTCCTGCATGCCATGCTTCACACAGACATTACTTACAGCCTGTTTTAAGAAGTTATGACCAGACAATTCATTAACCAAAATACCACCAGGTTTGCATCCTGCAAAGTGGAATCGGGACTTCAAAATTGTTGCATGTACACCAGGACTATCAAAACTTAATTAGTAAGAGAGCACATAGTTAAGCATCTTATTTAAAAAGAAAAAAACCCACTAAAATGGCAGATAACTGCAATGCAATCCACACAGCACCAATCCTGCTATCAGGGCATATTTTGCTGTTCAGTCCATCTGGAACCAGCTCTAGCCTTTATCAGTCCTATCTTCCATTGAAGAGCAGCTTCAAAAACAATGAAGACTTAATAAAAGTCTGCAGAGAATACTGCAGTTATGCCAATTAGTGTAAATTTTCAGTCATATTATTTCATTACTTTCATTGACTTGCATAATTAATCAGTTGCTAATGAAGCTAAGCTAACCTTCTTTCAGAAAACTAAGTTCTAAAATACTTCACAAGGCTAAAAAAACTGTGATCACTTACCAGAAGAGTCACACACATAACCTTCTGTATCAGATTCCCAGATTCCTTTTATTTTAGGACATACAGTGTATTTAGCTCTACCTTGCCTGCATTACCTGACACAGTAGCAGCCATCCAAGCAATAATTCAATACTCACTTCTATTGTTTAAAAGACTTTCTAAAATGTGTTTTCTTAGGGAATTTTCTCATTATAGCACAGAAATATAGTTTAAAAAAAACAACAACAAAGTGTCTAAGCAGAGTAAGGGCCTGATATACCAAGCTAACTCCATGAACTGAAAGGTTTCCATGCCTGGGAGTAACTGAAAGGGAAGGAGTGGGTACAAGGCTGGAGCCTCTCTCCATCTGTGAGAGGAAAATTAGGATTTCCCCCATCCCTTGCTACTCCTGTCCTCTGTGAAACAGCTGCCTGGTTTGTGTATCTGTTGAAGAGGTAGAAATGTACAAAAGCACTTGTGAGAAAGCTACCAGAGGACTAATGTTTATCGTTGGAAATTTGTAAAGAAAATTGTCGAATCCATTTTGGCCTAGTAGAAACAAGAAACAACTTCCCTTTGTAAATTCCCCCTGTAAATTACAATGGCAAGTTGCCAGCTCTGATAAATTACAATGGCAAATTGCCAACTCTGAAAGGCAACCTGCTAACAGAAAATGAGCAGCAGGCCATTCTAGAGGAACTTCATCCATTGAGTTAGGAATAGCCTAGGCCAGTTTGCCACAAGGCCCTCATGGCTCAGAGCCTGTTAGATAAATCCCCACAGGGAACGGACTAGGACAGGGGTCTGTGGAATGGGATGTTACAGCCATCACTGCAACAATTTGCCATCTTTCTAGATCAGCAAATCTGCTTCCAAACCCTTATGTGTGCACAACAGTGGAAAATGGAATCAAAATCTCTCTAGTAGTGAGGATGACTTTGAAGGCCTAGGATCGTTCTGCTGCTCTCAGCTGTGAGGGCTCACAGTGGCTTTGTAGATGACAGGTGGGAATCCCAGGTCCTCCCTCTGGAGAGCATGAACGTACTTATTTTCCAGCCATGAGTAATTAAAAGATGTTGAACTGATGTTATTCTAAGAAATTAAGCCAAAAAAACAAGCCACCCTTTTTTTTCTCTCCAAAGAAGGAAAACAAATACCAGGCTAATATTTGAGCCACATTTGTTTTCCCCAGCTGAAAAGCCATGCAGAGGTCCCCCTGAGGGCTATATTTGCTGTATTTCTCTGCAACGGGCTTTGGGAAAAAGGAGGATTTTCACATACCCTTTTGATCACTACACAGAGCAGGGAAAGACTGTGACTTTAGGGATATTTGACCAGGAGCTGGGAATGCAATCCTTCTCCTCTCCACAGCAGATTGCAAAAGGAGTTGCAAGCAACCATACTCATCATCCTGGAGAGCATCCCAAGAGCTGGGTAACCACAAAATTAATGAGAGAAAATACATGAAAAAAGAGACATTCCCTTCTACAGTCCTGAGAAGGCTTTCACTGATTATGAACGGGGGAAAGCAGCCAAACATTCCCAGTCAGGTCTACAGTATAAAACCACACAAGTTCATCATCGTGTGGCCTTCCCAGAGGCAGAGCTGAATTCTCCACAGCGGGCACTTAACCAAGCCACAGAACGAAGAAGGGAGTTGTGATCTCACAGCACAGCTCTCAGATCTGCAGCAAAGAGCTCTCCTGTGCATTCTTCCTCTCATCAATATGCAAGACTCCTGCTGAAACCTACCCAGAAAAGACTTTCCAGACTATCCAACCCAGCTCCAGCCATAGATACCATTTTTACATCAGGAGGGAATACAGATTTAAAGAAACCTGATGTATATCCTAGAGACATTCTCTACTGACCTCTTGAAAAAAATGTTGCCCACAAAATTTAAAAAAAAAACCAAAACCTTTAAAAAAAATAGACTCTAGCATAAACTATGATTTTTTGTCAGCTTTGTAAATCTGCACACAACAGGCAGACTTAGCAAAGATGCCCCAACAGAGAGGCTCAGTTGAATGTGGCAACACATCAGATTCCAGACCATATAATTTAGTAACACTTTCCAGTTACACATGAAAGGTAGAAGTCCCAATCACTCTTCTAATTTCTTCTTTCCTGAACTGAATCCATTATGAAATAGGCCTGCAGCAAAGAAAATTATGCCTCCTGGAAATCTTCTGCCTTCTCCTTCTTAACACATTCAGTTTTTCCACTTACATTGTCCCCTTCACTCCTCAGTTTCCAGAATGGCTGGATATAAAACCAGGAGCCCTCATTCCCTGCAGCATCCAGGGACACCCGCATAGCATTCTTCTCTAGCAGAGCTGGCAATCTCTTGTTGACTGTGAGGTACTTGTTGCTTTTTATGTGCAGGAGCTGGGAACAAAGAATAATTTTTAAAAAATTAGTACAGCTTTTAGTTGCTTTTTCTCCCTCCAGTCAAAAGAGGAGGTGCAGGCTTTCACACTGCAGAGATTTTCTATAATAAATATAAATACAAAATAAATCTAGAAGGCAGTTATCAAAGTATGCTACAGTTTAGGAAAACAGACCATCTATCTCAGATTGAGAGAAATGTGTCAGGGATCAATTTTACAGCAGGGCAAGGGTCCACTGAAGTGTTCCCCTCACGAATTACATCCATTACAGAAAAGTTGTACTGCACTTAAGAACTTAGCTCCTGTCTCATTTATATGTCATGAAATACAGATTACTTCAGTGATTTAAAAGGAGCTGCACAGCACCTCTATAGCATGGTTTTGAAGTAAGTCTTGAAAATAAAAGACATATTTATGTTCATATATTAAACTGAAGCACCAAGAACTACACATAGAATTTTTATTATGACACATTATTTAAACAGGAATATGCAGCACTTCTGGTAGGCTTTGAAACAGACAGAAAAGCACAATATTGTAAACTTCACCAAGTTCTGTTTACCTGACCCTTGACAATCCAGATTACAGTGGGTAGTTAGTTTCATTTTGACTGTAACCTTGACATGAAACAACTGTTTCTTTTCCAACACTGAGAAGGCAGATGGATTTCAATAGGTTTACCTGGATGACATTGCTGTATTTTACAATCTCGCCCAACAGCTTTCTGTTCTCACTTTCATTCTGCTTTTGTTCCAGTTCTGCTGCATGCTGCAAGAGAATGATTATTTCTTTAGACTCTACAAAAGAAGTACCTGAAACATACAGTGCAAAAAGGAAATGGCATCATATTTAAATCCTGCAACCTACAAGCATTACTGTACTGAAAACATTAGCACCCAAATCCTGACACTGATTCTGATTTTTTTATTATCCAAAATAGGGATTCTGTCACAATGTATGGCTCAGACCTGAGATGGATGCTATTTTTAAGATTTTCAAGCCCAAAAAGTAATTCCAGGTGCTTTATTTCATCCTGGAGAGGATAAAAAAGGGCCTATGATTAGCTTCTCACTGTCACCACTCCTTTTACTTGATGGGGTTTAATTGTGTATAAACACATGGACTTAATAACAAAAGAAAAACAGTAGGTCACACATGGCAACATCAAGATTAAACACGGTAGTCTGGGTCAAACACAGCCACAGAGCAAACTCTCAGCTCCTAGCACTAATTGCTGTGTAACTCTGGCCACACGCCATGTGCCTTCCTTGCTGTTTTTAACTGGAAGCACTGGCGGCCTCTCCACTGCCCACGAAAGTGTCATCCAGGTTTGACAGGACCTTGTTTGCACTTAGTCTCATGCATTGAGTTACAACACCAGGCCAGCTGTTTTTCAGAGACACAGGAGTTGCTCCATCCACACTGTATTTGAGGCAAAATAGAATCTGCAAAAGGGTTCACAAAAGAATCACCTAGACTGAAGGCAAGGACAAACACAATTCTGAGGAATTTCCTGGCTAAAGCATTGAGGACATCTCTTTGTCCACTCTTCTGCCTAATTCCTGGTAAGGATTTCCAGCATTATTTAAACCAGGGCTCCATCCTGATTTTAACAACTCCATCTTTATTTTATAAAACTTGTGAAAGCACTATCTTGCTCACAGCAAAGGCAAAACCCCCAGCCCAAAGTGAGACAAACACCAGGCCAGGGGCTATAAATGCCAGTCAGGAGGTAGGAGAGCTAAGGAGAACACAGAGTTGCTATGGTGGCATAATAATACCCATCACAGTTCCCAAGGCACTTGTTATTATTCTTTCTGGTGCTATTGTAATTCTGCAGCCTGCAGATTGAGATAAGATTACAAATACAGATGTCT
Source organism: Machaerirhynchus nigripectus (assembly GCA_013397975.1). Lineage (NCBI taxonomy): Eukaryota > Metazoa > Chordata > Aves > Passeriformes > Dicruridae > Machaerirhynchus > Machaerirhynchus nigripectus. Next base: position 173,681 of record VZRQ01005705.1, read on the forward strand.
CTTACTTGAAGTTTCTTCAGCAGTGCTGCTTCAGTATGGTTTCCTTGTTTGGCTTGCTTGGCTTTCCAGTACTGCTTCTGGGCTGAATATCTGTTCATAGGACACACCTTGAAAAGGCAGTCTGGGGAAAGATTGAAAGACATTTCCTTCATTTGTAAGTATGCTTTGGTTAGGTTTTCTTGTCCAGAAATGTCCAGATATCAGCGTTTAAACATAGCCACCAAGTCAGCTTGGTGGCGATGATACCATAAACAGGGTGGCACAGCCTTAAAGTTGAACCTAAAGCCTTTAAAGCCCCACACATTCCCACTTTGTGCAACCTCTACAAGAGCCCCAGGCTGTGATCCTGCCATATCTGCCTGCTGCCTCATTAGCACCCCAACACCACAGATGCACTACTGGAAGGCATGTGAAACCTTGGAAGAACAGTCCTGCTGTCTGTATGCCACACACACCTGGCTTGCCCAGCTCCTCCTGGCACTGCTGAAGCCAAGGATGGCAGGGGCATTCAGCTGCCAGCCAGCCAGCAGGTTCACACAGAGTTTGGGTCTCCACGTGCCTTCACTGAGTTGTCTTTACTCTTAGGGTTTTTTAATCAAAGTGACACAAGCTGAACATCACCAGTGTCCAACAGACCAGGAAAAAAGCAGGTGAGGAGAGAGGAGCCACCTGAGCAGGGTGGCTGTGCAAATGAGAGAAGAGGATGAGGAGGAGGAGGAGAAGACGGAGGAGACTGCAGCCAATGCTGAGGTGCTCAGTAAGAAATGAAGAGCAGTAAAGGAAAGAGAATCTCAGCACACCAATCCTCATCCCATCCCCACCACCTTCCCATGTGGGGTGAGGGGGCTGCAGATCAAGAAAGGGGAGCGATGTCTGGAATGAAGCCAAGGGGTCCTTCCGTAAGTGCTTGTCCAATTATTCATCTTTATTTCCCAATACCGTAATCAATAATTGAAAGTTAATGTTAATTGGCAAGAAACTGAATGTTGTGAAATTTCCTGACTCAAGAGTTTTTGTTTTGTTTTGGTTTTTTTTTTGTCCAGTGGCAGTCCTATAAACTGGAAATAGAGGCTTGTGATTCATCCAAAGCCAATTACTTTTAGAATTATAAACAACATCTAGTGTTGCACGGTCACAATCATCAACTGCTCTAAAAGCAGCAAGACTTGACAGACATTTCACGTAGCAAACATTGGTAACTGTCCCTTCACACACCACGTGTATTAATAGGTGAGAAGAGGGAAGAGTTCTGCTGTGGGAGTAGTAAGGACACCCAGGACTGCCTGGGTTTTGTAGGGTGAAACTCTTCCCCAACATGGGCTGCAGTCTGTGGATGTCAAGGGAAGCTCTGTCCCAAACTATGAGCCCTCCAGATTTCAGTGGCACAGATGGCCAAGCACTGCCTGAGGACTGACCCGGCCACTATTCAAGCAGCAAAGCTTGTTCACACAAAATTTCCCCCAGTGGCAGAACTTTCCTTGGCACTGACCCAAAGTGCTCACGGATTTGCTCCCTCCTCGCAGCCCTGAGTTGCTGCTCCAAGGAGAAAGTCCTACAAATCCTTATCAAAGCAAACCCAGCCACTCTGCAAAGGTGTTTGCTTTCATTTCACATTTATAATGGGAATTATATCACACGACCTAGAGTACACAACTCCCAGGTAATTTTTACAATATCCTGGAAATCAAGAAGGTGAAAAAAAAAACCCAAAGTGCTGTGCACCATTAAATCATATTGTATATTATAGGATATTTTACCTGAAGTATCAGGATTTCGGCTCATAAGACAAAAAGTCTGCTATTATCTTCTGTCACAATCTATAATTAACGTGCTTTCTCAGAAGGCTTCATGAAACATTTATTTCTCTGAAGCAACAATACCATCTTTTTATAGGACCAGTCTTCATTTCTCAGTTACTCCCCACACATCCTACTTTGAGTAAACACAGCACTTCCCATCCTCCTGCAGAGTCTCAGAGCACAGTGCTACCACTCTGTAGAGGACCTTTTTCAAACCAGTATTACTTCATTTGTATTTCCCTCAATTTATAGACTAAAAAAAAAAACGTATTATTTGTTCCCAGACAAGATTTTTTCCTATTTTATTTTACTTTTTAGGATTCCAGATACATTGAAACCAGGCCATCTCATTGTTTTTCTCCATGGTTTTATCTTTCCATTTATTTTATTAGAGTAACAAAACTATGTAAATTCAAACTTCATGATCCTAAACATTGTGAGGGGGTGGACCAGTGCCTGCCCTAGAGATGCTACAGTTCAAATAAACAGGAAAAAAAGAGAAACTGAAGCATAAGATTATAGAGCAACTTTCCACCACACAGCAGATCAAAAAGCCATTCCCTCCAGGAGGCCAGTCTAGCAAACCACTCATGAGACAGAACGTCTCTTCTGACTTCTCCAGACATTCCCAGATAGTCCTAGTTCCCAATCCATTACTTAATGAAGTTTTACATAAATGCTTCTCTTCTTGAGGACTAATTAAGGAGGCAATATCAAAGGTAAGCAAATAGCACCTTCACTCAAGAAGTCTGAAAAGGAAAATAACTCCTATTATACCCTTTAAATGTTTATTGATATTGGATAAAGATTGTTTAGAACAATATTTGTCAGATGCTTTCTCTCCCTGCCCTCTCTTGGGGTTTAAGTGTTAGAAATTCAACTCTTGCCCATCATGGAAGATTTCTTTGGTTTACAGAACTAGAGAAATTATCACATGGCTTTACTAAAATCAGAGAAATGGGTAAGTGGAAGTGACAGGGCTATAAAATCACAGTGTGTACAAATCTACTTGTTTTGGGAAAAAAATAGACAGGTAGAAAAGAACTAATGTGAAAATGAAAAGGGAAAAATGTGAGGGAGCAAGGAGTGGGGCAATGAACAGTCCTAGGCAGGACAACAAAAAAAGCTATCAGGAGTCCGAGAAGCAAATTAAAGCAATTACAGAACTGAGAGAAACAAGAAGAAAATAAAAGGATAAACCAAAATTATGTAGTAGGCAAGTAAAAAGAAAAATGGCAGATGGAAGAGGAAAGGGTGGGAGGTGGAAAGGAGAGAGTGCAGAGGAAGGTAATGGAAGGGAGAGAAGACAAAAGAACAATGTCAGAAAAACCTTAGATCAGACTAAAACCTGAAAGGGAAAGGGAGGATATTTAGGAATCCAAGCATCACTTTCACTGCAGAAGCCTCAAGAACAGAAAGGAATACAAGATAAAAGTAAGGAAGTTTAGACCAGTTTAAAAACTTAAGTCATTTTACATTTAAAATAGGAAAGAGATTTGTGCTCCTTTTCCAGAGCTGCTAAATCTGACCAACAAGCAGGTCTTATCTGTGCTATTTTACTCCTTGGAAGCTGAAAGTGTTTCCCACTGGAGATAGGAACATCAAGCTGGAGTGTGTTTAGGGTCACAGACTAAGGAAACCTGCAGTTCTGTGGCTCATGATGTGGCTTTTCTTCAGAGGTACACGACTCCTGGCACACACTGTTCTTCCCAGTCTCTGTGAACCCAGCCCTGCAGCACAGTAAGCATTTCCATCACGACACTCAGTGCCTTGGTTCTCACCAGCTTCAGCTGGAATTAAGACAAGATGTACCTGGTTTGATCAGTCCCTTCAATTCAACTGCAATTCAGTAAATGTTTTGTGGGTTTTTTTCACCAGGCTTCAGGAAACACGTGTGGGACCAAATTCCGCCCTCCTCTGCACTGATGCAAATCTGGATGTGTACCCTGGTGAACACAGAGCCCCTCCAGGCTCATCCCAGTGTGACTGGGGGAGGAATGGGGAGCACAGCTTCTTCATATGGACACAAAATGAGAAGCAACCGCATCTTTCCTTAGCTTAACAACACTCTGTGCTGCAGGACGTTCTGAAACAACCAGAATAGCAACCACCCACTCAAAAAAAAAAAAGAAAGTAAACACATAACAAAAATGAAACTGCTATTTTGAGCCTCTTTACACAGGCTTCCAGTTGAGGCCAACAGCTCAGTACCTTAATCTGATCTCTGAGTGAACCCTGTAGGGGAGATACAAGCAGTTCAAAACCAAAGTCTTTCTTTTTGTCCCTCCCACTGGGGAAAGGGTTGATAAAATATTACCAAAAAAGAACAAACACAGTGCTCTGTGATATTAATTTTCAGAGTCAGTCCTTGAAATCTAAACATCTTGTTAGAAACATGTTTTTCTCATACTTCTTTGACTCCCAGGTCATGCTCTAACCTCAAATCAACGCCAGTCCAGCTATCAGCGATAAAAACATTGTAAACCATACAGACAGCAGTTCCTACCACTGAAGAGGCCCTGCTCATCCTGCTCTTAGATGCTGTTTTCAGTTGCTTATGTCTGATCATTCAATTAATCATTCATGCCTAAGTCTTCCTTTCATGTCAAGAACCCACTTAACGCAGTTTTTGTTTGGTTTGCTAACATTGCTGCTTTAATTGAAAGATATTTCCCAGAAGATTCTTGGGGAGAAAAATATGGATTTTGCTTAGATTTCTTGGTTATAAAAACAACATTTAGCAACTCTTTTGCCTCAGGGCTCTTAGCAGAGCTAAGAAATTTAGCAATGCATGGCAGAGATGGGCTTGTGGTTGCTCTCATGGTAGAGACACCTCCATGGTACAAGGCACTAAATCTCAATTAGACAGCAAGTTTCTGCTGGGCTCTCAGCACAGCTCCTGCTATTCCCACACTTAGAATTTGGCTTGAAGGATGAAGGAGACAACATCCAAATGATGGATTTATCTTTCCTGGAGCCATCCTCCTGAACACACATTGATTATGAATACTTGAAGCAGCAGGAAAATTATATTCGATGCATCCCCTAACACGATAGCCATGCTATTATTAGAAGGGTGGGTTGCATAAATTATTGTGATAAAACTTACTTTTTTACTAATTTAGTTTCTCTGACAGGTTTTAGAGACCCTACAGCACCTTTCAGTACCTAAAGGGGACTTACAAGAAAGCTGGATGGAAAAGGACTTTTTTCAAGGGCATGGAGTGACAGGACAAGGGGGAATGGCTTCAAACTGAAAAAGGGTAGATTCAGGTTGGATATCAGGAAGAAATTGTTCCCTGTGAAGGTGCTGAGGCCCTGGCACAGGTTGCCCAGAGAAGCTGTGGCTGCCCCATCCCTGGCAGTGTCCAAGGCCAGGCTGGATGGGGCTCTGAGCAACCTGGGATAGTGGAAAGGGGACTGGAACGAGACGGGCTTTAATGTCCCTTCCAAGTCAAATCACTCTGTTGCAGCTCATCCAAATTTGCATGCTACCACCATGGCAGCAGTCCCAAAATTAAGTCAGCTATGGGTGTACTATAAAGTAGAGACAGCTAAGGAGTGACTGGAAGAAAGGCTGCAAAGGGAGTTAAGAGGCAGCAGGGAGGAGGAGGGAAGTAGCTACTAAAAAGTTTTGGGGCAGGGAGGGAGAGGGAGAAGAGGGAATCCCCAAAAAGAGGAGGATCCGAGTTAGAGGAAAGGAAAGGTTTGATGCTATGGAGAAGAGGGAGCAGAGGCAGCTGGAGGTAAAGGGATGTGTTATGCAAGCACCAGACAGAGGTTACAATAAGGGACAGAGCCAAAACTGTCCACAACTAACAGAAAACATTCCCCTACAGAAGCTGGGATGTAACTCAGGATACAGCCCTTGCTTTCTCCAGCAGCAGAAACCAGCTGTGCATTTGTCAGTGTCCCAGCCCCCTCTGACATCTGCTCCACATGTGCTGCCACCACTCATGGCAAATCATTCGTGCTGGGAGTTCAATCAGCTTCCACCCTGCATCAAAGTGCCCACATCACCAACACAGAAACCTACCAACTTTTTCTTTCTTTGCCTTTTGAAGTTAGGAATGAACAACACAGAGCTGCAAGAAAAGAACTCTAACGTACTGAAGTTATAAAATCAAGCCCTCAAACACCAGACAGTGAAAAAATTATGGTTGTCTTTTTAAGCTCTGTTGAGGTCCGTAATTGTAGGCATTTGGGTGTATTCTGCAGTTATCCTATCACAAATCTTTCCCAGTGACTTGGTCTCGTCTAGAAACCTGGATATGCTCAACTTTAGAAACACATCGGGGTAGTCCAGTGACAGAAATACTGTCCAAAGAATCCCTACCTGAAATGTTGCGCAACCTGGTTTACACATGTACTTGCAGGCAGTGAGAGGGTGAAATCACAGTCAAGTAGCCTGAAAGCCACACTGGATGCTACCCGCAGCTGTGCTTTAAAGCTGTTCAGTCACACAAGTGACTGAAATTGGTTACTGTTAGTTTCTAAGTATGCATCCTCACTTTCTCGGTTTCCAGTATCTGCCAGTGTGCTGAATGCTCACAGCTGGAACTGGAACCACCTGCTGATGTTTCCCAAATATATAATGGAAAAAAGTCTTGAATTCTCTGGGAAAGCAGAACTTCACTCTCCCAATGTTTTAAAGGCTTTATTTTTTGCAATAGTAGCGTATACATAAACATTGGAAATAAAATACTAAGGTTAAGCACGTCAGTGCAACCCCTCAAAATCATAGAATGGTTTGGGTTAGAAGGGACATTAAAGATCATTGAAAATAGATACAAACAGCCATGAAACATGTTTCCCTTGCTCCAAATCAGGCAAGTGATACTCTCTGTCTCAGAACCGGTGTGAATCCAAGCCCTTTTAAGCCAAAAGAGGCCTGGATCAGGCTAGTAAGGCTCTGCTCTGGCACACTTCGGAGTACTTTTTTAGTACTCAAGAAGTAAAAACTACATGCTGTCAGTGCACTGTTATTTTTTTCCAGTAAGCAAAACAGCAGATTTATCCAAATCTACAAGGCCAAGTTGAAAAAAATCAGATACCTTTTTAAGCAAAGGCAAAACAAAAAGCTGACAAAATATTTGGAGGTACTCCTTAAAATGGTATCTTATCTTGGAAAAAAAAAAACCCTCAGCTCAAGTAGCTTTGGACCTCACAAGTTTCTTTCCCGTTTGCAGTAAGAGCAGGGCTGGAGCAAAGAGTTTGTCACATAGCAGGGGATTGGTGTTCAGTGTACAGAACAGAGCAAGCAACTCTTGGACTGCAGGAGAGTAAGTCCTTTTCTCCGTATTTTCCACTTGCCTCTCGTGCCTTTCCAAATTTTGTATTTAGGTCTCAAAATCTACCATTTCATGGTCCAGTTTGAAACTTTGTCCCTGTGTCCACAAACCCTCTGGGAAGTTACATGACAAAAGCGCCCAAGGAGTTAGGACAGCATCAGCTGGTCATTAAAGAGAAATGATCCCCAGTTACTGACCTCGGAACTTCTTTGGAGGATTAGCAAGGTCACCTGCCTCTGGCTGGACCACACACCGGTCATCCACTAACCTAGAAAAAATAAAAGTTATCACACTCACTAAAACATGCCATCAGTGTATAGAAATGCAGAGACACACCTGCCACACCAGAGACACACAAGCTTCCACATTTGTCCAATGTAATACAAAAAATGCCTTAGAAACTCTGCTATTCAGTTACTAAGCATAACCAAGAGAAGTCTACATTTTCCTTACAGAGAGAGGATTTCCTCTACTGCACTAAATTATGGCCTGTGTTTCAGACCCCACTTCATTTAAACCGAGTTAAAATCCCTTTTGTTACACCACATACATTGATGTTGCATGTAAAATTTATGTTTTCCTTCATTGGAGCCATTAACCCTCAATCAGAAACAGTTTCTTTCTCTGCAGCTGTCAGATTTTCTTCTTCACCATTTCCAATCTTTTTCCTCTGAGGAGGCATGTGGAATTAAGGTTCAGCTCTGATCAAAATGCCCAAGACCACACTTTCCTGTGCTAAAATGAAAAAGCATTTCTTTAATCCACAGCAGAAAATCTAGATGACAAATCTAATATATTTCTTGCAATATTTTAGAAGTTAAATAAACAATAAAATTTAAAAGCATGAATTGTTAAACTTATCTCAGAACTTCCTAAACATAAATTCAGCTTCCTTTCAGGAAGCATCCTGTAAACAATTTGCCCATTTCAAACAATTATTCAGGAAAATCATGTTTAAGGACACACTACTGCCCTGTCACTTCACAGCAACATTCTTAGCAGCATTTTTGTTGGAAATTGCCAGAAAAAAAGCACAAATTGGCTTCAGCCAAGTTACACAATAGATGCATTCAGCTTTCACTCAAGTTGGTGAAGGCTTTGCCTCCAGCCATGAGCACAGCGAGGCCGATCCCCCAGCACACCCACGAATTTTCTACCTCTAGCAAGATGACAAAGTGTCCACTGCGGCTGCAGCTCCCCGAAGCAAAAATGACACAAGAATTTTGGAAGTCAGCATTTCCAATCTTATAACAGACATAGATGCAAACATGAGGTGTCAGTGAGGAATGGGAATTGAAGAAACAGCTTCAGGAGCAAGCAGGGGGCCTTAGGGAGCTGTGTTTCTTCACAGTCCAGGTAAGGCCAGGCTTAACAAGAACAGAATGAGGTTTGGAAAGCAGGACTCAGGAAGAGTCTTGCAGGCATCCTGCGCTCTGTCCATGTTCTAATAGGCCAAAGCTTCCTATAAACAGCACCTAAAACCTGGAGTCACAGAGAGCTGCCTGAAAAGGACTACTTTAACAGGAGCTGTGCCAAAGGATTTTAATGCCAAGGAGTACTTCTCACTCTCAACAAAATCCCTCAAAGGTTTTTAAGGAGGAACCCATAAGGTTTCACCTTAAGCACTGTCAGGATGGAGGCATATTGAAAAGCCAACCATAACTCACAAGGAACCTCCTGTGTTCCTTGGTGACAACTTGTGCACCCTCGTGACAACTACAGCTGTGGGTGAAACACAAAACTTTCACCATTGCACGTCACTGTAGCAAAAGCCAGATAGAAAACAAGGTGTTGGTGCTGAGAAAAACAAATGAGATCCTGCACACTCTCTGAGCCAGCCAGACACACTGGCCTTGCAGAGAACAGACTTTAAACAATTAACATCATTCTCTAAGGGCACAAAGATAAGGACCATAAATGAGTTCTGCAGCCATCAGGAACCAAAGACATCAGAGGAGACAAAGGAAAAAGGAACTGGTGCTGATGCCATCCTACGGACATAAAATCAAAGCACAGAAAGGTTGATTGACATGTGGCAGGGCAGTGGCATGACAGAGCAGGAGCATCATCTCCTGAGCCCTTGCTCAGCACCTCAGCTTCTAACACCTTTGTTTCTTATAACACAGGACAAAAATCTGAGGAAAGTATTGTTTTCTTTATTTAGAAGTTATTAAATTAAAAAGTTATTAAAGGTATTAAATTAATCAAATCAAATTTAATCCCCGGAATTTTCACATAATGCCACTCATCCTGCATTCCAGCTCCATGACCTTCAGAGAGTCTAACAGCTCCTTGTTTACTCTGGAGGTGCTTGTGACGGTGCCGTAGGGAGAGCTGAGCTGCACATTGCACATGATGCAAGACTTCAGCTCGCCCTGTGGATGGGAACAGAAGAGGCTCTTCAAACACAGACCACATCCTCTGATACACAATTCAGAATATTCAAATCCCACTTTTTTAGCAAGCCAAAAGCAGCTACTGGTTTGTTGCTGACACCTGCGAGGTGGCTGCGTTAAACGACCACAATTCAAGACCTTTGTAACCTGCAAACAAATCCATTTGAGATGTGTGAAACCAAACAACAGGCTTGGCTGCAAAAGGTCCTGGGCGCCTGCAGTGACTGTCAGACCACACCACAGCAAGTTTTAAGATTACTTGTTTGTAGGTTGGAATAGGAGGCCAAAAGTGCACCAGACCAGACTTTTCAGATAAAGGCAGAATTTATTGCATTGTATTTATTGTATTATACCATAAAATGTGCAAGCTATGTAAACACTGATACAAATTACGGTGCCAATATTCAAGCCACTTTACTACGGTACTATCAGAGAAGCTTTGACAAACTTCAAGGGGTTTAATTCCTCAGCTGGACTGCAGACAATAATGCTTTGTGCTCTCTGCTGTCATTCAGCACCTGGCACATACAACACAATTGCATTTCAGTTTTCCATACATTGGCAGCACATAAATGACAAAGGAGATCCCTGCACATGTATGATATGATTTTTAGCTAGGCAAGTTCTTTCCTGAACACAATAAATACCTGGGGTTTGGACAATCCCTCCACGTAACTGCTGTAATTAAGCTGTACAGTTCATTGGTGGTGCCTAAGATAAATCATCAGGAAAGTCAAAGCAGTAATTACAGCCCTGGACTTTACGCACAGCCCTTTGTATTCAGTAATTGCAGAATTAGGGGCTGAAAGCAACAATGCTCATGGGATTGCTTGTCACAGATGCCCAATCATTCTCCCAGAGAAGCCAGTGGAGGTTTTTCCACTCGCTGCAGGGGCACCTGCTCATCATAGTGCCACAGGCAGCCAGCCTCACAGAGCAGCAGGTGTTTAAGCCATTAAGGCCTCACAGTACGGAAGTGTACACAGCTACGGTGTACAAAGGCTCATTAAACCAGAATTGGAGCTACCTAAAGCAATGCCTAGGAGATAAGGTGTACTTCTCCACAGAGGCAGGGGGGCAAAGTAAAGGCAGTTTCAACTCTCCCCTATCATCACAGAAACACAGGATGGTTCAGGCTGGAAGGGACCACAGCGGGGCAGCTGGTGCCACCTCCCTGCTCCACCAGGGCCATTCCAGAGCACAGGGCACAGGATTGTGCCCAGACAGCTCTGGAATATCCCCAGTGAGGGAGACTCCACACCCTCTGTGGACAATCTGTTCAGGGCTCAGTCACTGCACAAGAAAAAAGTTCTGCCTCACGTCAGGTGGTCAAAGCATGAACCCGTAGAGTTCTGCACCTCTCTTCCTCTTCTTTCATTCTCCCCCATCATCTGGTGGAGCTAAAGCTGTCCCTTCTCTGGTGAAATGGGAGGAAGGACACAGGGATGAGAGGAGCAGGACTGAGCAGCAGCAGTACAATTGATAAGCAAGGTATGTTGGCAGAAAGGTCTGATGGTGCCTGGGTTCATAGATAGGAATCACATGTGCTGCATACGTCTTTGTGTCCTGCAAGCTCCCCGATTACCTAACACAGGCTAAAGGTAAATACACCAAAGGTTTCTAGGAACTTGCAGATGTAGTGCAAGAGTCAAGGAGTAGTTGTACAGCTATAATCCTAGAAGGACCGTTCCCAGTGATGAGTTATTTTAGATTTACTAGAGATACAGTTGCATTCTGAAAGAACAAAAACCAGTGTAAGAAAATGACAGGAAAGGAATTATGGTGGGTTTCATGGATTTTAGGTCTCTTTCATAATATAAGATGCTTTTTAAATTGTCAAGGAAAGCGGCCACATAATATAATTTATCTTAGCTTTGTGCCTTGAGTTTCAAAAATACCATCCTGAAATGTATTTTGTCTCTTCCTACCAACAGAGACTTCCACCCACTAATCATAGACAATATTATTAAGTACAACAATACCTGAACAAACACAAGTGCACAGACTCTCCCACACGTGGAACTGCACATGTGTGTGTGTAACTTGTTAAAAAATACGAGACCCAGCTGCTGATGTCTATTACACACTCGGTACTATTTATACATCTATGGAGTACTTTAATCCTCAAAAAGCTGAATAAACTCAGCTAGAGGCGATGTCTTCAATCTAAGACACTCAAGTTGCTTGGCTTTTACTGTCTCAATGGTATCATCATTTCACTGCCTTTCTGAGCAGCACAAGGCCTGGGCAGCAGCAGGAAGAGGGGCAACGCTGACTGGCATCAGCAAGAGGAGCTGGACATTTTAACTGCCAGTGGAGCCCAGCAACTTCTTTGTTCACAAACCATGCTGAGGGTACATCCCAAAACCACATAACCCCAACATGCCCTCATGAACAAAGGAGCAGTGCGCAAAGCCTCCCTCGCTTTGCTCCTCAGATGTCCCTTCACACAACCTCCTCCACAGAAATGTTCCTCCAGAATACCTGCCACCCAGGATACTTCTTTCCTCCCAAACTGCAGTACGAAGCCTCTCCCATGTGCCACACATCCCAGCAACCACTCGGGAAGAGAGGTGCAAGTCATACCACCAAGAAACCAGCCAATAATGAACAATAGGTGATTAAAATTTTGCTGCCCTGGAAATCAAACATCAAATACCTAAGTGCCAAAACAATCAGGTCCACCCAGTTCTTCTCCAAGTCCACCCACTTTTCATTTCATTGAGCCTCTTATCAGGCATCTAGGTCAGCCCACTTGTTGTGTGCTTCAAGCGGTCTCCTGCCAGAAATCTACAGTCATCCTACCTCACCCTTCCCAAAATGTGAGTTCATACTCCTTTCTGACTACCAGTCCTGCATCAAATGATTTACACTATGATTTAGCTACCCTGTATGAAATGTGGCCTTTTTCCTGTCTCTTACCAAAGACAAATTTTTCACCATCATCTTTTCACATCTTTTAGGGTTGCCTACATTCATCCCAGCTCGCACTGAAAATAAAAAGGCTCTTCCTTGCGCTTATAGCAAGGCTATTAAGTCTCTGTACCATTTAGGAAGATTCCATGCTAAAAAGCCCTTTTGACAAATGGGAGGACAGCAGAACACAATATTTAAAGAATTTCACTTCATGCCAGTGAGGTACAGCAGCACAGAGACAACAAAGTCTGGCTCCTGCCTGCCTCAAACTTTAGAAACTTTATACTTTCCTTTCTGAACAAATTTTAATTGCCACAAACACAAAGCATAGAACAGGTTGAAAGGAGCTGTTTAATAAATTAAATCTTATTCTGGGAAAGCAAATTTCTATGCATCTAAAACATTCCAAACTCCTCAAGGTGTCTAAAACAGCAGACGAATTCCACCATGCATCATCTTCAGTGTGAAACAAGGATGTGGGTGCATTTTATGTCAGCTACACAGAGCAGGAACACTCAGCCATTCCCACCATCCCAAAAAATGCTTGCGTAGGTCATTTTGAATTGTATAATCAAACTGTGTGGAAACACATGGGTAGAAAGCACAATCCCAAGCACATACTGGGAAGCAAAAACACCACCATGCAAGCAGGCAGCTCCACATTTGCACTAATAACTGCACAAATAATTAGCTCTGAAGTTCTTCCCTCATCTGACAGTGCATTCATACATTCTTGTAACTGTACCTGCAGGTTTGCATGTCAAAGGGGGGACAAGGGGAATAAAAGCAGAAGCTTTTCTGCTCAATTAAGTAATCCAGCTATAAATCCTGAATGTCATTTTGTTATTGTGTCGTATTGTATTATAGCCAGTCATGCTTTTAGCTTGCAAAAGCTTCTGTTCAGTAGAACTTGTTTATCCCTTTTTATAGCTGTATTTACATTTAAAACATGGTGCAATTTCAATTAAATTATAAGAACAGAGTTAAAATAAATTATTACAAAGGAATAAAATGTTATTTGGAGGTTACAGAGGAAAGGAGAAAACATGGTTCTCAGATTTTAGTCTCAGTTTTGCAATTTTCTTGGCCTGCATAGTAGGGTAAGCCATTAATGCACCAAAAAAATGGTACTGAGCTTTGCTTGGACATACTCATTTTTGCCAAGTAAATGAACATTTGCACAGTATTTCAAGAGCCTCACATCAATACAACACACATCGAGCCATTTTCAGCGGTGCCAAGCACACCTATTTTCTGCTGTCAGAAGGGGACTGGGAATTGGTCATAGTCCCAAGGCTGGCAGAGCTCAAGATGTGTTTGGACAATGCTCTCAGCCACAGGGCTGTGATTCTTAGGGCTGTGCTGTGCAGGGCCAGGAGCTGGACTCAGTGATCCTTGCGGGTCCTTCCAGCTCAGGATATTCTGTGATTCCATGGGGAACTGGCAATGGGAGGAGGTGTGCCAGCCTGTCCCACCCAGCTCCCTCCCCAGGCACACAGCGTCCTGCTGGACTTCTCCACGACACTGGTGCTCTGCTCCCAGGCAGGTTTTGGCTTCAGTCTGTCTCAGGGCCTTTGATAAACAAATTACATTGCCATAAACCCAAGGAAATGGTTGATTTCTTCCTTTGTTTCTTTTTTTTTTTTTTTAATATGAAAAGTAAGAGTCTATCATACAAGGATGTTGCGACAGCCTAAAGGCATTTAATTGGAAAACACCTCCACAGGCAAACCCTCTTTTGGATGAAAGTTGTATTAAAGCTAAAAAAATGGAAATGATAAAATGAGTATTAGGAAAAGTTTCTGAAGGCAGTCGTGGCTTGTAGGACACAGACCCAGTAATAATGCACATCACCTGGAGGACTGGACAATTTTTCCATTACTAACATTTTCCTTTTAGGTGAAATCTTGGCTCTTTTTGAATGGACAAAATCTCCACCGATGTCTCTGAGGCCAGGATTTCACCCCCATCATCCCAGCATGCCAAAAGAGCACCAGGGGATGAAGTTTAAACTGAACACAGTGTCAGCACCTCACACTGAGGGTCATTCATCAAAGTTTTTAATTACAATCTAACCTCTGCAGCATTTCCACTTAATCCTTACTCCAGCCAGCTACACAGGGAATGCAAACACTGCAAAAAGTCCAGGATTTGGCCCAAAGCAAACACACCACTTACTTAGAAGTAAATCAGAAAATCAAGATTACACATGTGACTTCAACTCTGCTTGCTCACACCTTACAACCACCTGTAACAGGTCTGCAACTCAGCTCTCTCAATGCAAGAAAGCACAGATATAGTGGAATTATTAGGTGTATCAACCTAGCATACATGTGAAACACTGACACTGGGACCACTGCAAACTAAAAATGAGGGTGTCAGAGGCAACCCTGCATCTTTATGCGAATTTTAAGCATGTAGCTCACTAAGCAGTCCTTATCAGACTGGGCAGTTTAAATTTCCATGGTACACAGTGACTTCAGAAAAGAGGTCCTAGTAACAGCATCACTGCTCCCAAAATCAAGCAGAACTCATTGCATAGTTACCTATTCAGCCAGAGACAGCAAAGCTGAGCCAGCAGCGTAGAGAAAATAATCACAATCAAAATAAATTCTACATTTAGTTTACAACAGAAGAATTTGTGCTTTTTTTCTCAGCTTTGCACATATCTGTGAATGGCCACTCTAAAGGACTGCTTTGAAGAACTGTGTGCTATTAAAAGGAGTCAGAAAGGCTGGATTGTTCACTCTTACCAGCATTCAATGGAAATGGAAAGATTTACCCAGAGAAATACTGTTGAGAAATGCCAATATCTGTCCAGTGATCAAAAAGTGACTTCATCCCTGTAATGAAGGCAGTCACACCTACTCATCAGAATGGCAACACTTAGTGTAGAAAGGAAGCATAAACAAAGAGAGAAAATTAGGAAACTTTGCTGAAATAGCGCAATGTAAAAATATTGTTGTTTAAGCAGACACACCAGCCTCAAATGCTATTGTAAGGCCTATAAAGAACCTCAGCATTTGGAATGACAGCATATATACAGGCAAACACATACATACAAAAATATATACATCCACAAATATACATCCACAAATACACCTGAACAAGTTATCAATCCTGCAAACACGGGTTGGAATGTAAATCCTGGAAAACAAACCAAGTTCTTTCTCCATTTTGTGACACAAACAGCAATAATCCTGCAGACCAACCCATGTCACACTATGTAAAAATGTGAGTGGAAAACATTGCTCAACCAAAATGCTGACATTTTACACATTCTGCAGTGCTTATTTCACACAGGAGAGGCAAATTTTAAGTGCCTAATTTTTTGCTTAAATAAAAAAAAAAATTCAGACAATACAGATAACAAAACCCTCCATGTTATAAACTTTGTTTTATGTCAGGGTACCAAACAAAGAAAGGGCTCACCTCATTTCAGAGGCCAACAATGGGGACAAGTCCCAAGCTAGTGTGAACATGTGTAATTCCACTGAAATTAGTCAAACAGCCCTTTTCTGCAGCAGCTCAGCACCTGACCCAGTGCTTTTCATATCCTTCCTTTAGTGCACCTTCCTTCAGCAGCCCCAGAAACTGTCTTCAAGGCAGAGCACACTCACACAACACATCCTGAGCTCCCCCAGCCACAGCCCTTTCCCATGAGATGTGCAATATCCTGGCACTGGGTGCAAACCTGCGCTTTACACCAGGAACATGAACCTTTCCTGACCATCCCCTTGCCGAGGCAGCGCTCTGGAATTACGCTGCTGCCTGGTTTTGCCTTCAGATAAAAAGAGACAGCTCTCAGGTTGAACAGCATAACCAGCAACAAACTTGTACCCAGCATGCAATCCAGCTCCCAAAACCCTGCTGCTGGTTTCAGCCTTTACTTCTGCCCCCAGGGACAATGACTTTGGCCGGCAGGAATCCCCTGAACGAGGTCTGCTCGCCCTCTGATATGTCCAGCTCTCACCAGTGGCAATGAGAATCGTGCACAGGAGATACCTTCACATCAACACGTGCTCCAGTTCTCTCAACAAAGGATTGTATGATTTTTATTTTCATTTTGCAACAATAAATGTTTACAAATTGTTGCAGCTGGGCCAGGTATTTTTGCATATTCTCTTTGCTCTTCTCTTTCCTCAGCAGCAAGTTAAAAAAAAACCTTCCAAACAAAAACCAGCTGAGAAATCACAGTGACTCTATTTACTTGTTTTAAAACCGAGCAGAGCCAGTTTCCTACTGGGAGAGATCATTTTGGGAGCTGCTCCAGATTGTCTCAGAGCTGCTTTCCCAGTTGCTGGGAGCAGCTCTGGGAGCCCTTCGCCACACCTACCCCAGACCTGTACACACTCGCTTGAGAGAGTCCCACGTAGCAGCACGAAGCAGAAACCTGAAGAGGAAATGCTTGGGAATGCTCCTGCCACAGCAGAAGGAGCTGGGAAGCAGGAGAGTCACGAGAAAGCAGCCACAAGCAGGGTGGCAAAACAGCCCCTTTTGTGCAGGTGGACAGGTGTGAAGTTAGAGGTGGAAAAGGAGCCCATTCTACTCGTGTGAACTTTTCATAACTATCATTTTAAAGCAGGAAAATGATGTAACAAGCAGGGTCACATCTCAAAACTGCTGCAGATCTTTCTCAAACTGACCACCATGGCAGGCTGGCATCTCCTCTGCTTTTAACACAGAGAGGCTACACTCACAGCAGCTAATCTCACATGCCCAAGGACTCCTCCAGGCTCTGAGGCACAGAAAATCCCTCATCTGCTCAGCAGAGCTCAGCATTCAAGCCAGGGTGGCTGCGCACTCCAGAAGGAGCTTCCAGGACCCTTCCAGCCCCATCCCTGCAGAGAGTCCCATCTGAGCTCTCAGCAATGACTCTGCTGAGCACCAAGGAGCTCTGACTCTCTGGCTGTGCTGTCAGCTGTCAGTCAGATCACCTTCTAAGGTGTGTCTTAACAACAAGCTCTGTTACAAAGAAATGAGTTTGGCCTTTTACCTTCAGGCCCTCCAGTTCGGCAGCATTCTTTTCAGCTGAAGGAAATGCTTCCAGGTCTCCTCGCACAGCTTATACTGACACCATAACGGAGGGAAAACGCCTACAAATAATCACTTTCTACTGGGAAAACTGGAGTCTTTTATCACTTACATACATTTACTGGGAATTAACTGGCAGAGAAACAAAGAAATCAGGTCTTCTAGAAAAGCCTGCACTTGGTGATACGATAAGTGGAACAATGATATCCACTTCATTTTTCCTTTTTAAGTGCAATCCTGCTGTACACACATACACTTATCAACACTCATGCCACAAATCCCACAGAATCCATGGGTTTTAAAGATGCAGACTGTGTTTGACCTGGGAAAGAGGAGCGTGGTTCCTCCTTCTGGATCCGTCTCGAACACAATCCAGGCACACACAACGCACCTTCTCCCTCCTGTGCCAAAGTATATACCTCACAAAGCAAACCAGCTCCAGGGTTACACCTACCCCCTGTTGCAAAAGCTCTTCAAGCCAAAGCAATCAACTCTAGAAGAACTGTGATGCTATCACAAATTTTATTCCAAACCTTGCGATCTTTGGTAACTTCTGTATCAGTCTCCTTCCTGATGCTGCATTGAGATATATTAAAAACCCCTCTACTTTCACTGGAGAGGAAAAATGTGTGTTCCTTGCTGTCTCCACTGCCCTGAAAAATGTGGAAAAATGGCCTCCAGCTCTAAAGAGCTCAAAAACCAGAAGACCAAGAGAACAGATGCACGCATGATTACTTTTTTTAAATCTCACCATTTTTCAAACCCCTCTCTTTTGTTTCTGGGGGATCTGACTCATAATTTTCAGAAGCAAACAGGAAGCACGGCAGACATCTCCAAGTATTTCCTCTCTCCACCCTCCCACCCACCCCTCTTGTCTTTTACATAATTTCTGGATACTTTATTATTCCTTTTGCTATATTAGCAGTGAAATATCACTTCCCTACACCAGCGAAGACACCCTACACCTACAAGGTGCGAGAGACCCTCCTTTGCCCAGTTCCAAGACAGAGATGTCCTTCATTCACTTGACAGGGCAAAGCAGGGCTTTCCCTGCCTGAGGAAGGCAGGCCTTGGGGGCTGGCAGGAGCCAGCTCTGGGGAATTCAGTCCCACTCCCCACAGCAGAGTGGGACCTGGAGCAGAGAAACAGGATGAAGAAGTGTTAGAAGGTAATGTGCCGGGAAAGCCTTTTTACCTCACTCCGTTTATTACAGCGCTTCCTTTCATTGTATACATGGGAAAAAATAACATTTCCCCTTCTCCACTCACCGGCAGGACCTGACAGAGTGCCGGGCAAGTAGCTGCCTGGCAGGCTGGGCAGGAGGCATGGCAGAGGGACAGCCTTGGGATCAGCTCCTCTGCACCCAGAGCAGAGCCCTGGCTGCAGCATGGGGGGCTTCAGCTCGTCCTGCAAGTTCTTGATGCCCTCAAGCAACAGGTGGGTGGGGAAGGGGCAGAATCCAAGGTGTGAGAAAGGCTGGCGATGGGATGGCACAGGGCTCCAAGGCACAGGGGGAGGGGACAGAACAATATGAGGGGTGACAGGAGAAAAGAAATGACCAGGTTTGAAGAAGACCATGCAGCTCCCACAAGGAACTGGAGCAAGGTGAGAATGTGATGGGTGATGGAGTAAGTAGCCACCATTCCTTACTCCTTCATGACCAACTCTCAACCAGCATGGTGGGGACCATGCAGAAATGCAATGGAAAGCCACCTGTTTCCCTTTTTAGAGATGTCAGCTCTCTCGGGCCACTCTTTTTTATTTCCTTAATGGAGAATTATAAGTAAATGGGACACATTTTAGCAGCTCTTCTGAGGAAGAAGGTATTCTGCCTTTCAGGGTGCTTTGTGTATTCCATCTCTTTGTGTCAGTGCAAGGTCTTAAATGCAGTTACAGGCAAGCCTGAGATCCTGAGGTTTATATCCATGACACACCAGTTCCCATAGAGACTCTGTAGCAGCAGCTGCTACTGCACACTCTCCCTGCAAAGAGGACCTGGACACAAAAACAAGCATACCAAAGCTCACATCTTGTTTCAAGTTAAACTAATTGGTACAAACAACCCCCATTTAAAAAGTTCTAATCTAACATTGTGCAATAATATTTAGCACACTAAAACTATTCTAACCTTTTTCTTATCACTCCACAAACTTCTCAGACACATTATCACAAGAGCTTAACCCGCTGCCTGGCACATTAAGATTAAAACCCTGCCCATTGCCTCGGCTACTATTCCCTATTCACTTGTGCATAGTAAATAATACTCCACAGCTATAAGCTGATCTGAAAAGATAGCAGAGCACCCCACCCAAAAATCAGCTCCATTTTTATCACCTCCCCAGATTTTATGACCTAATCAAAAAGCCAATCGTCTATCTCTGTGGTGCAGCTTTGCATATGGTTACACAGTTCCTTCTCCAAGTCAAACAGCACCACATTGTCTGGGATAATCTCATCCACTCACATAAACAATTAGTCTGTTATATTTTGATTAACACTTCCGTTTAAGAGGACACTGAGACGCTCCAGCCTGAGTGGCAGAAGGTCTGGCCTCCTGCTAAAACGGACATGCTCTTCCCAAGCTTCCTCCCTCACTGAAAATCCAAGCTACCAGCCTTGCCCCAAGCACCTCTCTGGAGCAGAACTCCCCACTATTTTCTGATTTGACAGACAGAAATAAAACAGCATACCTGGCACTCCTCTGAGTTACAAAACCCATAGATCACAACGTTAAATAAAAGAACTAAGTTGACCCAAACGCAGGCAAGGGCAAAAGTAAACATTAATCTGGGTCATTCATTTCACATTACAACCTTTGAAAGCCTGAGGGTCTCTAAGCAACAGTCAACCCTGTTAGCACAAATCATCTACTAAATTGCTTAAGTATATGAGCTCATATTGCTTAGAGAGGGCTGAGAAAGACACTCACATAACTGTTTTGATGGGGAGCAGTAATGTGAAGCCACTGATAAAAAACAGCTTGCAGAGTAAGTGTACATCCACAGCCTCAGTGGTTTGAAAAACTATTCACCAAGGCAAAAGACACAATCATCTCTGATACCACAGTTTGCTCACATATAAATTCTTCCATCGGTACAGTGCCCTAAATAAGACATCAGAAGTTAACTGCTCTTGTGATCCGTTAAGATAGAAACAGATACTGGTTAAACCTAAATATTATCATATTTCTTAGAAAAACTGATGCAGAGACAAGGGTTTATTCCACTGCGTGTATCTGCTGTGTGCTACTCTGGTTACTTAAAAGGACTACAAATTATTCCTGTACCTCGCAATGTGCTGTTCATCTGGCTGGACTGCAGCTTTGTGTCAGCAGTTATGCGAGTTGGAAGAGATCTTGAGCCTTGGTTCTTTCTTTTTTCTAACCTTTAATCTGAAGAGGTTTTAGAACATGTTTTTGTTTATTTTTACCTTTCAAGTTTAATTTTTGTCATAGGAAAAGAGCACCAAAAATAACTATTTGTTTGTGTTTAAAGCTCTGTGTTTACACAACAGAAAAGCTTGTCTCTAACTTGTCATCCCGAAATTAGAAAAAAATATCACAGCACTTAACTCACCAAAGTTCTGCTAAGTTCCTGCCAACTAACTTTGAAGAAATCTTGTCATAGCTGTAGAGCAGACCTTCAATGGCATTTAGATCAAGTATTCTGCTGACTTACTCTGGCCGCACAGTGCCCAGAAAACAGCTGACCAGCAAGTGCTCAGTTCTCCATCTGCAAGGGATGGCACAAATATCCCACCTCCCCTCCTCTCAGAGCTCTGTAGCCAAAGTGGAAGAAGTAAAATGAGACTTCACAGCACTCCCTGCAATCCCCCTGACCCAAATAGGCAAGACCCATTTGAAAGCAGCTGCTGCCACACTAGGGCTAATATGAATCACAAATCCAGACACACGGAATTTCATCTGAACACCCAGGTGCCAGTTTAAGGTGAGAACAGCAGCATCCAAAGAGAAAATCCCTCATCCCCAGACTGGGACCACACCACATGGAAAGAGCTACCAATACACTTCACAATGGACAGGAAAATCCTTCTCCCTCTCCTCTTCAACTACACTAAATAACCTACACATCACTGCATTCACAATAATTCAGTCCCATTTTATATGGAGAAGGACTGAGAACTCACAGAAGGCATTTAAGGTCCACCCTAAAAACAGATCCATATTTCTTTTGGCTGCAAAAGTCAGGGAGAAAAAAAACTGCACCTGTTTCTTAACAGAAACAATGAGTGCCTTCAGCAATCCTTAGAAAACAAGTACTCAGATTTGATCCCTCAAGCTACCAGCACAAAAAACAACCAAAACCCAGCCAAAACACAGAAATTCCAAAGCTCCTTCAGTGGGTAACATCATCCACCAACACAGATACCCACAGCCAAGGTGCAGAGACCACTCTGACAGCATTTGGAGATACTTTCATCACTCAGGCAAGCCTGTGAATACAATATCTTCGTTATCCTCAGAGGACTGAGGTGATTGAAAAGAAGAGCTGACAAGATATTTTCAGTCCTTTCAGGCTAAAGGGATAAAACTCCTTTAGTTCTTCTATGACCTCTGCTAAACTGAGATAATAGATGAAAAGCAGCTACTGAGAAAATGCTTTCTTTCACCTCAGCTTGTTGGAAATCTTTATTCTTGATCTGGACATGAACTTGGTCTTCTTAGTCTATGCACTTGTCACTACAAGGATAGACTATTTTAACACATATTTCAACTACATAGGAAAAGGAGGCACAAAGTGCAACTGGGACTGAATTCTCCTGGATTCGTTACATCTCACTCATATCCAGTCAATCCCTGGACTTCATGAGCTCTCCTGTAAAATCTCATCCAAGAGATGTTCATGTTGCCAAACAGGCTGGAACAAGGTCTTCCAGCCTAGTGTTTGATCTTCTACACAGTCCACACCACCCCAAAATTTCTTCATAATAGAGGGATTTGCTTTATATTGAAATGAAATAACTTCTGGAGTATAATTCATATTTTCATCCAGTCCTGTTTTAAATGCCTCAAAAGCAGTGGGACACAGTGCCCTAATTTCCTTGAATCTAAAAAATGAGAGAGTTGAAGGTAGAAGTCAATTATGATCCTTTCTACCCACACCCACCAGCCTGTGGGCACACCGAGAGAGGGTGTCTTTCCTGCAAGCCTGCAGTCTCAAAGACTTAGCAAAATACTTGGAATTCCAAATTCCCCTTTGATCCATAGATAGTTTACTCTTGTTTCCACATCTACAAAAGCCATTCAGCCTGGTTTCTCCTATGTGCAGTGCCCTTGGGTGCCTGACTTCACGAGTACCAGGTGATTTTGTGAAATAAATCACGACTATGTCAGTGGACAGTGGTAACTACCAATTCTCTGGAAGAAAAAAAACCCCTCAGCTCTTCAGCCACACACTCCGGTGATGCCTCACTCACAAGACACTGTTGAGCTGGGGCTCTCTCTCTTTTAGCTGTCTTGCCAACGTCACATTTCCTGCACCATTTTCCACTTCCTGCTTACACGTCACCAAATCATACATTTTGCAAATCAGCCATGACTCTTCCAGCACCCCCAATTTCAGCAGTTTCAAAGCCATGATTCTGACTGATTATAACCACCTGTGTACCACCTCACTTCTAAATTCCAAACTTGCCTGATGAGATCAGAAAACCTTGATCTTGCCACTTTGAGAGGATGCTATGCTTTCAGATGATCGCAAAAGCCCAAATGGTCTCCTCTGAAAGCTTTTGGCTGATCTGAATTCTCTTCCAGGAGTAATACATTCATCAGATGAGTGATTCAGGGGGTTTTGCACCTTATTCAGAAGGCTTTGAAAGTTATGAGAAGGAAAGAAAAAGCGATGCCATTTTCAGCAGTCATTCCTTGAAATAGTTCCTTGATCTTCTTTCTGAGGCAATATCTGCAAAGAGTTAATTTGGGTGAGGCATCAAGGTGACCCTGGTGCTCCCAGATCTCTGAGCACCCATGAAAGCACAGCCCTATTAATTCCTACAGCTAAATGTGTAAGCTGCTCTCGAGATGCCTCAGCATAGTACTGACCCCATACTTCTTCCTCAGATAAATCAAAATGGAAACATCTGACATTTTAAGCACCAAGAGGAGTTCTCCCCAAAGAGGTCAGAAACTTCTGTCCTACTTAGTCACCTTCTAAGCTGCCCTTTGCCTTCTCATACCTGTGCTTCCACAGCTGAATACTGATCTGCGAGGTCATTCCTAAAGTCAACTCTCTGTTGAGGCTCAAACACAAAGCAATCCAAAGCTTTCCTCACCCGTATTTTGTGGGAAAAAAGATCAGGACCACAGCAAATATATTTTTGACCAACTCAGTGACCCCACTCTGCTGTTTGAGAGTGGCTTTATTTGCTGCTCATTTCCCTGACTTACCTGGACAGTTTTTCATTGCTGAAAATTGTTTTCACCTGAAAATCATCACTCAAAGTGTCACTAGGAAACCTCTTTGCTTTGACTCCTACTGATGCGCCCAGCTCCTCTTCCAGAGGGCATTTTTATTGCTTTAATTCTACCCCCAAGGCTTCCAGTTCTTGTATTACAAATAATATCAATTCTCTCTGGTCTCTCTTCTCTTCTGTGATTGCTTCTTGCACCATGGATCCACACGAATACCAGTCACAAATTTACACTTTGGAAGCTGGATCCATCCCATGATACCAGATTATTGTTAATCAGAAGCAATTACGTCAGTTCTGGAGACTTAAGGGCTGTTTCTGCCATAAAGAAAAGTTTGAGACGGTGTCAGGTATTTTCTTCATCAGTCATTTGGAAATAGATTTATATAATCACAGAACCATTTAAGTTGGAAAATACCTCCAAGATCATTGAGTCTGAGTCCGAGAATTTGTGAATTCTTGTTTTCCTGAACCGAGGAGATATCAAACAGCAGGAGTTTCTCTGATAGCAGTTTTCAGAGAGAAGAGTGTTCAGTGGCACACTCATTTTATTGCTCTTGGGTCAACAGATTTTCTTGTCTATAACTGATGTTTTTGCCTTGTGCTTTCTGTACTCACTCAGGCCTGTACACCTTGCCCTGATGATGCTGAATTTCTTTCTAAGAAGTTTCTCGGGTAACACAGCCCAGCTTTTCCTCAGCTTTACCAAGCATAAGTGCTTTGGGTGGTGTCTTCTATTGCTCCACTTATCAGGTTGCAAAAAGGAAGCAGGATTTTCTCCCTCACCTCCATTACAAATGAAGAACATTAATTATACTCATCAGTCAACAAGGCTCCCCCCAATGGGTGAGCATAACAATAATGCCAACAAGTGTAAAACTCTCTTCAGCACACAGTTTTTTCAAAATGAAAAATTCTGCATCTTTAGACACGTACTTAAAATAACACAGCTTTTGACACATGGAAACCTTACTGAACTAATTAGCTTTGTCACAACCAGCTTACCCCCAGGTAAGCCCAGTTACCATGAGGTAAACCAATATAAAGCAATTTATGCATTGAACAGCTCACCAGATCAATGCTTATAAAAGGGCACTGGCCCAGAACTCAAGAGTCCTTGGTTGTATTCCACAATTTGTCAACAACCTTGCACAAGTGGCTCTTCTGCTCATGTCCCACCCCTTAATCCACTGTTCCCCTTCAGACATACTTTAGGTCCATGGTTGAGAACTCAAACCAGCACTGTCCCACTTCCAGCTATGCTCAAGGAAAACAGTTCCATTAAGAGCAGCCTAATCACAGGGGACAGTTTAATCAGACACAGAAAGGAAATGGATCAGATGAAATGGAGAGTTTGACTCCACCAGCCCCGTGCACAGCACGGACTCAAATGAGCTGCTTTACCAAACTTTACATACCATGGTTTTACTGTATCCTAGATATTACAGAGGAAGGGGGTGTGGGACATTCATCAGTCCTTGCCTTCAGTGGCAGAAAAACCTGTTCAACTACAAAAGTTAATACAGACAAGACTTAATTGCCTGCCAGGTCCTGACCTTGTTTTGTTTCTGCAAGAGAAGCCACTGCTAACACAAACTGAGCAAACCTCTAAGCTAGACCCTGCAGCTGCCCAGGGACCACAGCAGTGCCCTCTCTGAACAGCCAAACAAACAAATCCTAATTTACCTTTTAGTACTCCTGAAGATCTAGCCAGGGAAGTAAAAAATCTGAACTTGGATCCTATTCAACAGGTTCTTTTAAAAAGTTGTCTCATTACATCTTTGCAGTTTAAGTCTACAAATTTCCAAGTGTAGGACCTACATATTAAATCACTTATACAGGAAATAATGTCATGAAACTTTGCTACGATTTTGTGAGTTCGTTTTTCTGAGGAAAAGAATATATAATATCATAGAATGGCCTGGACTGGAAGGGACCTTAAAAATCATCTCGTTCCAACCCCCTGCCATGGGCAGGGAGGCCTTCCACTATCCCAGGGTGCTCAGAGCCCCGTTCAGCCTGGCCTTGGACACTGCCGGGGATGGGGCAGCCACAGCTTCTCTGGGCAGCCTGTGCCAGGGCCTCCCCACCCTCACAGGGAACAATTTCTTCCTCATATCCAATCTAACCCTGCTCTGTCAGTGTGAAGCCACTGCCCCTTGTCCTGTCACTCCAGGCCCTTGTCAAGAGTCTCTCTCCATCTTTCCTGTGAGTTCCCTTCAGACTGAACAATCCCAGTTCTCTCAGCCTTTCCTCACGGGGGGATGCTCCATCCCTTTAATCAGCTTGGCCCGCCTGACACAAATAAATTGTTACCTCCTCACCACCTAAATAAAAAACTCATTAATTTTTCTGTAGGTTATTTTGTACTTTTATGATTTAAAGGCCAAGTTATTCTTTATACGTTTTTTATTCTTTATACGTTACAATGATACGTATGGTTATCTACCTGATATACAGAAATACCTGAAAACATTATTTGAAACTTGGACTTCTTTTATTTAGTGAAGTAATCAGCTTTAGAGTTCTCACAGCAACACTAAAATCCAAAATTTATACATCACTTCAGGACTTAGGAAACCTGTTTTACAGTAAAGTTTGACTTACTTTGTTCTGTCTTCAACCTGGGAAGCATTATAGATGCTGCCCTACCTGATTTTTATATCAGCAAGCCTGATGGAAAACCTCATTTTGCTCCACTGAAATTCCACAGAACTCTCCACTAAAGCCTGATTTTTCAGCTGTCTGTAAAGAGCCAAGCTCACTGAGCCCTGTCAGACTTGGAACAGGAGTTTATGGATTGGCACCCTCACCAGTGCCACACAACAAAGCAAGGGCAGTGCATTCAGCTGAAACTGAGACCACCTTAGCAAAATGCGATAACCTAAAAACATCGTCAAAGAAAACACTGCTAACAGGCAGTTAACCTTTTTCACTCCACAGTTTGTTGGAACAAACAACTTTCTAGGAAGGCTTTAAACTTTTATTCTTCAGTCAGAAGAATGAAACTTGCTTAGTGATGCATTTGAACATTTTTCAGCATTCACAACTGAACAAAGATCTGCTCTCAGCCTTTTCAAAAGTGATATCCAGTCTTTCCGAATATGTTGGTTTTGCTTCCTCTCTTTATTTATTGTTTCTGAACAATAAAAAAAATATTAGCCAGACTGAAAAGGTGACTGAGAATATTTTAGCGAAGCACACACGGGAGAAGCTGAGGATATCCAAAAGTAATAGAGCTGTAGGAGTTGGGGTTTTACAAATAAAGTCAGGTATTGCGAGATTCAGGACAAAACTAGACTGCTCACATCCAGCTTTGCTGCCCTCTAAAGCTGCCAAGTTAAATTTTCCGCAGCACATTATTGCTCAACATGGCAAACTAACCAAAATTTACTCCTAACAACTGGATTACTGTCTTTTAACTGTGGGAAACAGGTATAAAAAAATCTGGGGCTTACTAAGAGTTTAAGCAGTTGTTTCCCTAATTCTGCATCCTTTCAACTGCCCCCGCAGCACTGATTAACTTGTGCGTGTCAAGTGCAGGGAATAAAAATCTGTTTGAAATTCAAACAAGTCTCTAAGAGAACAATCAAGATAAGAAACCCAAGCATTGGATCACAAGAAGTTTCTGTATTTTGAGATTCATATAAAGAGCCTCATTTCAGGGTTTGTTTGTTGATTTTCCTTTTAAATGACATTGATTTTTATCTGTCAGAGGTTGAAGAACAAAAACTTGACTACTGTTTTAATATCATACAGAAGAGAGTTGTAGGATGCTTAACTTGGTGTCAAATCACAGAACCACAGAGCAAGCTGAGTTGGAAGGGACCAACAGTGATAACCACCACACTTAGATATGCTCTTCCAGCCTCCTCCTGCCAAGTATTTTCATATAAATTTCAACCCTATACCTTCACTCATGCAGCAGCAATGACTTAAAGGGACATTTCAAATGAATTGCCCAAACTTTACTACATAAGAAGATTACCAGGTAGCACAATTTGTTATATATAACTTTTATTGTTACAAAAAGTACCACAGGCCATCTTAAAACTGCAATTTCTTTGTGAGGAACTGGAATTTTACCTCAGAGATTCTCTTGGAGAAGGTGATATAAAACATTCATTTTCCTGAATGAAGCCAAAAACCCTCAGAACAAAAAACAAACAAACATTCAAGTATTTGAAACTTTACCAGCCTTAGTACAAGCCTCAATCATTTGAAATATCAAAGTAAACAGTGGCAATGGCAAGCTGACTTCTTCCCTTTGAAAAGAACAAAGTTTGTCAGTAGCTTTCAGAGCTATTTTCTCTCAGCAGACGCTGCAGATCTCTAGATAACTGTCCAGCTCCTGCTCCTCTTCAGCCCCACTTCCCTTCTAACACTTGCTCTGCTCATTTCGCATCCTAAATTCATCAACACACCTCTCTTCCTCCTCTTCATCATCCAGCAAGGGAGCACTGGAAGGAGAGGGGAGGCTGTTTTCCTCACGTTCTTTTCTGCAGCCTATAGCCCACTCTTCAGGGTCCTCTTTCCTTTATTACTAAGCAATGAATAAGAATTGTTTTTAAATCACACACTTTGGACAATGCTTTGTTTCTACTCAACAGCAATCAAAATATGCAAACGAACGAGGATAAGAGGTAGACAGAGACTGAGGCACAGAAAGAGTCACAAAACCAGCAACAAGACCATTCCCGACACAGCCTTTTGGCTACCACAGCCAAAACAGCCCCTCAAAACCTCAAGCAGTACTTAATATCAGACATGAATTAGTACATTTCAACCCTGCGATTTTCTTGTTTAACTCTGTTTCCAAAACCTTACCTTGCAAGAATGTAATTTCTCGGTTTAAGTTTGTTTCGTATTTGAAGTGAACTGAGGCACTAAAACCAGAAATTATTTTTACTTCTCCAGAGACATGGAACACAAAGCAGCTGGACAACTGAAGCTCTCCTGTGACCCCCTCCAGGAAAGGAACCTGGAAATCCTGGGAACTGGGATTCACCTCCCACACAGCTGCAGGTCAGGTGGAGGGCTCTTGGTCACCAGTGTCAGCAGAGAGGAGAAGCTGCCCCTGCCAGGTAAAACTGGTGCCCTCCAGCAAGAGGCAGGTATCACGACAGCCCACAAAGTCTTAGGGTGAAGTACCTCCTCAATTTACACCTGACAAACCTGGGCAAAACTCCACAGGGGCAGAGAAAGACAAGCCTTCCATGCTGGAGAAGTGGGGCTGGAGAGAGCACTGCCTCTCAGGAAGACTCCTGACACACATCTGCAAGACCCTTGGGGTTTTTTAAAAAACAGGGATAACATGCTTTTCTGTTTGGTTTGGTGGTTGTTTGGGAGTTTTTTGCTAAACCTGTTCTCAGAAAGGCCATTTTACTTGAAACTTTCCATACCAAAACATTCAGCTCCAGGCATCTAGCCTGGGTCCAAAACATCAAGGTTTAGCACCATAAACAGCTGAAACCAGGACCTGTGTCAGGAAGTGCCTACACATCTACACAGTGGTGGAACTGCTGCTTCAGGTAATTAGATGGAATCAGATTTACAAATAACAAACAAAGGTTTAAAGGAATCAGTCATAAGGGGGATTATGTCCTTTAACAGAATTAAAATATGCATCTCTGATCAAGTGACAAAACACAGCCCAGACAAGGTAAAAAGTAAACCTTGAGCGACTGTTTTCTTTTCTCCATTTTGATACCAAGTGTATCGAAGTGATGGAACTTCACCCACATCCCTTTTCTGCTACAAGAAGTAGCAGGCCTTTCAAAGCAAGCAGAAACCAGACTTTCAAGTGCAGAGGACACAGCTTTGTGCTGTTGCCCAGCAAACAGGCTCAGGCTCCAGCTGAGCAGCACTGGCAGTGGAGGGTTCCAAAGACCTTGCCGTGCTGTGAAACACCCGGCTGAGCCCAGGTTCGTGTGCCCCTTGGGAAACCATCTTCCGGGCTGGGGAAGTCAGAGATTGACTGACTTCTTCCCCTGCAGTACTTCTACAATACAGGGTAACTGTGGTTTCTAGTGGCACCAAGAGCCACGTAAAGGAGGTCTAGTTTAATCCCCTCATTATGTAAGAGCAAGGTAAAAAAGACTTCGGGACACGCAGGTCAAACAATCTCCCCTCTCTTTCCTGACTACTCCCCACATCACCCACGGCCCAGCTCAGAACTACAGAAGTTGTATGTCCTGTCTCAATTCAAAATCCAAGTCCTCTCTTATCTCCAGTTACCACCACACAGCTTATGGGTAAACCCACTTCCACATCAATCAATCAGTTCTTTCCCCAACCCCCACTTTTCTCTCCAACTCTGTTTGATAATGAGCCCTTTGAACCAAGGATATTACGTTTAAGCATACAGCCTCATAAATCACACTGCTGTAATTAAGTCTAATGTTATGTTCCCTCACACCCAGGCTGTGCTCTGTGTACAAGTAAAACTTCTGAAACAAACCAGCTTCCCCCGGGGCTCATGGCCTGCTGCATTCCCCTGAGGCTGCTTTGTGGAAAGCTTTGTCTCATTGTTTATTTAAAGATGGCACTGCTGTTAGAGTATTTGAAACAAGCATCCAAATAAGGTTGTTATAAAAGCTGGAGCAGTGCCTAATTGCTAGTGAGAGTGGATAATTACAGAGGATATGAGCTTTGATATATGGATTGAGCAGCAAGGTTTTCGAGATACAGAGGTGTATTTATTTGCCTACATCTCCACTTACATGGCACTTATTGTGAGATCAATGAAAGTAGTTAATAATGCATCTAATCAAGCTTATTAGTTATCACAGAAAAGAAATACAGCGTGTAGCTGAAAAGCATACATCACCATATATTCAAAGCAGCTGCAGAATTCAGACCAGAGCTGCTGTATTAGAAAGACAGCCCAGAGAACATATTCCTGAAAATGCCAACCCTATACAGTGTTTACAAAAAAAACCAGAATCACACAATCAAAACTGTCAAATTTCACTGGTTCTATCAGTCTAGACGATAAAGTACCTACGAAACAAACATACAAGTACTTTTTCCCACAGAAAAGCTGAAATTCATATTCCCTTCTCTCTTTTAAGTACTATTTGATTCTCTATGTGTCAGAATCAAATTATGAGTAATTCCAGTTATGCCACTCTCACTTTCTTCAGGCTTTTTATTCTTTCCTGGCTAATTACTTTTTTCCAGCTGGCACATGAAAGAAAAATTTGCTATTAATTAAAGGACGGATACTCTGTTCCTTAACCATAGCTTGCACCTACAGACAGCAGGAGAGAAAGGTTGAGAAAATGACTGCACTGATGAAAACACTACATTGGTGTCTTGGAAGCATCAACAGTCACTACATCTTTTCTCTCAGCACCCTTCCTGAAGCCACCAAGATGACATATTTTAGCTTTTGTTATACTTGCAACATTTTGATTTATGCTGCTTCTTAAGCACTTTCTACTGAATCTTGCCTCTTCATAGAGTATGATTGACTCAACCCCTGTGTAAAGTCCAAGTTCAACAAGACAACTAATTCACAAAAACCCAGGGAAGAAGCCTGAATAAATCTGGGATATTTCAAGTAAGAAAGTTCCAGCAAGCACTTCCACAAATCAAGAGAAGTTGTTCAAGAAAAATCAACACTACATGCAAGGAAATTAGTCCAAAATATTTTACAACACAATTTTTGCTGCTAATTAGACATAAGTGTCAGCACCCCTCGTCATCCAGGGCCATCTATCACGGACCAGGCGGGTTCTGCTGCATGCTCCATTAATTATGCTCCAGGAGATCTGTGGCTGCACATTTATGGAGGTGAGACAGGAATGCAGCTCCCCATGGTGATTAACGGGCCCATCGTCAAACTTTCCTATAGCTGATCCTGGCCATTGTCATTACTTACTTTTTTTTTCTCCCACCCCTCCAGTCAGGACTATTTTGTTCCCTTCATTGTACTGATAGGTGATTAATGAGTTTTAATTGCCACCATGCATCACTGAGCATTCACAGCCAAAATACTGAGAAAGGTGGTCTCACCACCAGCCTAGGACAACGTGAGATCACTGGAGTCACTCTCTGGCCCCGCCACACATCTCCTGTGGGACACAAGGCCTCCAAATGTGCAGAAGCCAAAACACACTAAAAGCTACAGAAATAAGGGAAAGCCCTACAGTTGTGTATTAGCACAGTTCAATAATCCACTATCAAACATATCTTGCAATGACAGAATGCCACCAATGGATGTAAATTGCTTTTCCCAAACATTTCCCCTATTATCAGCTCATACATCCAAAACACTCTCATTTTTTTAAAGGAGGGAGGGCGGGTGACAAAGCTCAGAGAGCCTTGAGGTTGGAAAAGCCAGACTACACATCATCAGCACCTCAAAGCAGCATTCAAACCCAGAGTAAGCCCAAAGCCAAGCAGAAAAAAAGAGCAGGGAATTGCTTGGGCTCCCAGTACCTCAAGAATCCAAAGGTCTGCACTAGCCAGCTGGGAATGCTGAGGCCTGAAACCCTCTCCTACACCATGATCCAGAGGTCCCCCTCTCCTTGTGGGATCCGCAGCCTGGAACATTCTCCTGGAGACAGATGGTTACACCTCTTCTTCCAAAAACAAGCAAAACTTCTCTCTTGTAAAGTATAGGCCCGGGAGCAAGAATGGGAGCAGCAGTGCCCAACTTCCCTGCTCCCATCCCACCCAGCACTAACCCCAGATGCGGAAGAGAGGTTCGGTTTCCTCTTCTGACTAAGAGGGATCAAAGCTGAAAGCAGAGCCTTCAAGCTCACAGCCAACAGCTGTTTATAGCAATGAAACCATTCAGAGGCAAGGAGGACAAGAACAGAGGCATCTTCCAGCTCCAAGAAGTGCTCCAAGCCTTTGGGACTCACTTACAGAATGTTGTTCCAGCAATTCTCAAACCCTCTTTGTACAGGAAGGTGTGGAAAGGCACTCCTGCCCTCACCCAGCACCTCTCAGCATGCTCACCTGGACACAGGGCCACGGATCCTCTGTCTCCTAAAGAGAGGTGGTTCACACCTCCTAAACCACACCAGAAGAAGATTTCCACACTCTGGTTATAGTAGATATTAACCTGGCCCAACACATGATCTGGACATGATCTGGTCTCCCTCTCTGCTTTTAGTTTTCTGGGAACACTGAGCATGTGGAAATTTCTGCACTAGCAAGTGACCAAAACATACTCCCAAATTCAAGAAACAGCCTATGCTTAGTAATCTCCTTCAAAACTCATGTGTTGAGCTGAATCAACCTTTCAAGGAATGAGGTCCACTGACGTGACAGACTTGCCCTGCTTGGAGAGGTGCTGTGCACTTTTTTACCTTATTTACAGAATGGCCTCACTCACGCTTTGTTTAAGAAACAATTAGCCTTTGACAGTTTAAAACAAACAGGACCCTCTCCCTGCTGAACAGTCACTAGTCCTGAGCTGGATTTCAAGTTTTTGAAACAGCATGAAATTACCCAGTGGGCTCAGTAGAGTAAGAGAGGTGCTGGGCAAGCTCACCTTTCAGAACAGCACCCTGAGCAATGCAAGCAAGAGTAATCAAACAAGGATTCACATCAGTCAAATGAAGCAAGTAATCATTCCCAATCCTACCCCACTTCGTCCTCACCAACAAGAGGCACCTGTGGAAGTCAAGGCCTCCTCTTTGCAGAGATTTGCAGAGAACCTGCAGGAATGCAGAGGGTGCAGGAGTTCAGCAATGGTTGCGCACCAAAAGTGCAGCTGGACAAGCCTTTTCCCTGAACATAAGAGGTTTTTCTGCCTCTTGCGTTGCTGCAGCCAGTCGAAAGGCAGCAATTGCAATAGCTGGCACAGATAATGTCACTTGGCATCACAATTTTAAATTTCAGTCCAAGCTCTTATACCACCAGCAGAGGGGCCAGCATTCCCATTGAGTAGCCATGGGAGTTTTCCACTGGTGACTTCAAGCTTCCCAGAGTTCCTCCACTCCAGCCTTCTGGTTCTGCAGCTGCCTTTACTGTGCCAGGGAGCAGGGCACAAAAAACCTGTACTGAAAAGCCAACAGAGGTACATCAGCATTCTTGAACTCCTGTCTCATCCCAGGTAGTTTTCTTGAGCTGGGTTTTCTGGCTTAAAGAGAGCCTGGATAGAGAGCATTGGCTCGAGCTCACTTGTTTCTTCTAGTAAAGAGCTCCCATGTGCCCTAGGCAAGCCTGGATCTTGGCTTCTCCTCTGTAAAACTGTGAGTAAATGTCCTGCCTTAACTCCGAGGGATCAGGGGAGGATCAGCAGTCTGAATCCTGTGACTGGGCAATGCCAACACGTATTCCAGTGACAGTTGTACAAGCCCCAGTCACAGCAGGAACATCCATGACATGAGCAGGTGTTCTCAGAAAGGAGGAACACAATGAAAAGCAAAAGCACAGCACACTCAGCTTCCTCCGGATAACAGAACCCAGCGATGAGACACAACAACACAACCAACCAACAACAGACACTGCCAGCAAAAAAGAAGTGCTGGGGTGAACAAGAATAAGAAACAATATCCAGCAATTAACAGATGCAGAAAGCAAAAGTTTTCAGACAGGATTTAAAGTTGTAAGAGTCAGCAAAACAAAAGATGTGAGACAACATGGGGAGTCACGGAGAGACGAGGCGCCAAATTAACAAATAGAGGAACAAACCATGGAAAAACACTTGTCAACAGATCAAAAGAGTGAACAGCAAGGATTGGATGCAATACTAAGATTTCAAAGAATATAAAAGACCTTGAACACCAGCTCTTTTACAGTAACAGCAGCACACCAAGTTAACTTAGACATTCATTGTTTGCATTTTCATACCAACAGTCCCCCCCGTCGCAGGGATCTCAGAACACAGGGAGCCTAACGCAACCACAGCAGCGATACCCAGGCACACATTAACTTGCCTTAGCAAGTTTCACTGCTACTCCGAGGGCACCCCTAATATTTAAGCTGATATTTACTAGAGTTTGACCTGCCTTGCCAATCGCGTCACTTACAACCGTGCAGCGCGGGAGCCGTTTCCAGTGGCAAAGGTTTCCGGACATGCCATAAAGTCACTGAAACTCCTGCAGCTCTCCTACAAACATCAGAGGGAACCACTGCACTCTCGGGACATGTCACTGCAACCGAACTACATGATGGTTTTAAAAAATGTATCAACGTAAAGAAATGTATCAGTGTATCTCGGTCATTCTGCGCTGAGGCTTTCTCTCCCGGATTCCAAAAGGGCGATTTAAAGTGGTCACGGTTAATAAAAAACTGAAACAAGCAGCGGTTCAATGAAGTAGCCACAGCTAAACTACATCTTTTTATCCCGCAAAGAGAAAGAGCTCACGGGAAAATCATCCCCATGAAGCTAAACATCTGATTATAAATATCCCATCGCTGACAACCAGATTGTGCTGGACACAAACCTGAAATAAAGGGATGCACATCTAACGAGCTGATTACGACGATGAGCGAGAAAGCAAAGGTTTTGCCTTTTACGTCTTTGTCAAAAGTTCTCGGACGGGCAAGTAAACCTAATTAATTAATTAATTAAAAGGTCAGCTATACATAAAGACCGTAGGAAGGCGCTCGGGCAGGGCAGAGAGCGGGCTCTGGTGCTGCGCTCGGGGCCGGCGCGGGGGCGCAGCCCCGGCAGGAGCCGAGGGGGATCCCGGCACCGCCGCCGGCACCGCGGCCGCCCGGGCCCCGCTCGGGAACTTCTCTCGTCCCTCGCCGCTCCCCATCACTTCCTACTTTCCCCGCTCCGCCGAGCAGCGCTGCCGCCCCTTCCTGTGCCGCTGCCGCCGGCGCTGCCCGCGGGCCGGCTCC
>VZRQ01005705.1:210767-253069 GCA_013397975.1 Machaerirhynchus nigripectus
GTCTGGAATATCCCCAGTGAGGGAGACTCCACATCCTCTCTGGGTAATCTGTGGAAGAAGTTTTTCCTCCTGCCCAGGTGGAACTCCCTGGAATCAGTCCCTGCCCGTTCCTCTGGTGCCATTGCTGGGCCCCCCGGAGCAGAGCCTGGGCCCTGCTCAGAGCCCTCCCTGCAGACAGGGACACCCAGGGCTGAGGGCCCCTCTCAGCTGGGGCTCCTCTCACCCCCAACAGCACACATTTCCATAAGAAAATTACCACCAATTAAAAAAAAAAACCCACCCTCAACATAGAGAGCATTCCGGAAACCGTTTCTGCCCAGGACATCGCAGCCTCCCCACGCTCACCGGAGTGGGGCTGCCAGAGCTGCCCCAACACGCCCAGCTGGAAGAGGGCACAGTGGCCAGAGAGGCTGCCCACACCTTGGTGGCCAAAGGGGCTCAGGAGGGCTGCACAAACGCACTCTGATTCAGTTCACTGCCCCAAACCAAGGACCAGCCCACCAAACCACATATCCAGCAATCGATGGAAGTGTTCAGTTCCAAGGCAAGGCTATCCCCAGCAGGGAACTTTTATTCTTAAAAATACTGTGCATTCTTTAAACAAAAATGTGATTTTCACTAATGGTTCTAAGAATCAAAGTATTTCTACTTTTTATGGTTTTTGAGGTGTAATTTACCTCCCTGAGACAGCTCTCCTAATTGCAAGCAAACTCAGTAGTAGTACTTGTAAACTACTGTATTTTTTAAAAAATTACTGTTTGGAATAAAAAGAAGAAGAAGAAAAAGAAACAATAACTCGGGTCTAAGAGCCTGATCAAATACTAACTCTGAAATTATCACAATATTAATCTTGTCGCAGGAGTGTGCAGACTGCTGGTAGTGAGTAATAAGCTGAGGGTTTCACACTTAGATTTCATCTCTCAGATCTATAGCTTCTAACCTTATTGCCCTTCTGAGCATAAACTGTTGAGATCAGAAATGAGGAGTGTCCAAATTAAGAAAAAAGGTCTTACCATCTAGATGTATGTTATGCCATTCTAGAGGTCCCTCTTTTGCTCTTTTATGGTGAACATACTGGATTTGCCACTTAATTTTGTACTTGCCGGGATACAAAGACTCCAGCAAAGACCCCTCCTATGGAGACAGTCTGAGAGTGGGAGTTGTTCAGCCTGTGAAAGAGAAGGCTCTGGGGAGACCTTATAGCACCTTCCAGTACTTAAAGGGGGCTTACAAGAAAGCTGGAGGGTGACTTTTTGCAAGGGCATGGAGTGATAGGAAAAGGGAGAATGCCTTTAAACTGAAAAAGGGTGGCTTTAGGTTGGATATTTGGAATAATTTCTTCCATGTGAGGGTGGCGAGGCCCTGGCACAGGTTGCCCAGAGAAGCTGTGGCTGCCCCATCCCTGGAAGTGTTCAAGGCCAAGCTAGATGGAGCAACCTGGGATAGTGGAAGGTGTCCCTGCCCATGGCAGCGGGTGGCAGTGGATGGGCTTTAAGGTCCTTTCCAGCCCAATCCATCCTGTGATTCTATGTACATACATATGCAGGCCCTAGATCTGACACTTCCCCAAATTTCTACAGCTCGGTCTCCTGGCGTCACCACAGTTTTTAAATCATTCCTATAAAAGCCATCTGAAGAGAACAGGTGCCAGAGCCCTCGTTCAGGAACCAGCCCTTGCACAGGAAAACCAAAAATGAGGCCCTTCAAACTGCCCCAAACACACACAGCAAACCCCAAAGCTGGACTAAGTTAAAACACACCAGAATTAGAAACTGAAAGTCCAAGCAGCACAAGGCACCAGAGGGCAGAGAAGCTCTGGCTCCTTGCCCACTTCTGACTAGGTGAAAAGCATTGACCCAGGGGCCCTCCAGGAGCCACCACACAGGGGGCTCAGGTGTTTTATTTCATGGAAATGTTGTTCTGGACAGCTTGAGCTGAGCAGCAAAGACTTTACAATGCATTGACAATATCCTTTGCCCTCCTGACACTGTTTATCTCAGCCATTTTATACCAGGCTCTAATGGCCTAATTAAGATACTTTAGCCAGGGCGGTTTCACATTTCCCAGCAGTAAATGAAATCCTGGCATGCCTTAGATCAGTGGGAGTTTTCCTGAGAATGAACTTCAGAACTTGGCCAAGCCAGCAGGATTGTCTGTCCTTGGTGTGCCTGGGAGCAAAGCCCCATTTGGGACCATTCTGTCAGGAAGGGACAGCTCTGTTGCCTAAACACAGGTTATTGGGGCCATTTGAAGTGTCCTTTGGTACCTGAGACATCCCTGTGTGTTGCCAGCAGGGAGGCAGGACTGCTGTGTCCTTGACAGCTCTGCCTGCGTGGGGGCCACCGAAAGGGGCCCACAGGTTTTGCCACTACAAGAGGGTTAATTCAGGTCACTTTAGAAAATACTTAGCATATGCTTGCCATGGCATAGCTTGAAACTGATAGGAGTCCTACACTTGCAGTCATCTTTGCTTCTTTTCCCACCAAGGAAATCAAGGCACAGGCTGCATTCTCCTTCACTTCTAGGCTTGTTCATCTTGGCTCGGGCTGGATTGTGCCAGCAGCTGAACGCTGTTACCACCTCATAGCTCTCCAGTGATACACATGAAATGAACTGGAAAGCTCAATCCAGTTCCAAGGATTGAAAGCTAGTAACTAGAAATGAGTCCTATGAAATCAGCAGTTTTGCAGAAAAAAAATCACATCCTGAAGGCAGTCAAGTATTTAGGCTTCATTTTAAACCTGTGCCACTGAAACATGCCAATAATCTCATTGGAGTTACCAGATGATTTGTATGCTCAAAGTAAGGCAGCACTTACCCACTTCTGTAGACCAGATCTTAAACTGGTGGAAAGATCACCCTGGAAAAGCAGATCTGAGGAACCCTTGCTCTTCTTCTCCTTGAAGACAGGAAACGTAAGTAGTGACAATCCTCCAGAATTTTTAGCAAGCATTAACTCTCTTCTATTAAAGATAATGATTATGCCTCTCTGAGTGCTAGTTTTATGAAGATGGTATCTGGAAAAATTTAATTAAAATGAAAGAGATTTTGTCATAACAAGTCTACATAGAGAAAGATAAAACATGGTCAGAGACTATAATGGAATATTGCTTCATTTATCTGGAGCAGAAATACACCAAATGGGTTATTTGGATAAATACGGACATTTTTACTACAGTTTTAACCTTGTAATTAGCTGCAGGGTGAAGGTGAGGCTGCTTAGTCAATAACTGGGATACGTTTTCCATCAGTTATCTCTGGTAATCTTTTGTTCCAAAGCTAGGAATACAGGCTTTGCTGTGAAACAGGACCCAGATGCAGGAATCATCAGCTGGCGCTGACAGACTGCCCTGGTGCACGTATTCCTCTGTACATTGTAAAAGTGAGGAAGTCTTGCGTTCCCAACTCTCATTTCTAGTCTATTGCTTATTTTCAGAGAAGAAAACATTCAAGCCATTTCAGTAGTACTGGTATTCAGCAATTGCAGTGGTACTCTGACATTAAGTCTCTCTATAGAAGTATTTGACTGTATTTTAATGCAGGGAAATTTTACCTTGATGTCTGTGTCCTAGATTTTAATGGTCATTCCAGTGCTGAGGCACAGAGGAGAAGCAGCTTATCCACTGAGGGATCAACAGAAACACCTTATTGCAGCACGGAGCATCCACCTTAGATGTGAAAATACACCATATGAGAAAGTCCTCAGACTCCAAAAACTCACCAAGTTAAATAGGCCAACATCATCCTATTCCTGCTTCTTTTCCACCCCTCACATCTTAGGAAAATGTCTGAATTTCCTGCTCACCTTGTCCAAACAGGGGAGGCTCCTGACAGAAGCTGAGCTTTTGGTGCATTTGAAAATTGTCTGATTGGAAAGGTTCGAATCCCACACCTACTCAGCCTCTCTGCTGGATGAAGTTACAGACACCGGGGCCACTCCAGTGGAGCAAACTGAACCAACCAGAGGCTCGTACAACAGGCAGCATTGATGTTTGTTTTCTCGAGGGTAGAGGATGGTGCTTTCCAGCTGCAGGGGAAAAGGGGGAAGAGAAGAATGCCTTTAACTGTTTTAATACAATAGACGTAGATGGGAGCAGGCCAAAAACCCAGGCAGGCACCCCAGAGCTTTAGCATGAAGCTATATGGAAGTCTGGACTCAAAGCTTTGGGTTTGTTTCTTTCTGATACACAAGAAAAAAAAAAAAAAAGAACAAACCATTCCAGACATTTTGATATTTAAAATCCAGCTCTGATTTTGAAGCCCATCTGTAGCTGGAGTATTTCTAATAAACTTATCTCAAGCAATGCACAATTAACAGCTTATTTGAGGAAGGCCTGGTTTTTAAAGGCACCCATTGAAGTTTCCCACACCAGCTGAAGACACCCATTACCTTGTGGATATTCATATTTGAGCCAGCCAAGCTCTTCCCTGAGCACAATGGCATTTCAAAACACTGGGATGTATAAAATCAGCATGACTTGGCCCACAGGTTGAATCAGAGAGCTCCAGAACAGCTCATTTTGACAGTACCCGCACACAGGAATTGATTTACTGCTGGTAGAGCTTTGTTTTACTTTGCCTATAGCAAACGTCAGAGCAGGAGCTGATTTCTTGAGAGATAGCCAGCTGTGGGGACTCATTTTGCCTTTTTTCTCCTTGTGGGAGTTAACTCTTTACTGCTGTTGTTTCAAACAATATGTTGGTATTGGAGCCATACGAGATATCAAACATCTGGTTAAAAAAAAATTACACCAACAGAATACCCCGCGGAAAAAGAGGCCTGATGGAGATAAATGTGATTTAGTAACGTAATAAAGCAGTGAATCATGCTAAATAAGCATCATTATTTGGTTGAGAATAATGAGAAAACCAGAATATGGAGCATTCAGTGCTGGTTTACCTACTTCATGCAGCCTGGCTTAGTTAGGAACAGGAAATGCCAGCTAAATTCCTAACACCTTGTCTTGTAAAGGACTTTCCCTTGGAGGGAAGCGCGTTTTTCTTAACATTACAAAATGAACACCTCTCACAGGTGACCTCTTGGGGGTTTCACTAGGAAATGGGTGTGAGCTTTGCATCCTCACTGTCCAGGCACACTGGGTCACATCGTGGTGTGAATGAACAGACAGGGACTGTCTGACTTGCTCTCTGCTACATCTGAATTTACAAGAGCTAATATATGTATTAATTCAAGTATTTAAATAATCACTGCCTTGCC
This sequence comes from Machaerirhynchus nigripectus, assembly GCA_013397975.1. Lineage (NCBI taxonomy): Eukaryota > Metazoa > Chordata > Aves > Passeriformes > Dicruridae > Machaerirhynchus > Machaerirhynchus nigripectus. The sequence continues at coordinate 215,986 of VZRQ01005705.1, forward strand.
ATAATAGCCTCTTGAAAGAAACAAACCTAGAAAAAAGAAAACTGAAGCTATTTGTGAATTAATACTTGAAGTAAAAGGAGTTTAGATTAAAGAGGAAGCTTGGCCACCCTGGTAGCTGTGGCACGACACAGCAGCTATGTAAATAAACTCCTGAGAGCAGCTCCAAGCCATTCCAGGGAAGATATTTCCCCTTGCCATACATTCGAGCCTCTCTGAAATCAGTTTCCAACTGTTCCACCACCAAAGCTGTCCATTCAAAGAGCCAAATACGAAAATCCAACCAAAGCAGAAAGTACAATGTGCCTTTCTCTGGGTTAAAAAAAAAACAAACCACCCTACAGAAAGGATGCTTTATTTAGAGGGTTCAGGAAGTTGAAGCGTTGCCTTCTATCAGCTCCCGACCGCAGAGCGAGCATCAGGAAGCGCACAAAAATGAACTCACTATTCCTGCAGGGAGCAAGTGCCAGCGGCTACACCGAGTTGCTTCCAACCTTGCAGCCCTCACCGCCAGCCCCCACAGACTTGTTAATCAGCCACTGTCTCCTGGGGCTCCTGTGCTGCTTGGCTGCCTCAAAACGAAGCCTTTCCCTACCAAACAGAGAAAAGGGCACATACCTTGTTTGAATTTCCTCTTTTGCTAGCTGACACGAGACTTCAGAAACCTGAAAACATGGGGGAAAAAGTGAATCATCTTCATAAAAGGGGAAAAAAAAAAGCCTCCTGTAGAGGACAGTGACTGTAATTAAAAAGCAATTGTGTTTTGAGAGCTGTTATTAATACGGGCTGAACCAATGGCAATGATTACAGTGGGGATACAGCATCAGAAATATACATCAGTTCTTTAAAATAAATATATATTAAACCATGCAAGTGATATTCCACAGAAGCTCAATGTTGCAAATTTTTTTCAGCTCCAAAATTGAGAAAGTTTTGCAAAAAATTTCCACAGGAAAGTCTAAGAAAAACAACAGTTCTAGTAAGAGGTCTAAAAAAATGCAGCTGTATTTCCAAGCTGGATAAAGTGGCAATAGCTAGCAGCTAACTAAAAAGGTGAAAAATATCTGTAATTGCTGTATGGCTGCAGTTTAATTGCAGCCATGTAGCTTGGAAATCATACCTGAGGAATACCTCCCTACCTTTCCTATTTTATCATGCAGAGCCTCAGGAAAGATGCTTCAAACCTGTGGAAGCTTTACACTTCAGGACTGCTTAAAAAGCCTTGTGCTTTGGATGTTTTTTCGGATCAACAATTTTTTTTTTCCTTTCTGAAAAGCTTTTGCTAAATAAATACAGCTCTAATTTTTTTTTTGCCAGAATTGTCTCCTTTCACCAGCATACTGGCCATGTTTAGAGTGAAAAAAAATAGGGCTGTGGACAGATTTTTTTCTTTTTTGGAGCACATTAAAAATTACCAGAGGGGGGAAAAAAAGTTGTGATTAGTTTTGGTCAAGCAGCTGTCACCAGGCCCATCCTTCCTGGGCCACACCAGCATTTCTAACCTTGGGATGAAGCACATTTTTCTTTCTGGTCCAGGTTCAGGGAGGAAACATCACGAAAAGCAGCTTTTTTTAGGAGAACCAATCTTCCCTCATTAGAGTGGGGGCCACAGATCTTCACCTTAGGCCCATTCTAGCTTTCAGATGGGTAAAATAAACTGAAAACACCATTTTAGGGAGGGGAACACAAGGCAACAGGCTTTGGGTAGTTGGTACTGCATTTCCAGAGAAGTAATTTAGGGAGGTCTGGAGTTGTTAAAGCCCATTTAAAGGCATCACTCCTCTCCCTCACCCCGAGTATTGAAGTTTCTCAGAAATGTGTTTGGAAGGGAAAATTAGAGATCAGGAATTCTGTTGATCACTGTGTCTAGAGATCTTTTTGGATGAGGAGGTCCAAGAAATCCTCTTTGGCAGTCTCAACCCCCCCATCCCCTCACCTCTGATTGGTGTTGGCTCTTTCCAAGGTCATTCCTGCTTTTGCCTCTCCCAAATGCAGATCACTTTCCAGGACACTATGGAATTACTTAATTAACACAACCAGATGACTGGGCTGTGACTCTAAGTAGGCAGAAAATGTCTTTGAGGGCAAATACGGACCAAGATTTGAGGCGCACACCACTGTTATTTCAAACCGATTTGATGCTTAGATGAAGGAAGTGCCCTATGTTGGAGATGTTCTCAAAGGATTTCTGTCCTCTCAGCCCAGCTGTACCCAGAAAATGAGAGCTTGAGTAAGAATAAGAAAAGAGAAACAATTTTGGTGGGTTTTTTTCTAAATTAGTATGGAATTATGGACATCATCAAAACATTACAGCAAATTTGGGTCCCCCAGACTGGAGTCTCTCTCTTCCTGCCAGTCCAGAACCTGCAGTGGATTGAAACAAAAATCTTATCTAAAAGTTCAGTTGAATGCTGAACTGCTCAATTTACCTGGAACTTAGGAAAAAAAAAAAAAAAAAGCCTGCATACTAATCACATGGAAATACCTGATTTGCTTTCTCATTTAGGAATGCCTTGTGCATTTGCCTCTGTCCCCTACCACCATTTAACTTTGTATTAAAGATGTAAGTTGTGCATCAGAAAAAAACTCTGCATTATGTTCATGCCTTGTCCCTGGGAACTGGGGGGTTTTGTTTGGGTTGATTTTGTGAGTAGTTTTTAAATATGTTCCTCATTTGGGTGTCTGCCTTAGCCACTACAAAAGTTAGCAGAACAGCTGAATCCTGAAAAGCTGAGACATGCAATTTCATATCCTCCAGCATCCTTAGATTTAAATAGATCCATGATGTGGATGCTTGATGAAGTAAATCCCTGTTTCAATGCTGTACAAAACCTAAATCCGTGGAAAAACCTCCTGTTTTTCAGTAGCTCTTGCAAGACATTTTGCATCTCTGCAGGAGTGGAACTTAAAAACATGAATGTGTTTAGGAAATTAGATTTTAACTAACCCGTAGGCAACCACAGATGAGTGCATTTAAAAAAGCAGAACTATTACCCACCATTTCCCTTTTGTCGACCCAAGAAAGGAAAAAGTTAGCAGTAGATGAATTATTTTACCAGTGAAACTGGATTTTGCTTTAAAAGCACAGAAGAAATGCGTATTATTACCATGTCAGAGGCAAAGAAACTGCTGGAGATAGCTAATAAACCCCAAAATTTAAAATGCACATGGATACATTTATCACTACACTTGAGGTTATCTCCTCAGTGATCTGCAGAGATCTTAAATTGCTGGCTGAAAACAGATGGGTAACATAAAAGTGAAGCCTGCCCTCTGACATCAGCACCTCTGTTTCACAACCAGGCTGGGAACTGCCACATCTTCAGTGGCAGGGACATAAAAACACCAACAGGAGATGTCCTGTCCTGCACACTCGTTACTCAACAGCTGCAAGCACCAAGAACAGGCTCACGAGATACAGGAGTGGATCACATCAGGGCAGACTGAATGGGGATTCACCCACAAGTTTATTAGAGAGATTATTAGTGTGAAAATGAGGGTGTAAAGGCAAAAAGGAGAAAAAAAATAGCTGATTTCTATCCATTTTCCCCTCATGGTACAATTTGTTATCTGACATCTAGGAGAAAAACATACTTCCTGTGGCAACCAGAGGCTCTAGAAATCCCCTGATCTGCCTCCCTGGCAGCTGGCTGATGGAGCAAAAGAGGAACAGGCAAATGCTTCCATGAGGACACTGCTGAACCCCTCTCCAGGACAGGGGGCAGATGATGTGGTTGGTCCTCGGTGCCATTTCTGCTGCAGTGAAAAGCACCAGCCAGCCACCATTCCTACAGCATTCCCATGCTGGGATGAGCCCGCTCCTGCTCCCAGAACGTGCTGCCAAACTCTCATTTAATCCTCGCTCAGCTCTGCCTCCCCACCACCCCTGTACCTCCTGTCTTCGGTCTCTGCAACAGCCACGCGGCCACTCCATCCTTCCCGGGCAGGGACAGGTCATGGCTGGCTGCTGCTGCTTCCTGGTGTCTTCATTCCTCCTTTCCAGCCCCTGGATCACACACATGGAGCTATGAACAGTGAGCACAGGGGATTTTGGAAGCCATGGAGAAAAGCAGCCCTCCCCCGGCAGCAAGAATCTTTCAGTGTATTTTGAGAGATAAAAGCTTCCTCTTGGCGATCTGATCTGAAAAACTGGTTTATCCCCCATTCCCACCATATGTAATTAATGAAACCGCATTAATGAACATATCTTGACAACCCCCATGTGAGAAAGCAAAGTATTAATTACCTGAGTAGGGTACAGCACAGGTGAGGAATGGAAGAACTGAGAGATCTGGGAAGATATTTATGAATTAAGCCACCGAGAAGCAGGCATGTAGAAAGATTTATTTGTTTTGTGGCCCAGCTGAAGCACTTGCAGAGATCAGTGAGACACTGGCTCTTAGCTTGTCTACCTGCCTTTGAAAAATCTGAGAAGCTCCTATCTGAATCTCAAATGTTTTTGGAAAGAGACTTACATGATGAATCCAAAGGCACAGTGCTGGTGTCTCCAAGTCCCAAGTTAGTGCTCGAACCACCAGGAAATCCTGGCACTAGGAAATCCGCTGGATCCCATGCTTTAAATCCCAGGGATACAACAGGGCATGGAGAGGATGTTTGTTTTAAAACCATCCCGTAGGAAAAGAGGATGCGGGCTTGACTGACTGGTGTAGTCCTCCACAGACACATTCGAATTAACAGAGTTCTACCACGGATCATCCCCATCCAGTGCAGTATCTGTTCATCAAAACAGCTGCTCAGAAACTCCACAGGATTGGAGGCAGAGAGCCCAGAGGGAGCAGGCTATGACAGGTCAGGCACAGGATATTCCTCCATGGGGAATATTCCTCCAGCAAGTTCTGCACATGGCACAGAACCCCAGGAGGGACTGCTGTGGTTTCTTTTGTGTTACAAGTTTTCGTTTCTATTTTCACAGCTAGCACGGAAGCATGAATCCTTTATCGATGCTTAAGTTGAGAGGGTTTATATTGCAAGGTGACAACCCCTACTGAAAGGCTGCCATACACATGGCAGAGAGTGATCTCCTGCATGTGGAAGGTGCAGGACTTTGGGAAGGGCAGTGTTTGCTGCATGTTGGCAGCTACCCATCCCTCATCTCCCTCTAAAAGGAAATCACATGTTACTGTGCAGAGAAAGGAGGCTTGTTGCTTTCCTGCAGATGCCAAACTAATAACTGGCATTTATTCTTCACGGTGAATATTTATTCTTCTACCTCAGAGCCCTTGCCAGCCATTAGGACCTCAACATGATGCACATCCTGCACACACCAGGCAGCAACTCCACCTCTACATGTGACCTCAGGTAAGGGCTGTGAAAGAATAAGGAAAAATTAGTGCATGTGTTGTTCAGCCCCTGAAATGCAGAAAAACGTTTACCATTTTCAGTGGGCTTTTATTCAAGTTTCTCACCTGGATGTGGTGCCCACTGCTCTATCCCAGACTCCCACGTGTGTGCACACAGCCTCAGCTGCTGCTGAACTCCCCACCATCACACATCAGTTCACTGTTGCAACAAGGATGATTTGTGTTCCCTGAACAAAATCTGTGAGCTTGCTGCAAAATTCTTACACCCATTTCCAGAGAAGTACCAGTGTACCACACAACGCACAACAATGTTAACAGCCAAGAGATATCCACAAAAAATGAAAAGTAGGATTCACATGAAAGGGAACACCCAGCAAATAAAGGAGGCAGCTTATGTGTTTCTAGCAAAGTTGAAGATAAATGGGCATAAACAGAGAACACGAGGAGCCATGTATGGCTTGTTTGTGTGTGGAATTAGCTGACTGTGTACTGCATAGATCTCAGAGTAAATGAGATACACCAGGGAGCTCTTGGATGCTCTTTACTAGTAGTAAATCAGCTACTTTTCATTATTTCCCACTGATGCTGTTACTGGAAGTGTATTCAGCTAATTTTTAAACAAAGCACTTTCCGTGCCCAAATGGCAAACAAATAACTGATTAAATGGAGAGATAGCATACCCAGAAGATTTGCATCTATCTAACAGCACCTCAAGTCATATAATTATGCTTTGTAACACCACTGCAAAGGGCTTGAACTAACATTCCCCAAAGACAGGGATAGTAATTGCCCCAGCAGGAGATTCCTAATTTATTTTTCAGTATCACACACAATCCCAAGGGGTGTTGTGATGCCTGAAGGTCCCCCAAGTCTCCAAAACAGGAGTAAATTTAACTTTAGCCTTTTGCACAGTATTTTGTGTTTACTGATATGAAAGTGTTTTGTGGAGGGTTTTTTTTCCTTTTCCCTCCCAAATCTGTGGGCATGAAACTAAGGGCAGAACTAGAGCAATGTCTCCAAGTCCTCATTGTTTCACCTCACAGTGAGATGCAGCAGACCCACAAACAGACAATTACACTCCTGGCACCCACTGTTCCATCCCAGCCCACCACCTCCAAAGCACAGGTCCTTGCTTCCGGACCTGCAGAACCATGAAAATTCCACATCCCCAAGGACTCACTTCTGTGCTTCCTCCCAGGAGCACTGGGGGTAAGGCAATGGCTCCAAACCTGCAGGAAGATGATGGCAGGCAGGATAGGCAAGCTGTGACTGCTCTGCAACAAGCTTAAACATTACACTTATGTGACAGCTCTTTGGGAGAGGGAAGCATTACTAGTCATGGTTTGGATTAGAGACAGGAGAAAAGGGAAGCAAATATGAATTGGAGTGGGAAATAATTTGGCTTGTGGCACTTAGTTTGCAGCATTTATTGATGATGGTTCAAAAACATTTGTTTCTTACAGCTGCACATCCTCCACGATGTGACAAGTTAAGATGGTAAGTTCGTTCTGTGGTAATTAAGTCTCCCCTGCTGCACCAAACACCTGGAGCACTGCATTTGAGGAGTCAGCTTCCAGACTCTGCCTCAAATTTGCTGCCTCATCCATCCAAAAGCACCTGGCCTCAAGCATGGGAGAAGAGGGAGGGAAAGAAATCTTGAACTTCCAGCTGGAGAATATTCCTAATGTAGACAAATTCCAAATAATTGCATTCCTCATGCTCAATTACATTTATTTGCTACCTGCTCAACACATGAGAGTCCTACATACACACACATACATAGGGAACCTCTTGCAAAACAGATCCAAGGACTGCCTAAAAATGAAGCTCCCTTCTCCTTCCCAGCTCCTGTAAGCTGCTCTGTCTCAGCCCAAAATTATACTGGCTGAGGTGTCTAGAAACAGGAACCCCCTCCAAATCATGTTTGTCCTGAGGGAATGAGACAGATGAGGTTTCTTACAGCCTTTCCTCAAATCACTCCTGCCAGGGAGGTCTCCTGAGCTGCAGCCAGCCAAACCCTTGGAGGAGGGGGAATGTCCTTTCCAGACTCCCTATACAGTCCTTCCCCTTAAAAATCATCTTGTTTCCCAGTGCTCAGCAACAAAGTGGTGCAGGGGTTGTTAAGGGTTAGCACATTTCTCCTGTCAGAAGGAAAATGAGGAGCAAACCAGACAGAGGCTCTATGCCACTGCATAAACCTAAAGCTGGCCCAGAGCTCATGATAAAACCAACTTCCATTAAAAAACAAAACAAGCAAACCAATAAACCCTCCCACAACAATAAACCCCACAACATTAAGTGCACTCCAACAGTCTGCCACACCAGGATTGACATGTGGATGGTCTCCAGGACTGATGCTTGTACCTCTCTGCTCATGCAACTCAGAAGAGCAGAGTGAAGCCACGGAGAGGAAGCACTCAGAGAACAAACCAAAGGCACAACAGGCAGCACATCCACACGGCTCCTTGCCCCAGGAAACTGCCAAAGCTTATAGAACATCATGGGGAGACCAGAGACATCCAGCTCATGGATTCCCTGAACTGGCTAGAGGAACTGTCACTGCACACATACCTTGTCTCTCCTCAGGCACCCATCCCTGGCCACTGCTGGGGGAGAGGATCCTGTGCCAGGTGAATCACCAGGTGTCCCCAACCTTGCATTCCTGTCACTGCTGAAGAAAATGGCTAAAGTTTAGCTGGTTTTAATAATTCTGGTCTTAATGCCATTTAGCTTGTTTAGAAAGTCTAAGTTTATAAGGCAAGCTACAACAAGTTTGGCATGCAGCTTGCAAAGCAAGGATCACCATCAGCTTACCTGAGAAAAAGCCAACCAAATGAAAACACACACATCATATACAAAGATATAGATACATATACACATGGAGGGAGGGTCTCGTTGCTACTAATGGACAGAATTCTCCTTGGGATTTGTCCTCAGTCGCAGCTGAAGCCTGGGAGGAAGCAGTCAGGCTCTGCAGTATTGTTGAACATTTTCACGCAGTGGGATTCAGACTAGTTGGCAACCTGCATGCCACATTCCACTCTCCACAATATCATGTCATCCTCTTGGTTTGCAGCTGGGTTGTCTCTTTGCTTAAAATTAAAATTGAGAAAATAAAATGGTAGAGCCTTCTCTGGGACTTATTAAAGGTGGTGTCCTATTCTAAGGGTTGGGCCTGAGCAAACCCTGGAGCATCTCATCATTTTCTATACCCCTACAAGTGAGAACTGAAGTGATGCCAAGGGCTGTGGCCTGCCAGCTCCTGAAGAAAAGCTGCCTGGGGAGAACCACCTCATGAATTTAGGATGTGTGTACCAAATGGATCTCTGAAAGCACAGCAATCCCCACCACCACTCCCAGCAAACCTGTCAGACAAAACTTCCCCTCACGCTTGAGCTGAAATTTAGCCAGAGCAAAGATTGAATGAATCTCATTTCTTGTTGTTTGAGCAGAGAGAGACACGGGTGATACCTGGCAGATCAGGTGTGCCTGCCCTGCCTGCTCCTGTGTCCCAGGAACCAGCTGTAGAGACGAGATGTTTCGCTCAGATCGTTCTCGGTAATTACCGAGACTCTCCTGTTTACCCTGGTGGAAACACCGGTACGTGGAGCGTGCACCTCTGTTTTACCTGCACTGGCAAAAACACATGGTGGAGATCAAGAGATTAAAGAGAAAGCTTTTTCAGCATTCTGGCTAGCTGCTCTGGAAGCCCTAGGAATTTGGGAGCAAGGATGTGCATAGACAGGCCTGGAAAGCTTCATGCAGCTGTTGGCTTTGCCAGATCACCTCCTTCTTTTCAGCTTCCTTCTTCCACCAAGCCGAGAGTGAGAACAAGACATTCTCAGCCTCCTTTAAAAAAGAGGTGATGAAATGAAAAAACAGAGTGGTTATCCCACCACAGAGCAGCCCCTCAACAAGCACACTTGAAAGCCAGTGCTGCAAATGTCGGAGTGAGGGAGTTGGGGTTTCTGACTTGAGTCAAAAGGGGCCCTTCCCTTACCCACCAGCAGGTTCTGTTCAAAGCTGTGAGCTGACACATCATTTTCAGCATCATTTCGTCCTGTGAGTAGTGCCTGGATCAGTTTCACTGCACACAGTCATTTGCAGACCTGCTCTACCTCCAGTTATCCCCAGGGGATCACAGAGCCCCTGGTTTTGGGGGAGCACAGGTTTACAGTCCCCAATACCTGTGCAGCAGCAGTTGGGTCTAGTGGAAGTATTTAGGATTTACATACAATCATAGAATAATTTAGGTTGGAAAGGATAGTAAATATCATCCAGTGCCAACCCCCTGCCATGGGCAGGGACACCTTCCACTATCCCAGGGTGCTCAGAGCCCCATCCAACCTGGCCTTGGGCACTGCCAGGGATGGGGCAGCCACAATTTCTCTGTGCCAGGGCCTCAGAACCCTCACAGGGAACAATTTCTTCCATGCCTGGGCTGAAGGTGGAGATTTCCTCTTGGTTTTTCATATGCCTGTTGTGTGCTGGTGAGGCAGAGCTGCTGTGCTCAACCTGCCTGTTGTGGGGCCAACACTAATGCATATCAAGGAGACACAGACAGATTTATACAGACTCTTTCATTCAAAACCAAAAATGCAGTCAGCCAAGCAAGCAAGACTCCAGCCCTTCTTCACTTGCCTGTACACAGGTGGGGGAAGGAAAGGAGAGCACAGGAACTTTTGTAAAAGCACAAAGGGAATTCTTACAAGAGGATTTCTGAAGCCCAAAAACCAGCTTACTCTTACAAGGTGTTTTGCTCCCCGGTATTACTGAAATCTCTGTATACTTACAAAGAAAACACTCTTTTCTAGCTGAAGCCCAAGCTGTCTTTGTATAGAAGTCACAGAAGTACAGATGAGGACGTGGCCGGCCTCTCCTGTACCACTGCAATTTTTGACTCTTCCAGACTCTGTCCATTTTTCCTACACTTTCTTACTGTATTTTCCATGCTCTCATCACTTGCCTTTTTTCCATCCTCTGTTACCACTGCAGTTTTCCTTCTCCACTCTCTGCTCCTGGGCTTGCTCCTGCACAGGCAAAACCGGCAGCCAGGCTGTGGCAGATCAAAAGGTCCGAGCTGTCAGTATTCAAACCAGCTGCAGAGCAGATAAAAGCAGTTTGCCTGTGCTCTGCTCACTGCTCAGGCAACGAAAGGCCATTTTCCCATGTGGCACTTCATTGCAAGAGCCCCTGACAGCATGAGCAACCCAGCAGAAAAACCTGACCCCTCTTAAACCACCAGCTTCACTCTCTTTTGCCCTTCTCTAGTAAATCCCAGTTAGGAGACTCCAGTGCAGTAAAAAAGAAAAGAAGTCTTCAAGCATAAATCCAGCACAAAGCCTACAGCAGCACCTTAAGCTCTCAAAACAAAGGCTTTTTTGCTTACAGGTGTCAAATTCCCCAGGACAAATATCCATCTCACTTTAATTTCCTGAGCTGTAATTTATCTACTGAAAACAGAGCTGGTTAATCCCCATGTGCATCAACTCTTCAAAAAAAATTGTTTTCCTCCTTCTTTTCTAAGAGGACAACCAATACCAAGGATTTCAGGTTCTGTTTTTTCACCCATGGTGAAAAATAAACCCTCAGATCTGAAGACCACAAGGCTCTAAGGAAAGGTATTTGGTTTCCAGCATTGCATCTAAGGCAACTCTTAGAAGTTTTCTGAGGGAGCACACCCAACACCAGTATTTTCTTTTCTTTGACATAGATAATCCCATGCAACCACAAATACATATTTATTTTTCCCTCTTTTCAGGAGAGATGCCTCACACAGGAATGCGTTACAGAAACTGGGGGGATTTTAAGCATATTCTCCCAAGCTGACACCACCTTGGTGACCTCAGGACTTAAGCCCCTTGCTGTTCCTGGCAAAACGAGCAGTTTACAGTAACTCTTCCTTGCCTGAGGCCAAACTGGGCTGGGTTTTAGGGTTTGACCATCTCGGAAGAAAAATACATTTTTGTGTTGCTCTGGTCATCGAGTAAAATACTAAGGAGGTGTAAGTTAGAAAAATAATCGCAATTTCAACAGAAATAAAGCTGGTCCATGACACACTCATCAAATATTTGTAACCACCCACCTCCACTGCCCCTCCGCAGCCACTTAGGGCTTGCTGTAAAAACGTTCTGAGGGAGAGGACAAAATGAAAAAGTTATCTGCAGGAATTCTGTTAATTGTCACCAAAAGGCTTTCGCTAGATCATTTCCTGTGCCCCAGATCCAGCTGGAAGCGCTCTCCGTTGGGAAGGCCAGCACACAATCGCCCGGCCCTGCCGCTCGCCGCCGGACAAACGGAGGAAACTGCAGCCTATCGTAAATCTGTCAGTCATGGACCAAATGGGCATCGTGAGGGCTGGGCTTCTCTTCCCCCCAATTATCACTTGGCAGACACACAGACATGGAGCTGGCAGATAAATGGCTTTTTTCAGTGGCCCAGTCCCACGAACTCAGCTTAGAAGCAAAGAATGGCCTGGCTTGGAAGGGACCTTAAAAATCATCTTGTTCCAGCCCCCTCTGCCACGGGCAGGCCTTCCACTATCCCAGGTTGCTCAGAGCCCCATCCAGCCTGGCCTGGAACACTTCCAGGGATGGGACAGCCACAGCTTCTCTGGGCAACCTGTGCCAGGGCCTCCCCACCCTGACAGGGAACAATTTCTTCCATACATCTGGCCCAAATTCCCCCTCTTTCTGTTTGTACCCATTACTCCTTGTCCTGTCATTCCAGCTCCTGATGCAGAGTCCCTCTCCACCTTCCTTGTGGGCCCCTTCAGATCCTGGAAGGTGCTGTGAGGTCTCCACACAACCTTCTCTTCTCTGGGCTGAACAGCCCCAACTTCTCTCAGACCCAAAGCCAGAGCAGTGAAAGAGGCTGATCCATTGAGGAGTGGGATCAGAGGGAGCTCAGGAGACCTGCCCACAGTCCTGCTGTGCCATTGGTCTGCAGGGTGAGCTTAAAACATTTCTCCTTTAAAAAACAACAAACAAGCAATCAACCACCAAAAAAAAACCCAAAAAAACAATTCCCCAAAAAACCCCAAAACCCCCAAAAAAACCCCAACAAAAAATGCAAATCCTAGCAAAACCAAGACCAACCCTTCTCTTTAGGTGCTTTCAGTGGATGAGCTAAAGATAATGATGTCAAGCAGTATTAAGTTAATTTATTTAATGCAAGCTGATCATCGCTGTTTTGACATGTCCAGGCATATTCAAGAAATAGGAAAGTAGGTAGAAGCAAAATAAACAAAGAGAACATCTGTGAGTTTCAGAAGAACCATCCTGAGATTCCTTTCTCCAAGCAGCCGGTCCTGAAAAAAGTTAACACTTGCCCAACAGGCTGGTAGCAGTTACAGATCCTCAGAGGTGAAGCCACAAGGACAACCAGTCCTGAAGCCAACAGGGCAAACCTGGGGTCAGAAGGGAAACGGAGACACCAAGAGGCAAATGGCAGGAGCTACAGAGGAATTTGGGGGAAGCAAGGAGGCCTGGAGTCCCTCTGGGATGTGGGCAGGGGGAGTCGGGGTCAGGGGTGGACAGCGAGGTGTGAGGAAAGCCCTTGGATGTGGGAAGAGTTCTTTAAGTAAATGTGATGGATGCCAGAGGTTGCTAGGCAGGGACTGCGTGGCTGCCCAACAACAGGCACACAAACAAATAAATCAGTAATAAATAAATAAATAAATAAACCCACTGAAACGCTTTGCTGGTTCCTGCCAAGGGCACCTCAGGCAAAGGCAGATGCCAGCAGCCAAGGCAGGATGGAACCCAGCTCTGCTGGCTCCCCGTCCAGCACCCAGCCAGGAGGTCGAGGTGCCACTCTCACCCTCCTTTCAAATGGAAACAACAGACAAAGCTGTTACCCTGGCAACTTTCAGAGCAGGGGCTGTTGCAAGAACAAACATTACGTATGCAAATAAAAGCATCCAGGCACAACAGCCTGGGAAAAAAAAAAAAAAGGCAAATAGCCAGACCAATATTTGCAGAAATAAGTGCCTGAAATAAGGCTTCTATTTCCAGAACTAGGACTTTTCATAGATAATTTAGTTTCCAGAAGGACTGCAAGAAAAGAGCTTGAACTTTTCCTGAAAACTTAGCTAGTTCATCAAATGCCTTACTACAGCACCAAAACCTGCTGTTGAGACCTGGCTGTGAAAACACAGCCCCACAAAACCCTCTGCTGTCTTTTATAAGAGCTGCTATGAAGCTTGGCTCAAGGCTTTTTGCAATATTTCATGCATAATTTCATTTCAGGCACGTGGCATCCATACAAACGAAATTGGTTTGGTTTTATCCATCCCCCAAGTTCAACACAGTTTATTGCTCCCTCACTTTCCCTCTGTTAAACTCACTCAAAACCTCAAGAGCTGCCTTTCCACCCCTCTTTTTTTCTCCCTATTATACTGATAAGCCTCCATAAAAACCCTTGAGCACCTCAACATGAGTCATGCACATACTTACCAGGGCCTTGGAGCAAGTCTCAACCCACTCTAAAATCTGACAAATTGGTTGTCTTTAATTCTTGCATATTAAAAATTTAGGGATTACTTTCAATCCCCTATCAGAGATCTGGCTTCATCATGGATAAGTTATATAATTCCTGAAAGACATAAAAGCAGAGTCACAGCTGCCTCTCTGCAGAGGCATCAATCATTGCTTTCGCACACAGGACAATACTTTCCCTAAGCTGTGGTTTTTCTGGGCAACACTTAATTTCACCTACAAAAGGACAGTTGGCATAAACTGGAAAAAAAATGGAGGCAGAAACTGAATCCCACTCATAACTCTGGGCAACCCATCCTAAAGGAAGCTGTAAACACTGTCAAGTCAAGAGTGAGTAAAAACTCTATTTTTACTGTAACTGTCGTAGAAACTCCTTTATTTTAAGGTGATACCATGCTTTCTTCCCCTCTTTTTGTTGCTCCTTTGCAATTGAGGCAGCCCAGCCTCAACTGCTTTGCTGAGGAGACGGATTTTTATTCTGCTCAAGTGCCTTTAGCAATAGCAGGCGCAGCTCGCCCAGACAGCTCCAAGGGATGCAGAAAACAAGTGGCCTTTTTACAAAACAGGCTTCCAGGGGCTGACTTCCACCTCGGTGCCGTGAGGAAACAAAGCTTGTGCAATTGCAGCCTGTCCCCTCCAAGAACCCAGTCCTCTCCCAGCCAGAAATGCCTGATCCCGTTATTAGCCAGTTCAGAGCATTTGGAGGGGGAGGGATCTTATGGATGCCTTGAAAATAATGTTATTTCAAGATTTTTTTGAGAATTAGGGGTTGGCTAAAGGACAGAAGTTCAAAACCGTGTCCCCACTGAGGGAGGGAAAAGCCAAAAGCAGCCCTGCTCGGCTCCTGGCTGCCCTTCCCCGTGGAAAATATGGCAGAGGATGAAGCTGAGATCATTATGTCAGAAGAAAGGGAACTGCAGAAAAACCTGAAGGAAACCAGAATCCATCAGATGCGCCACTCCGACAGCAATTTGTTTAGTCAATTGCCAAAGTAAAACAAACATCGAAAGAAAAACATCTGGGAGGAGAAATTGGTGAGAGGGCTCTGGCTGTAAATTTCCTTCCTTTCCCCCATCAGTCAACAGCCTCTCGGCTTCTGCCACACAGAGAGGCACGGGGGCTCAGCTGTTACTTGCTTTTTGGAGAGAGCTTTAGGACTGGCTCTACAAAACAAGCAGAGATGAAGGAGGGAGAGCAGCCCAATTTCCCGGTTTTCAGCACCTCTGGAAGTGCCTAAGGAGGGAAGGAGGTGCTCTGCACACCCCGGACCCAGCCAGCCTCACCCGCTGGGCAGCGCTGCCATCTCCTCTGCAGCTTCCCCATCACTTCCAGGCACGAGTGAGTTCACTCTCCGCATGAGAAGAGCCACAGCTGATCAGGTGGAAATGTGATCTTTCTCTTCCTTATTTCCAGCAGAGAAGACAGAAACCATCTCATACAAGGACAGAGCAATGGCAGCAGCATCTGTGTTAGTGGAGGGACATTGCTGGGTTTAGCAGAGCGCTGTGAGCCAGATTTGGGGCTGGTGCCAGGGGAAGGGAGCTCTGTCCCAAACTGTCACATCAGCTAATGGCGAGGTGAAACTGAGCCCACTGAGTGAAACACAGACCATTTTAGGGTTATTACAGCAACTGGTTTGAGAGCCTGCTGTGGGAAGGCAGCAACGCCGGCTGAATGCAAAAGCTGGGCCCGGGAGCAGCAGCAGGCGCCATAAATAAGGTCCTGTCAGCCTGGCCCTTATAAGCCTTGTGCTCCTTGCTTGGTACTATCCCACTCCCTTCTGAAAAATCACACAAGGCTGGAACTTGACACAAAAGCCTCCGTCCTGCCCTGGGGTTTGCGCAAACCTCAGCTCTGCTCAGACTTCTCCATTTGACCAAAAAAAGGGCAGAAGGAAAAAAAAATCAAAACAATAACGAAGACTTTGCCAGAAGACTTCAGCCAATAGCTCCTTTTGCCATGCAGGACAGCTCAGAGTGGTATCAGCTGATAGGATTTCTAAAATCCCTGTTGAAGTGACAGCCCATGTTGGTATTAACAGCTGGGGAGAGATGCAGCTTTAATGAGGTTTTAAAGGTTTGCAGGTCTCCCAGTGAATTTAACAGGTGTAAAGGCCAAAGCCCTTTACAAGCAGCTCTAGCACCTTCTCCCATCTCCATTCCCACAGTGCTACAAACAAAACCTTCCTACAACAGAGAATCTTTATTCAGGCCAACCTAGTGATCTTACCCTTAAATGAATTATTAAATAACTAATAACTTTGAAAAGGCCAAAATTTAATATTACTTCCAAGTTTATGAAAAGATGATCCTTCATTAAAAAAAAAAAAAAGACATTTTGAATTTAACCCTTCATTTAATTTTCCTCATTTTCAAAGAAGCTGAAATGGAAGACAAAAAGATGGCGCTTTAGAAAGTGAAATCATTGAAGTAAATTCTTTCTTCTCACTTTTTAGCTCTCCCTAGGAAAAAAAAACCCAACCAACAGCTAAGATGAAATAGTAAGGGCTTGTCTGAGCAGGAAAGCTTTATCTGCTAGATATGTAGCTGTAACTCTGTAAGTGCCTGAGTCCTTTTAGTACAACCTTTTCCAGCTCAGTTTAATCAGTTTGCGATGTTGTAAACTGAGCTTTAAAGAGGAAAAGAAAACCATGATTTGGGGAAAAAATGCTTGTAGCAAAACAACACTGTTCACATGGGTAGCTAAAACAAAATTTAACCTTGGTATAAAATCATTCCTTGGCTTTCATGTTTAAACTTTCCCACGTAGACAGTTTCTCAGAGGAAACATAAGGGTTTGGGAGGGAAGTGGGGTGGGAAGTGAAAATACTTTCCCAGTGCTAAGCTGAATGAGAAGCAGAAGCAAGTAAAGACAAGGTTTAAGAACCAGCTTTCCCTCAGATGTTGTTCCTTTGTCCTTTCCACTCTTTCTCCAATTTGTTTTAAAATAAGAGAAAAAGAAATAAAACCTGAGGCAGCCGCTTAAAGATAAAACACCAGCATGATTAAAATTAATAAAATTGGGGGTGGGGAGGGGGTGCACCATTATTTTGAAGAAAAGGCATGAAAAGAAACCCAACCCTTTTTCTGACCCTTATCCCAGATACCAAAACCTTGAGTCTCTAATTAATTTGCATTTGGCAACACAAGAGTGACATGGTTGTGACACACAGGTTGTAACATACAGGCTCCTTTCTTCCACCATATTAATTTCTGCCTTTCCCAACACCCAGTTTCCAGGATTCTGCCTTCCAGAAACAGGCGACACGTTACTTGCAACAGTCCGAGCCAAAACATCTCCCACATTTTGCATGAGACTCAATGCACCAACAGCCGATTTGCAGGCATATCTCCACAGGTTTCTAGGCAACTCCAACACAGGAGGCTTTTCCTGGAATTTGATGGAAGTCAAAGGTGGAAAACTCACACTGGACAATTCAGCAGAAAATGTGCTACTACCAGGCTTCCTGTTTTATCACACAAACCATTCTGAAACTGCCTGGCAAGTTATCACGGCATGGATCCCAGGGCTGCCAGCACTGCCAGCTTCAGACATTGCAAAAATAATGAATCAGACCACCAAAATACTGTTCTGAAGTCACCTTCGGCTTGCTGAGTTTTCTGGGACTACTGGGAAAAGATCTAGGTTTCCTTTGCAGCAGAGAAGGGGGGCTGGAATATCAAAGAGACTTGAAAGGAAGTTAAAATTGCCAAGCAATTCCTTGATTCCAGGTGCTGGGGATTTAATAGATACAAACAACAACCTCATCAAAAAGACATTACCTTTGTGTTCTAGGCTGTAAAGCTGAACCATTCCAGGCTGTTTGGGATGTTGCAGGAGACCCTAAATCCTGCCAAGCAGGCTTGCTAAACATGGACAGGGAAGTACTGGACATTTGTTCCCTGTTTCCTCCAAAAAGGAGTGACAAGAGAGTGCCTTAGGCAGGGGCAGCACAGGGAAACAAGACAGTCACAGTTCCCATTTTATGAGATCACCCAAAAAGAACACAGAAGATAGTGTATCCTTCAGTTGTGCCCTTTGGTGTTTCAGATAAGGATTAAGGGGTGTTTCTTTTCCCAGTTTCAGAATCTCATTTGTATAAATGTAGCACACACTTGTAGGAAACTGTCTAAAGGTAGAAGTGAAGCAAAATAAATAAGTTATTTATGTCTTTACAAGTACTTACAGGTGCCCCAAAAAGATTCTGTTTGATTCAGGTGAGCTTTGGATTAGAGTTGCCCACCTTCATCTCTGCACCCTGGTCATGAGATCACAAGAGAATGAAGTTATTCCATAAAATTTTTGATATTTCTTGGTTCTATGTGGGAAGTAAATACCTCAAGCCAGTAGTTCCTGTTTCTGGCTTAGCTACATTTGTTCCCAAGTTTCCCTGCATTAGACAGAGAGTGACGTTTGAGATAGGTTCAGAGAATCGAAGAATGGCCTGGGTTGGAAGGGACCTTAAAGTTCATCCAGTTCCACTCCCTGCCATGGGCAGGGACACCTTCTCCTCTCCCAGATTGCTCAGAGCCCCATCCAGCCTGGCCTTGGACACTTCCAGGGATCCAGGGGCAGCCACAGCTTCTCTGGGCAACCTGTGCCAGGGCCTCCCCACCCTCACAGGGAACAATTTCTTCCTCTCATCCGATCTAAACCCACCCTCTCACAGCTTGAAGCCATTCCCCCTGGTCCTGTTAATACATGCTCTTGTATGAAGTGTCTCTCCCACTCTCTCATTTTTGTTTTTATCAAAAGGCATTCACCCAACAGACTGCCACATGCCTCTGTTGCAATTTAGCAAGAACAATTCATTATGAGCTCTGTAATTATACAACAGTGACGATTACAGGGAGGCTCCAGAGAAATTCTAAAAATCTAATTATTGTAAGCCCTTGCACATTCACGTGAAGTTTCAGTAAGTTTATACCCAGAACATCATGACAGCAAGCCATGTGAAAATATTCTGCCTCACCTGGCACTACAGAGTAAATACACGATGTCTGCTGCTGTCAAAGCCAGGGGGACAAATGTTACTAAGGAGGGACAGGACCCAAACAGGAGAAACACTCACTGGCATTCTCCCACCTGAAGCACAGATATGTCCATAGGTTTTGGATCCCTGCACTGGGCAGATGTTGTCCTTCCAGGGGTGGCTTGGACTCCTGTCAGCTCACAGCAACCAAGGGATCTCAGAGTGTTCCCATCATTTCAGGGCACACTGATGATTCATGCATGGTTACATGGCAATATTTACCCAGCTCTCAGGAGGCAAGTTCATTAGGAGGGATTAGTCAGCTGTCAAGCACCCATTCCCTTGCATAAGAATGATATTCCCTGAATAAAAGTCCTTATCTCCAACTTGAACTTCTGCCCCACCACCTATTCCCTCTTTTCAGAAGGGGTGAATGAGGACTTGTCATTGTTTCCAGGGATCACAGGAGAAAGGAACACAGGAGACGTTGACAGTGAAAAATGGAGAGGTGAATGTAGCAACTTGTTTCTCAGCACAGCTGAGCATAATCAAAGAAACGCAAACTTTTGATTTATTCAGAGCCAATCATGGTTGCAAGGGAAACAGACTTTGCAGGATAAAGGTTCATCTCTGGCCAAAAGCAGACAATGACATCAAGCACTGCACACCTATCAGTAGGGCAGGTGGGTTTCTGTTTTCCTCAGAGTATAGGAACACACAGCAGGCTCTAGCAAACCATTGTCTTCTGGTAGATATCACACAATTTTTGTCTTTGTGTAAGATTTGCATCACCATTTCTTGCTCTATCCAAAGCCTGCTCCACTCACAGCTAAAATGGAAGGGATCTGTGCAATGAAGCACGACAGAAAGCTTGGCAACTACTGCAAACACATCCACAAACAGAAGGAAGAAAATACTTGTTAAAAACCAGCAGAGCAAAACCCGATTCCCTGATAAACAGCCACTGGGTTTGTAGGTCCAAAGCAAAGCAGGCTGTGGTTTTCAAGCCATCCTGCTGTCAGAGCTGTACCAAGAAAGGAGCACTCCCTGCCCTGCTGCTGCAGTCACCTGGCTCCAAAACATCATCCATGCTTTCTCAATTGTATCATTTGGGCTAGTAAATATTATTTTCTTCTTGTATGCGTTTAAATAAAGCTGTCCTAAGCAGGGCGGGCCAAGCATGTTGTATGCACTGCTCATCTAAAAGCTGGAAGCCACTTGCAGGTTTATGAGAGCCATTATTACTGCTCTCTTAGCCTCTCTTGAAGAAGCAGCATCAAATGTAGCAAATCAAATCCCAGCCCTTGATGCTACAGAGCAAGGGACAGTGAGTCTCAACCTGCCTTTGTCCCCGTGATCAGTGCCATTTGCCATACTCCCCTTTCCCTTTGCTACCACCACACCACAAAATCCTGGCAGGTCAGGTTACTGCACTGTTCACCTGGCTCTGCCCTGAGCCATATGTTGGAGGCCCCCCTGATGAGGCCCTCGTGTAGCATTTCACCTCTGAGTGGGCTTTTCTCACAACAGAAACAGAGATGGGAGCAAACGCAAGACTGAAGGCAACTGTGTTGAAAAGCACCACGAACCAGCTTTGTGCTCCGTGTTGTTTCCCTGCGGAAATCCTTCGGCTGAACAGAGCAGCGATGGTGAGTACCGAGGCTTCTTAAAGCCCAGAGCCCTCCCCAAATGTCACTGTGGCCCAAAGAGACCGGCAGGGCTGTAACCAATGCAGTGAGAAGCCTCAGACATTTGGCGGTGTTCTGCTTCCCTGGGAGGTGGAGCTGGCTGATCTGAGGAGTGTGTGCCCATGGGTTTGGGTTTTCTCTTTCCCCTACAGCTCCAGTAGCAGCACCTGGCTGCCAGCAGAGCTGGATGAGGATGGGTGATGCCTGCAGGGACCCAGGGCACACCCAGCACAGCTCTCCTGCCTCGAGGTCCCCTGTGCTCCCAGAGCTGAGAGTCTTGCCCCTGCTCCCTCTTCTCTTTGCACTGCTGTCTGTCTGTGTGAGCTCCCCTGCTGAGGATGCCAAGGGATTGAATAACAGATGGGAAGAAACAAAGAGCCTGCAAGGAATAATCCCAGATGCAACTGTCCTCATGGGAAAAACATTCTATTATCCAGTGCCAGCATTTGCCGTTCAGGGAACGGTAACTCAGTACAAGGTAATGCTATTCAATACATTTCCTGTTACAATCCTGCAGCAAAGACATTCACTTTATGTTTAAAGTGAACTCGCTAAAAATTGCCTTCTAGAAAGTGCCTCAGATGTGTTAGAAACAGGTAGAACTGGTGGCAAAAATCTCACCATCATTCACCGCCAGTGCAGCACTTCCCTACTGAGCAAATAAACAATCCACATACACATGTGTTTTGTCTACCTGCAGTCTAAGAATGCAGGGTCCTGTAAACAGACAGGAACTGTTGCCACTATGCTAAAAAACACCCAAAATGAGCACTACATGAAAAACCAAGGCACTGTGGTTTCTACGATTTTCAAATGGATCAGTTGTGGCCGTTTCTGAACTTCTGTCCAGCTAGAGCTTACAGTATGCAAAAATGGAGTAGTAACACCATTTCCTGTCACTAATTCTGTTTCTCTGCCATCCTCTTACGGAGCAGGTCGCTTTAGCCAGTGGTGCAGATTTGCCAAAATGGTTGGAATTCAACCCCGAAACGAACATGCTGCAAGGGCTGCCGATGGCAGGGGAGGGAGGAGTGTACCTGCTCACCATTGCTGCCTCTGGAGGGGTGCCTGCCCAAGAAACACCGAGAGCTGCTGGAAATTTCACCATCCACGTGCAGGACAGCAGTTTATCCTTGGAAATGCAGAATTTGGACCGCATGCCAGACAGCTACCAGTGAGTACTGCTGGCCTCCATGGCTTCTGCTCTAATCAGTGAGAGGAGGGAAAAATGATTTTTAAAAAAAAAGAGATGGGTGCTTCCAAATTGATACAGGGTGGGTTTTTTCCTGCTGTGGAAATATGACATCAGGGAACCAAAACCAAAACAAAGCCCCACAAAATATTGAACAAGCACATGTTGAATATAAAAGTAGAAGGCTTTGTTGTCCCAGAGCAACAGTGCACAGCAAACATGGGCATGAAGACTGCAAGACCAGCAGCACAGGGACACTGAATTTCCAGGTGGCCACTGTACAGGTGGCATCCAGCCTCCCTGCTCCATTTCCTAACTCTTCTGTGAGCAGGGAGAGAGGCAGGTTCCCAGTGAGGTTCCAAGTCTCCTCCACAAGACACTGTTTGTTACCACTGGTGGTACTTGCTTAGTGTAAGTACCTACATTTAATGTCTAATGGACTGGGAACGTCTCTGAAGGGAATTACTTCCATAATGAGGATGGCGTTTGGGAAGTTCAGACCATGCTGCTGTGTTCTACACGAGCAGTGGGATCAGACTTAGTGATCAGTGACGTTAGTGGAATGGGAAACATTATTATATTCAAGAAGAAGGAAGCTTTGGATTAAGAGGTAAAATTTTGAACAAGGATTGACTAAATTCAAACTGGGCTCTTCACAAAAACAGGGAGGGGTAAAAAGAATTACTCTTATACGCTCTAATTCTGGACTTTCAATGTCAGGTGTGGGAAGGAAGCTCCCATCACTTCTGCTGAAATCATTCTCTCTGCTGGAGCAGGAGCTCTGGACGTCCGGGAGCGCCTGTCCATGGTGAGCAGGATGGCTGAGTACCTGCACCTGGACAGCTCCCTGCTGACCCTGCTGCAGCACAGGGGCCCAGCCGCGAGGGGCTCACACGTCCTCGCTGAGGACACCGGGCACATCGACCTCACCGCCAGCCACTACGTGGGGCTCTCCTGGCCTGTCACCTGCGGAGGCTTTGCCCTGCTCCATGAATTCACCCAAGTCCTGCAGCACAACATGAACTCACATCACCTCTCACGGCTGCTAGGGTATGAAATTGCAGGCTGGAGAATACTCAGGAGAGGGGATTATGAAAGGAAGTCTCCAAGACTACACCGCAGGCAATTAATGATCACACCAACACCTGCATTAAAACCAACTAGAATTACCCAGAGACCAGCTGCAGGAGAGGCTTCCAGGCCCTTGTTCCTTACTGCGCCAAGCCAGGTACTCACAGCACTTGTGCTATCACCTACTCAGAGCTTATCAACTTTCTGTGCAGAAAGTATAACCATGGCAAGTTACAAGATGCAGAATAATATCCACCTTGCAAGTCAAGAAAGCTCGGTCACCTTAGAAATGGACTCAGCACAGGACATGCCAACAATCCCCTCAGTATCCGTTATGTTTGCAGACTCTCATTTCCCAGATCTTTCACCTTCACTGATGACTGAAACGAGGCTTCTCTTCTCTGAACTGGAAGTGCTGCCTGCTAGAGCTTCTGGTACATCCTTGCTGTCAGAGCAGCCAGAGCCTCACGTGCCAGACTCTTATCTCCTTTCCAGTAAATCAGAGATATCCACATACCATCTCCTACAGGACATCACTTCAGGCACAGAGCAGCTTTCCAGGCCATGGGTGATAAACACTCTTCAGGAATGGCCTCACAGCTCAGCAGTGGCATTTTCTCCCAAGACAGAATTACACCTATTTTTTCCTGGAGCACTGTCAGTATCAGAAGTGCCAGATTACAGCAATGAGGCAAAAAGCCTGTTTCCGGAACTTGAAAAGCTTTCTGGTGCATCCCTGTCTCCAGAAGCATTCCCTTCACTATTCCAAACAGCTTCAGTAAGGGCCACAGCTTTGTCTGGCTTCACATCTCCCATCGATGACACATTCCCAGCTGTGGTAGCAAGAAGCAGTCTGAGCCAAGTCTTCACTAATAGCTGTGAACCTCAGTCTAAACCTTCTATGACGATCCCACAGCCCAGTGGCTTTTCATCTGCTGGGGGGAAAAGCACAGCTTCTTCTGTAGCCCAGAGAGAAGCACAGACCCTCTATTCCAAACTGATTTTCAGTCCTGAAGCCTCAGCCAGCTTTCCTCACATATTAACGAGCACTGTCCCTGGTAAAGCTGAAGCACCTCCTGAACTAAGTCTGATCACTCTGCCCCACTCTGACACCACTCCAGTTCTCACTGTGCCAGAAGACTTTACTGCCTTTCACAAGTCCAGGTTATCCAGACCAACAAGTACATTCCCTCCTCCTTGCAGCAGCAGCACGCTCAGAACAGAGCCCCAGCCTGCAAGGACTTTATCCAGTGGCACAAAGGAATTGCTTTCAGACAAAGATCTGGGAACAAGTGGGATTTTGCCAAATGTCACCGAGCCTACCTTGGAGTCACACATCATCTCAGGCATCAAGCCAGATGCTGTAGAAGCACCTCTGGTGACTTTATTTAATGCCACGTCTCACCTGCCCAGCAGCATACTGGGTATGTTTAAGATTTGACTTTCCTTTTGTCCTTTTTCCTGCCCTGAGTCCTGCCACATTAGTTCAATACAGTTTCTTGTGCAGAAGCACAACTTCCCTGCACCAGGGAGGTGCCAGCAGCAATCTTCCCAAAAAGGGAATGCAATTTTTTTTGCTCATTGGGGAGCAGATAACAGCTAAGATGAATGATCAGGCCCAGCTTTGGCCATCCTATCTAAGGAAAGATGTGGACCCTTAAAGGTTCCCAAAGGAACACAAGGATGGTCAGAGGTCTAGAAAACACGTCAAACTGAAATAATTAGTCCAGAAGACTGAGAAGATACATAGGTTTATATAATATTTTGCTTAAAAGATGAAAGAAGCATTCTCAGAATCCCCTGGGAACTAACACAGCACTAACGACCTTCAAGTGCAGTTAAGATGATTTTAGACATTAGATAAACTTTCTCACAGTAAGGATAATAAAACATTAGAAAAGATGCTCGGGAAACATTGTGGAGGTTTTTTAAGAACTGAACAATAAATATTTATCAGAACTGACACAGAAGTAGTTGAGTATGTTGTGGAGTAAAGAATTAGGCCAGACACACTTTTTAGTCTGCCTTCTCTTTCAAATGCATGAATCTGTGACTCAGGCTTAAGTGTATACTAGACAACAGAGATGGTTTGTTTGTAGTGCCAGTTGGGTGAATTTGTGGGATTATGCCTGAATCACATTACATTAAGTCTGTAAAAATGTGCACATGGGAGATTTTAAACAGTTATGAAGTGCAGAATTCCAAGCCTTGTAAATGCCCTTCAGCACCATCTTATTTGTAAAGCTTTAGTAGACTTACATTAAGTCTCTACCCAAAGCCTAAGACTGTAGTCTGAGGTATTTAGGTTTCCAATCAGGTGTCCCAGCAAGGTTCATTTGGAGAGAGGGACTATTTTACAAGAGCATGTCGGGTGTGACAGGATAAGGGGGAATGGCTTTAAACTGACAGAGAGGAGGGTTAGATTGGATATTGGGAAGAAATTGTTCCCTGTGAGGGTGGTGAGGCCCTGGCACAGGTTTCCCAGAGAAGCTGTGGCTGCCCCATCCCAGGCAGTGTCCAAGGTGAGGTTGGATGGGGCTCTGAGCAACCTGGGATAGTGGAAGGTGTCCCTGCCCATGGCAGGGGGTTGGAACTGGATGAACTTTAAGGTCCCTTCCAACCCAGGCCATTCTTTGACTCTATGATCTGCCAAAGCCCACAGATGGACAATACAGCCCTAACACAATACTGTTATTAGCACTCTTGCAAGCACAGGCCATGTAGAAATACTAAAAAAAAAATCTTTCTTCTCCAGAGATCGAAGCCACTTGTATTCCCTGATTTTTTAAAGGGGAGGTTGAACTCCAGCCTGCTTCCCATGGTTCTTCCTGTGCTGGCAGAAACTGGCAAAGGTCTTCAATGACATGCCATAAAAGTTTTTAAACTGCATTCCCAACCCTGTGACACATTCTTGACGTAAGGTTCCTTTTACATCGATCTAAATGATCTTTCACCTTGAACTGTAATGATCTCACTTTCACTTTCCCTAGAGGTGGGTGAGACACTGCTGCCATCACACCTAGATCCAAGCACCCGGCTGTTTCCCTCATCTGAAAGACTACAGTTTGCGGAAAGCACATGGATTCTTCCTCCATTTTCTGCTTCACAAGAGCTGCAGACTGTAACCCAAGGTAAATACAAGTTTACTTTTCTGTTCCTGCTTCTGAACACAGCTGCCATCGACCTTTCCATCCACCCTGCAAGGTGTCTCTGGTTTCCTGTACTAGAACCCACGCAGTCCTCAGACTATCATGACCTAAATATTTGTGTCCTGAATTAATCCCTCCCTAATATTTACTTTAGGTAATACATAAGGAGAGGATAATATGGCATGATTTTACTAGTCCTCACCATAAAGTGTAGAAAGCACCAATACACAAGACCCAGAAATGGCAAGAAGAAAGGACCATTTTTGTCACAAGCTGCAGGAACTCCATGTTGTGATCCTTCACTTGCTGAGCCTGGCAGGAAACTCCACCTTGACAGTCACACAGAGGAGATTTCCTTTCAAATTTGTCCCCACACTTTATCATCCTCCAGCTTACCTGGTGTCCACTCCCAAAGTCTCTGGAACTCTTCAAACCAGGCAGACATGCAGCACTCACAGCAATCCTGTCCCACGCACCCATACTCACATAAAAACCCCAAACAAAAAAGTCCATGATTAATGTTGGAAATAGAAGATGAAACAATACCATATTGTGGTATTTCTGTGTACAAGTTACTAGAATTAAATGTTATTGTTTGGGAAGGGGCTATGCAAGACCTGACTGATATTTTGGACTAGACAAAACATTGTTGAGGATATTTACAGCTCTTTAAATAAACAGATACCTAAATATGCTTAACAGATGAGGTTAAGATGTGATCAAGGACAAAACTTTACTGTTTTAAGTTTCAGTTTCAGCACACTCCACAATCCTGAGGCTGACAAGTTTTCTTTGCCATCACTCAGCAAGAGATAGCAATTTTTCCCTCTTAATTCTCTCCCTCCCTTTTCTCCCTCCTCTCTAAAGGGCAAGCAAACACTTCCCCAAAGCTTGTTCACTCCATTAAATTCCTAACAGCAACCATCGGATGCCTGTTCTTTTTCTCTGTACCTGCCAACACATTTTATGATGAGGAAGATGGCAACTCCACTCGGTTATCCCTACAAATCCTCCCAGCTGACGGCTCTCCGTCAGGATCCGAGAGCTGGCTGCAGTTTGACACCTCCCAGCAGGCCATGCACGGCTATCCCCTGGAGATCGACTTCCAGTATTCCCCTCAGGAGTTTGTGCTGTCCGCCACGGATTCCGGAGGTCTGACAGCCTGGGAATCCTTCACCATCGAGCTCCTGAAGCCGCCCAACGTACCGTGCCACCTTTTCACCGTCCGCACCAAGAACAGCTACTCCTCTTTCCTGAGGGAGAGGAAAAGGGTGGGTTTGTTCCTGGAGAAGCTCTCCCTCTTCCTGAACTCCAGCAGCCCCAAAGACATCGCACTGACAGCTCTCCAGCCCGGCTCCACGGTCATCTCCTGGTACAACAGCTCGCTGTGTGCAAGTGCCAACAGATCTTCCAGCTGGTGCGGGAAGGATGAAATCCAGCAGGCCCTGGAGAAACTGAGAGTGCCAGCTGGGTCTGTGAGCCCACGCTTCATCCAGGCAATGCTGCCTGAGTACAGAATCGATGTGACTTTCAGCATTTCCTACAGGGAGGACTGCCCTGCCAGCACAAAGCTGCTCCCCGGGCCTTGCAGCAGCACTGGGCCGACACCCCAAGCCAAGAACGACTCCGTGACGAGAAGGAGCCCACTGAGCAGTGCCTTACTGAGCAGTGTTTGTGCCACTGCTGGCGTGCTGCTGGCAGTAGTGCTCTGCTGGCTTTGCAGGTGTCCCAGGAGGATTCCTGGACCACAGCCTGTGCTGTTTCAGACAAACTCCCAGCTGAGCCACGCTGATGTGGAACTGGATGCCCTGAGACCTCGCAAAGCCCCTGTACACGAGTGCAGGGCTTCACCTTCACCTCCGTTGCGGATCCCACCTTCAGGACCACTTCCCTCCCACGAGCGGTGTCCCAGGCCAATCCCTCACATCACACCACCTTTCCAGCCACCAAGGTACCAACTCCCTCCCCACTATCCAGGGACCCTGACCACCCACCATGACCAAGGCAACATCCAGAGGCTTCAGTTCTACAAACTTTGAAATGGTATTAAGAGCAAATCTGCGAAAAGACAAATTGCATTATGGGGTGCTATCCGTAATACTAAAAAAACCCAACATAAATAGGCAGTTAGTGATTTTTACCATGTTTCAATTTAGAATAGAACATATTTGGACTTCACCACAAAGAGGCAGTGGCAAAAGCAGAACTCAATGGAAGCAGGCAAAGGGATCCCCTGATGAAGGGGTAGACTTACAACTCTGTAGAAGTCAGAACAAGAAAATATACATCAAGCTGATGCTGGTGGGAATGAGGGGTCACAGTCAGTGCTGAGCAAATCTCACTCCATTATGTTTCCCTGATTCATAAATACACATTTTACATGGAAGAGGCAGAACTGTCACAGAAGGGCCACCACAAAACATGATGTTTCCATTGAAATTTAGAGGTGCTACAACCCTGGAGTCTCTAGGCCATCTTGGAATTTTAGGGTCTTCAAAAAATGCCTGACATTGCCTCTGTCCTTCCAATCTTTCAAAACTTTTTTTAGTGCTTCTGTAAGTACATCTTATGTAGTATTTCTAAAGGCAATGGTAGCTAGTGGACCCTTCCTGTTAGGTCATTTGGTGCAACGTACCTTCAAAGATACATTATAAAGTTTCAGGCTTGCCTTCCTTACAGCAAAACTGTCTCCTGTCTGCTTCCACCTGGGACAGTTAAAGGACCACAGAGAATTCCTAAAATTCTGCAAAAGAATTTCTAAAGACTTTTCAAACATTTTGAAATCCTTCCAGTTAAACAGATTATCATATACAAAATGCAATTCGTAATTTAATTATGAACTGCGTTTTGCAATTACATAATTACGGATTAAACTACTTAATCCGAAACTTACAATTTTAATCCATAAACTCTTCTTTAGAACTGACAAAACCTTCCCTAAACGTGAAAGCACAGTGTGAAATAGGAGCAAAGCAGCACCAGTGCCACAGTGCAGGGCAGGAGAGGAGTATGGAATGCCCTTTCCAGAACTGCAAAGATCAGCCCTTGCAGTCTCTTCTGTCCCTCTAAGACTCTTCAAGTTTGTGAAATACAGACCCAGTCACCAGGCCCTGCTCATTTCATCATCAAACAGTCTGACTTGGCAGATGCTCCAAGTGCGGAGAACGGAGTCAGTAAACAAGATAAACAAACACGTATTTTAATAGCAAGTGCTATTAAATTTCTCTTCTGCTAATGAAGTATTTAATTCCTGTGCATATTTTCAAGGAGTGCAGATGAATATTAATGGCACATGAGATGTAACACACAATTCCCAAGGCACAGGATGAGCTTTTCAGCTCTAACTCTCCAGCCTAGCAAATTGCAGAGCTGACATTTACATGCTCCCCAGCTTCCAGACCTAAAAACTCCTCTAGTAAACACGATAAACATCCAGAGTGATGCACAGTAAAATCTCATTAAAACAACCCAGAAAGTTATGAAAAGCAATAATTTTGTGGCAGTTTTCTCCATCAGAACATTTCAGATAGGGTATCAAGAGATGTGGTGATGCAGGACATTCTGTTTTCAATGAAGTAATAAAAATAAAAGCAATAAAAGTCTTCAGACTAGGATCTCCAAGGGTTACACATTGCTTCTGTAAAAGCTACAAGTATTTCACAATATGACAGAAAATATTACCATGCAACTACTATTTAATCACTCTATAAAAATGGTTCTAAAATCATTTAACAGAAAACACACCTGCATCAGAGTGGCTGAATAATCCCCTTGAAATTATTCATGGTACTTCAGCACAGCTGAAAGGATTCAGTCACAAATGTTACATGAAGAACATTTGTGTTCAGATCTATACATCACAAACTGTAGTATTTAAAGCTGCTGGTAGATATGAATATATTGATTTAGTTTTAGAAAAATCTCAAAGGATGTGTCTCAAGTCAACTAAAATATCCCATCTGTGAGCCCTTCAGTTGCTTACGAAGCCAGATGAAGATCAGAGGAAGGCTAACACACTTGGAGAGCTCAGTAATTCATCTTTCCTTAGCCCATGTGGAAGACAACCCAAAATCTTACAAGGGATCAGATCACAGACCCTGGCTGAGTTTTCTCAGTTGAGAATTCTACTCCCCAGTAAAAGAGGCTCCACCCAATGAAACGGAGGACAGATTACCTACTTTTTCATTTCACAGCCATTCATACTCAGTCTCAGACATATAACCACAAGTATCTTACAGAACACGCTCCATCAGAAAAATAATTATTAGCAAAAAATTTTATTGTACTTTTGCTTACAAAGCCTTAACTCCAACACAACAACCTGAAAGGCTTTGCTTTCTAAAGACCATTCCCATTTCATTTTTTAAAAGTCCTTAAACCAACAATTTTTATCTGTAAAATCCCTCACCCTCCCACCCCTCAGATGAAAACCAAGACTGGCACTCTCTCAGCTCAGTGTCTGGGTACTCACTCAGTGTGCGGTCTTTTCCATAATTCTGAACTCCTGAGGAATCCTCATATAAATAAAAAGTATTCATGAACCAAAATTAACAATGTTATCAGCTTATTATAAATTACTTGAATTTGTTTTGTTCTTTTTAGACAGTCATCACTGATTTTGAAAGAGTATCCAATACTTCTGGGCAAGGACTTTAAGCTGACTAACATTTTTGATTACTTGATTTGCTCCATGGCAGCAGAGGTTTTCTTCATCCTAAAGCATGACTGGAAAACACGTCAGGACAGCTCCTATTTGCACACAGCTCATTCAACGTGATACGCAGATTTCAAACTTCATAGCAAAAATAGGACTAGAAAAATGTAAAAACCAGTCAAACCAGAGCTATACAATTGTATTGAAACAGTACCAAGAGCAATTCCAGCATCAAATATTTTTGCAATTTGGCCAAGTTTTGTCCCGAGAAACAGAATCAATCCTCACTGCCGGCCTGCTTTTCCATTTTCTGTTGTTTCCATTCTGAAAGGCAAGACAACAATTGGTAAGGCTTGCCTCTGGAAGAATAATCAACAGTTTAAAAAAAAATCAGATTTAAATGCTTTCATAAATATTTTTTACTGCACTAACTGTCCTGTCCCTCCCTACCCCAACATATGCAATCTTATCTCCTCTTAATACTTCTTTAAGCAGCAAGCAGTACATAAAGCAAAGGTTCCTGCAGAGAGAAATTTCAGCTGTGAAAAACCATCCATTATCAACCTTACCAAAGGACAAAATATTCATGTGACTGGAGAATATTCATGTCACTAGAGAATCCATTTTGAAAACCTGAGCTTTGGCAACTTGTTTCAAGGACTTCATTTTCACCCCTCTTACACTGGGCATTGTCTACCATCATCTGATTTCCTTCAGACAAGGCTGGTTTGGCTTTCCAGTATTTTTAGTAGAACATGGACTACTGTCAACTTCATTACAGCACAGCCTAAGATTCAACCTCTTTGTTATCAACAGTATTTCTGTATCAGCCATTCCTTTGGAAGCTAAAGCAAGCAAAACTCCTCAGCTACTGCTTAACCCCCTAAAGTTTAGTAAGAGTTTTTCTGCAAGGGCAGTCCCTGAGGCACAGGGAAGCCCAGCTCTCAGCAGTCAGCCTTGCTCAGCACAGAGGCAAAGAGAAGCAAACACTGCTGTGGCTCTCCATCAATGCTGAGAAGCAAAGGAATGTATTTAGGTATTTTAATCATCAAAAGAGTAATATCTAATGCTGAAAACTCCACACTGACTATTGCCAAGATATGGGTAGTGATGCAATTCCTGATACAAACCCATTTTCTTCTTTCAGATGTTGATAGAGCTCAGCTTTGTTGTTGACAGAGTTCAGCCGACCAATAAATTCCTGGTGTTTCCTAGAGTTGGCAGTATTAATTCTGTTGCTCCATAAAGACAGCAAGGACATTGGCCCTAAAATTGTAAGTAAAAAGAGTCTAAGTGGTGAAATTTTTGAATTAACATTACATCATTATAACATCTTAAAGGAATTACAGATTATGGTAATACAACATGTTAAAACCACCAACATTAAACCTTACAATAGGGGCTAAATAAATACAAAATATGCAAAATTATAATGGCTGAGGAGTTGCTGCACGTGAGATGGACTCTGCTTTAAATGCAGAATCTCAGCATGATCTCAGCCACTGTGACAGAGAACAATTCACACCAAGGAAGAGAAGTCAGTGAGAACTGCCCATTCTGACAACTGCACTGCTTAGGCAAGTTGATATTTATTCAGGAGACAGTGATTTCTGATACCTGCCCTCAAAAAGCATTTCTCACATACAGTAGCTCAAACAGCACCAGCAGGAACTTGGCCAACCCCCTGTCAACCCAGGAGTCTATCAGCAGACCCACACAGTGTCTTGGCATCTCCCTTTTTTCACAGACCTGGTGAGGTTAACATGTTTTTCAAGAATTTCTCAACATTTAGCATTTAATTAAACATGATCTTCACTGACTTAGCTTTAACTCCAAAACGATTCACCTCACTAGTTTAGAAAACACACACTGATGCAACAACATCTACCTTTAAAAGAAATAAATCTGTTACAATTGTTCTGGTTTACCTTTTGCCTTTTCAACTGTGGGCATTTCATCCATTGTAATGAGAGGCTTCTTGTTGGGGGGCTCAGGAGAATCAGGGGAGTCTTTGATAACTTCAGCTTCTGCCAGTTCTTCTTTCTCCCGATCCAAAAGACCTTTTAACCTTTTTGGGAGGGGAGGAAAAATATGCTTGAGCAGGACATTATTCTTGATACCATTCTGTACTCCTCAAAATTATCCAGGACCCATACCCTAAGAAAGTTTCTTTTGACTCCTTGGAATGGGTGGCAAACAATAGGGAATTCTAGCCAAATAATCCTCTGGATAAAGCCTTACATAAAGGGGATGTTCTTAATACATAGTTTCACTTCAGTTGTTGAGACAATTGATATCTGAATTTTGAAGGGATGAATAAATAAAAATAAACACATACAGAAATACCATACAATTTCCTAGTATCTTTTCTAGGTGAACTCAGATCCATTCTACACCAAATCCCTTTTATCTCAGTCCCCATTTCTGTTCCATGTGTGAAAGCAAAGTTGTAGAAGTGATCATACACAGGAAGGCATGAAAGGTCATCAGCATGGTAACAGCAGTGTAGATGAAAAGGGCCTCCTATCCTACATGATCCCAGCATGCACAAAACACATGCAAATTAAGCTTATTATCATGAGCTTTTGGGATCTCTTTAGAAAGTAGTTTGAAAGAAGGAAAGCAGAACAGACTGACAGGTGCTCACCACTTAGACAAGATACAATAACAACACGAATTACAGACAGGAGGGAAATGGACATTAATCCTGATGTTCAGCTGAAGAGAGGAGCCAAATCAAGCTGGGTTGTTTAATCAACCAGAACACTAAACTATCTACAGCTTAAACAACTGCTTGTTCCACGTTTTCAGCCATGCTTTAGATTCCCATAAAGCAGTTTAAAACCTAATAGGTGGTGTGGTTATGATAGAATCCAACAGCAGGAACTCCTCAAGCCAAAACACCCGGCTAAGTGGTCAACCACTACGAACAAAAGCTATGCTACAGTCTGATTTCACTTTAGAAAATGTACCTCTCTGATTCCTGCCATGGCTTATCTGATTCGTAGTCTTTGCCCAGCTTCTCTGACTTGTCCTCTTTGTCTTCTCTCTTTCTGCCTCGTTTCTTGCGCTCCTCCTCCTCCGGGGGTTTGCTCCTGCACGCCATGAGACACTCGAGGACTCGCTGGTGTTTATCAGAGTTGTTTATGTGTGCTCGGACAAGGGTCTCCAGCTCATTCCACATAATGCGGTACTGCTCATCTCTACAACAGGCAGGAAGAACACATTATGTGAAGGATTACCAAAGTCATTAAACCACTGAATGAATGCAGACCTTAAGAAACAAAAAAAAGACCCCTCAAACCAAAAATAACTCCAGAGAGATTATCTGTCCTCCTGTACTGGAGGTCTCTCCACCTGGGATTACTCCATCCTCAAAACCACATTAACATTTTCCAGTTAACACCAAGAGTAAAGTTAAAATTGAAATGGATTATGTCCACTGAAATCATATTGTTCCACAAGACCTCACTGTTAAAAGGCACTTATGAAATCTGTCAGGTGCTTGCTAACAATGCAATGTCAGACGACCATTCGTGTACTGATGCTGCAAATTAATTATTACATCATTTGGGTTAAAAAAATAAAGAATTGCACCACACTACATTCAATGAGTCCCAGTCACGCAGGCAAATCAGGAACTGAATTTCTTTTCAACCAGTTCTTGGAAATGGAAGGAACACATCCCAGTGGCTGAGGGATCAGGATATTCTATGCTTATTTTAAAGAAGCATCCCATATTTTAAATAACTGTTTCAAAAGGATCTGACTATTCTAACATTTCCCAATTTTAATACACTGTTCATTTATAATATACTCAAGTTGTCCTTTTTATTAATTTGAAATTATTCCACTTCCTCTGTCCAAATTGTATCAATCTCTTACCTTTCCTGATGACTATCTTTGATTTCATATTTTCTAACATATTTAAATTCTTAGGCAATAAAATTAGAGGCTTTTCCCCTAACATACAGCAGAATCAGTACTGTTATAGCCCCTAAATTATACAGGCGAAGTATTCACGGCATCTGGGTTGTGCACACACGGCATTCAGTTTACTATGTATTATTTTTAGCTATATTTCAAAAATTTGGTATGAAAACATTGTCAACAGAGTACTTCTGAAAGTAGTCCAGCATCAACAAAGAGAGAGATGCATGTAACCTTTTTGGCCCCTTTCCTCTGGTACCAACTGTTGAAATTGGCAGTGGATCATTCTTTCTCTCCATGTCTACCAAATTGTATATTGTTTTTTGACAATTCAGCACATCCTCATCAGTCATTGCTTCCTTTACAATCACACTGGCTAATGGCACTACCTGCAAGACAAAACAGAAATGAACAAGAAAATGTGTGTATGTCACGGGAGAGCAACAAGAAGAATAAAATCAAAGCCAATGGAACAACACACAACAAAAACTCCAAGAATAAGCAGATGCTTTCTTTACCCAGCAGCACTGGAGCTGTTAGGTTCAAATATTCCACCTTATTTACATGGCATTCCAATAAACTACTGCATTGAATACGGAGTTACTTCAGTAGAAACAAAGCTGGAAATAAACTGATTTTGCAGTAAGGGATTTATCATCCAATAGAGTTGGTATTTCATCAAGTGACAAGGGGAAACTTCATCTAGGAACAGAAGAAAATTCACACAGTCCAGGTTACTTACAGCTTGCATGTTGAAGATGGTGGTCTGAGAAATAATCATAGGCCAGTAACGAGTATGTTTCTCTAACTGATCTTTTGCACGTTCCAATGGAATTTCAAGACTTCCATCGATCTTATATCTGGGCTCTAGAAAAGGAGTTAATCGGTTTTCCCTCATAAATTCACCAAAATCCTAATGATAACCAAACAAGATACAATTAGGCATTTCTCTAACAAAGTAACTTTCAGTGAACGGGCTAAACAGCTTAGCCTTGCTTATCACTAACTTTGTACCATCCCACTGCCACATCTGACCCTACCAACCACAGCCCTGTCTCTAGCTCTCAGATGGACATGCATTAACCAGGGGGAACACAAGAACGAGGACATAGAAATATGGGGTAAAAATCAATGTACGGGTTTTGATGAGGAGGACTTCTGGATCTGCAAGGTATTTCATGGATGGGAAGAATTATACTTTTCCAGAAGGAACTTCTGCTTGTTAACAAGAGATATTAAGGATGTGTTGAAAAAATAAAAGATAAAGAAAATGCATGTCAGCTGATTGTCTGATATCAGGGTTCAAAGCTGACAACTTCATCTTTTCTTTTCTATTTATTGTACGAATCACTCATGTGCAATCTATTCTTTGACTATAAGCACGGTATAGTCCTATGTGTATCCAACCCACAGAAGAAACCTGCCAAGAGCAGTGTTTTTCTAGAACCAGAACAAACTTTAAACACTCCTAGTGCATTAAGGAGGCATTCCTTGGCACAGAAAGTATTTTATGAAGCAGGCATAACAATTAACAAATGTAGCATTTTGTACTAAATATCCATTCAAGGTATTTTTTACCCAGGAAGTTGGACCATGAGATCCACTCCAACATTTCCTTCCCACATCTACTGCCCTGCATGTGTTGTCACGTGAGAGAAGCAGCAGTGTAGGACAGAAAGACCCTTACTGTGATCCTGTAGTCAGTGACCCTCCCGCCGCACCCCTCGCTAATCGAGGGGGGATCTTCCAGAATCGAGCGGGAGCTGCTCAACACATGCAAGAAAATCTCTCCCCCGTGGCTGCTGAGCATGTGGCTGATGACTTTGGAGCCAGACTTGCGTGGCTGTTCCAACAACACCGAACGCCCTGGTGGAAGGGAGATCAGTTTCATTCATTACTGTGTGCTGCAATTTTAAATT
This sequence comes from Machaerirhynchus nigripectus, assembly GCA_013397975.1. Taxonomy (NCBI): domain Eukaryota; kingdom Metazoa; phylum Chordata; class Aves; order Passeriformes; family Dicruridae; genus Machaerirhynchus; species Machaerirhynchus nigripectus. The sequence continues at coordinate 252,377 of VZRQ01005705.1, forward strand.
CAGAGCTGCATAAATACAGGTTGGTGCTTGGCCAAGAAGAATCTGAACCCACCAAGGTGGTGTTTTCAGCCAGCTGAACAAGAAACTGCCATCTCCTCATTGTCTTGACACAGAACAGGCTATATGCTCCTCAAAATTTTACAAAGCAACACCAAAAAGCCTCTCCTAGACCAACCAATCATTTCTTCAAGGATATTATTCTTAGGAAAAAAAGTATATTCATAAGGCATTCCAATGGCCCTGCTGCAGAAACACTCTCATTAAAAGCAACTTTCAGAAAGTAATAAAATAACCTCTTGAGTATAAAGGTATCAGTTGCTACCCCTTGCTAATGCTTAAAATGGATACTGTTCTTCAGACAGAGAAATAAAACTGCCTTTGTCTTACTTTCAGTAAAATACACCAAGCCTAAAAGGGTGCATTCTCCAAATAAGTTTCTTTTTATCAGGAAGCAAAAATAGCAAAAATCAGAAGAGTGTGCTTATCTCACAGATTCACAGAATCACCAGGTTGGAAAAGACCTTCAAGGTCATTGAGTCCAACCCATGCCCCAACACCTCAACTAAACTAAACCATAGCACTGGCACTACATCCAATCTCTTTTTAAACACGTCCAGGGATGGTGACTCCACCACCTCCCCGGGTAGACCATTCCAGTATTTTATGACTCTTTCTGTAAAAAACTTTTTCCTA